>JARHVA010000885.1:3805000-4150000 GCA_037957365.1 Torreya grandis | reverse complement strand
TTTATGCCACTAATTATAACCACCTTTAGAAAAATTAGTGTCTCACCCTCTATTACTGATTATAACCACCTTTTAGAAATTTTGTGTCTCACCCTTCACCATTGATTATAATCACATTGGGAAAATTTGTGCCTCACCCTCCATTACTTATTATAACCACATTTGGGAAAATTAGTATCTCACCCTCCATTATTGATTATAACCACATTTAGGAAATTAGTCTCTCAACTATAATTAATCATTATAACCACCTTTGGGAAAATTAATAATTCCACCCTTGTTACCACTAAATAGTGTCATTTTATTTATTTAGAGGGAACATTCAATGACTCTATTTTACACCTGATCCCTTGAAGGGGTATCTAGGGATAATCAAACACCCTTTGGGGAATGAACATTTTGTCTTAATGGTTTTTGCATTCTTTAAAATTACATTACTATCCATGTGTCTTACAACACCTTCTCAAATATGGGAAAACTTTAGACACTCATTTTTGGCCACTTTTATGTCTAAACTGGGATTCAGACCAATTTATAGTAAATAATGTAATTTAAACATAGAAATAATTTTAGATGCCAAAATTTATTAGTGTAAGGGATATAATTTCCTAGAAATGTGTCAAGGCTTGCTTATTTAGGCTATTACCCTATATGCACTAATAACCTAGCTTGGATTCAACCTTAGTCAAATTGTAACCTAACAAATTTAAATTATTATCCTATTGATATATTAATGTAAAAAAATTTAAAAAAATCATAAAATCTAAAAACCCTAAACAAGATTAATTAAAAAACAAAATTCAATTATCTTGCTTAGGTAAAAATCCCAAGTTAAATTAGGGAATTATATTTTCTAAAAAGGAAATTTTTAATAAACATGAGGTCAAAGTCAAGGAAATTAGCAATTTCTTTTATTAATTCCTAAAATTCAAGAAAAGGTGAGTCACAACCTCATAAATATGTTTTATGAGTTGTTAAACCTTTGCAATTGCTTTGACCCAACCCATGGTTAACCTAAACTCAACCTAGGTTATTTAGACTCAACCAAGAAGGACTATTTCTAATAATTTGGATTCATACCTACTAAAGTAGAGTGGAGAAAATTTTCTCCAAAAATAATTTTCTTATGTTTCCATTAAACTGGACTGTTTCCAACCATTTAGGTATAGATCATTTTGAATAAATTGGATTGTTTCAAAACATTTGGGTATAGATAATTTTGAATTAATTGAAATATTTTTAATAATTTGGACTTATACCCACTAAAGTGGAGTGGATAAAATTTTCTAAAAAAAAAATTCTTATATTCCAAATAAATTGTAGTGTTTCAAACCATTTAGGCATAGATCATTTTGAATAAATTAGGTTATTTTAAATAATATGGACTTATACCCACTAAAGTAGAGTCAAGAGAATTTTCTCTAAAAATAAATTTGTTATATTTGAAATAAATTAGACTATTTCAAAGCATTTGTGCATAGATCATTCTAAATAAATAGGGGTATTTTGAATAATTTGGACTTATACCTATAAAATAGAGTGAAGAATATTTTCTCCCAAATAAATTAGACTATTTCAAACCATTTGAGCATAGATAATTTTGATTAAATTAGGATATTTTAAATAATTTGAAATTATACCCTCTAAAATGTAGTAGACAATATTTTTTCCATAAATATGTTTTCTATATTCTAAATAAATTGAATTATTTCAAACCATTTGGGAGCAAATCTTTTTGAATAGATTGGGTTATTTCAAACTCATGACACTCTTCTGAGACTTTTTAATAGTCATTGATCCTTTGAATTAATTTCCATTTTTAGGAAACATGGCACTATTTCACTAGCCAAATTATGGATGAAAACATATTAACCAATTTAGTTCATCTACATAATAAAATATCTTGACAATTGTTTGTTGTTCATTAGGAAGATCTTCATGAGCAAGTGTCAATATAATAATGCATCAACTTGGGAAATTTCAAGATAAATAAATGGAGTATATACATGCAAGGGGATTAGCTTTGAAACTTAGACCTCATTCAACTCTTTCAATGAATATACAATTATAAATCAAATTTCTCTTAACCAAATAAAAGTAATTCTAAATTAGAATCAATTAATTTGAAATTAATTGAACTATATTTGAAATAATTTAGATTTGATTTGTATGAAATTTATGATAATGTTTATTACTATAATTATAGTTTATAATGAATAAATACACTTGAAAGAATAATAATATGGTGAAGTTACATCTTTCTAAATAGTGGTTCACAGCTATTGGCATAGATTTTTTGATTTCTCCCAAGAATGTGATGATAGATGTCATTTTGATTCTCCAATATTTTTCATATTTCTAACTTCCATTTCCTATATATCTACTTGAGGTAACATAACTTATTTTCAATTTTTGATTTGTAACACAATTCTAATAATTACAATCAATGAATAATGTGTTGCAATTGAAAAATCATATCCAAAGGTCCCTTTAAAAATAACGTCATCAAATTTATTTATGTTTATATTAAACTAATTAGAATATATTTTTCCCAAAAAAACATGAAATTTGAATTTTTGTAACCCATGGCTTGAATGAGTATCCTCAAATGATTTTCTTCTATCATTGACCAAATGACAACATGAGAAAAAGACTGCAATTCCACCTTCAAAATTTATTTTGAATGATATCTAATGTAGTATGACATATTTTATATTTTATAATAATTTTTTTTCTTGTATAATGTATTTTCATATCTTTTTATTTATGCACAACAAATAATAAATAATTTAACCCCAAAATCAATTATTTTTTTGAAGTCAGTTTTAGCTCCCCCTTTGAAATGTCTACAATTTGTTAAAAAAGAAATGGATAATTTATTAACAATATTACATTGTAATAAATATAACATAGAAATTTTCTAATAAAATGTTTTACATGTTATTATATTAGTCCTTAATGTGCTTTTGATTTGAATTTCTTATTGTAACATAAAAATCTAATGCAATTCATTATATTCATTTTTTTGCATTTCCTTAAATCTTATAAAGATTCATATAAACACATAAAAATAAATACATACTCATGAACATTGTAACTAAACTCATTATACATGGATGTACCATTTCTATTGTCAGTTTTGTAACATACATATTCATATAAATGTTCATATTGAATTCTTATAACTTGACCATGACTTTATCATATTCTAAAATAATCTTGTTTTGTCATAACTCATTTATCATAGACGTTGATAAGAATTTAACATTGATCAACCAATATATATATTCTTATAATAATGAAAGTATCAACTGTTCTTACACATATCAATATACATTTATATGTTTATACAGCTCATCACAACAAACAAAATAGGATTTACTATTTTAAGCCATAGTTCACTATCACTAAATTCATATGAATATACACCTTAATAGTTGAACCCCCTTCATGTACTTAAAATAAGACATATAAAATTAAAAATTGTTTAAATCTATAGTAATATAATTATTTCTAGCACAATATACTTTACTATTTTTTTGATAAAGAACACATGGATACTCTGCATCAAAATTTATTGTATTGAAGACATAGTATATCACATATTGTGTTATTTTAAATTGGGTAAATTAAAAATGTAAACAACATTTTAATGGGTAAATGTAACCACATTAAAGTCTACATAATAATAAAATGAACCCACACTTCTAAATCCCAAGCTGATGCAAGTCTATATTTTATTATCTTCTACAATCTCCTATCTATGAAGAAAAATTCAATTGTAATGTGTTTAAATAAATAAATATTATTAATATATTCTAGACTTGTATGAAATTTTATAATTACACATTTATTGAAAGGGGTTTTCACCTTTTTCTTTATTTTTATAGTTTGTATGGGTGCACTCTTTCGTTGAAACTTTGGTACTTTATTCCCTACAAGGTATTGTATAATATAGTAACTAAAAAATTTCATCATCAATTAATTTTATATTTGCATTTTAAAAATGTGTCTTGTTATAGAGTTTTACCTTGTGTTAATTTCATGGAGGCACCAACCTGTAAAGTTGTGTCATGGGTTGTTGTGTTGGAGACTCAAATTTATAGAGATGCATTGTGAACTATTTTAATTAAGACATAAATATATTAATAAATATTTTGTGAGTATTATGAATTATTGATAGATAAAAAATTATATAATTAAAAAAATATGCATGATCTTATCTTACCTTCTTCAATTTGCAATATGTCATGTTCATTGATATGATCTTTCATTATTATTATTTCTTCACTTGCATGAAATTTCATTAGTGCTACACATCAAAATATTTATAAGCCATTAGGTTTTAAAAATAAAGCATACACATGAAAATATTTTTAGGATGTTATATTTGGAAAATGAAGCATGATTATAAAATAAATTAAAAATGTTATGCACTTGGTACTGATTGAAGTGATTTTTTTATATTGGTTTCTCTAAATTTGTTAATTTTTTTTGAAATTGAACATTAAAAATTGTTTGTTCTTCAGTTTCTATAATGTAGGATAAATTTATTTTCAATTTTGTACAAGCACGCATCAATCGATCTCTTGTATATACCCCTAGCATGTCACATACATATGAATCATTGAAAGTAGAGATAATTTTTTCCTAAAAGATGTTATCTAGTTAATTTTTGAATGGCCTTCCTATTTTGTGTGAACTAATCATTTGAAATGTTGGTACATCTTTATAAATGTCAAAACATTCCTCTAAACTACTTTGTTGTGAATGGAGGTTGAAATCTTATAGCTAAAAATGAGTGGGACCCTGACAAAAATTGATACCTGTAATATGTGTCCAATCGAATCCATAAATATATAGACCCCATAGTATGATAGTCATATCTTACATGTAATGGAAATCACCAACACATAGATTCTTAAGAGAGGTCTGAATGCTAGAGTAATGTTCTAGTTTGTGCATGATGAATACATTGAAGGCCCCAATAATAATTTTATCAATTAATGCTTGAAGAAATAGGAGAAGATGTTCTTACTTAAAAAAATTTGTGAGATTCAAAATATCAATAATTATCAAATTGGCATTCAGACTAAGAATGAAAATTTCACTAAAATCTTCTAAAATGGATGCCCAAAGACATGGGGGTCCATAATGACAGCTAAATCTTTCTATATCTATCCTAAGAAGCTGACCTGTATCATTATGTAAATAAATTTTAAATATGCTTAATGAATCTTGAGATAATTCTTCCCAATATTTTTTATTTTTTGAAATACCTTCATTTAGTACACACAAATCATCAAACCTTTTCAAAGAAATTGTATAATGCTCCATTACTTCTTAAGGTGTGATTTTGTCTAGTGGTAGTGTCATATCATGGTTGCTAAAATAATATGCAATTTTTGATAATATATTACTTTATAGATTCACATTTTTGTACTAAGTATCCATTTTGTTGTACCTAGGGGTTTTCAAGAAGGAAATATACCCTTTTTCCAATAAATCTACTAGTTCTATTTTTTGTTTGTATAAAATCCCTTGAATATTTCTATGTACTATTGTACCAATTAGATTTAAATATTGTTTATCTAAACTAGGTAAAGTACCACTTTCAAATGAATAAAATTCCTTATGAAAATAATCCCAAATGGGTTGTTCTATGAAAATAAGGCATTTTCTCTCTTATAGTTGTTGTGCTGAACAATTCATTTATGTGAACAAGTATCTATCTGATTCATGTATTTCTTCCATCTTTTCCCTCTATTTCAAGATTATTCTAGCCTCTTAGTTTGATAAGGTCACATGTAGATTGAAGACTTTCTATAAATTAAGACTTATAAATTATTTCATTGGCTTCATTATATTGGTTACATATTTTGTGCACTATATGGAACCGATTACAATTTTTCAAAAATCTTACCCTTCTAATAGAACATTTATTTCTCAATGATATTGAATTGTATTCCTCTTCTAAAATAATTCTCTATTGTGTTATTATTGTGTGTTGGCCATCTATAATTTTGAACCTTATATATTTTTTCTCCATCAAATATTCTAGGACTTCCTTTGATTCAATACATTTAGGGTTACTTAGATCAAAAGGAATTAACAAAGCATCCTTCATTGGAACCTCATTATGTTTTATAAATGAATGAATTATATCATTCACCCCTCTTTAATTCATATTTCTTATTTTGATATTAACATCCCCAAATTCACAAAGCTCTATAGATATGCTCAAGGTGTAACTACTAGAGGAAATATACCATGTAGAGAATTCACTATGTCTGATCAAAAGTTTGTGTCAACAAAAGTGTTCCAATATTTTCTTTGATCTTATTTTTCTCTACTAGTGTGAGTACTTATATGGAATCTTTAAAATATTCATATAAATATGTTTCCCTTGCTTGTCTTATTTTATTTAATGTTTTTTCTACCATGACTATAGGGTATCTTAAATACGTGTTTGCATGGTGACAAGTAGAAGAAGTTGTTTTCCCTTGTACATGTTTTTCTTTCAAAATACATTGTATTATAATGACCAAATTATCTTTGTGTATCAACCCAAAAATTTGAAGGTTGTCATATCTATTCAAATGAAACCCAAATGTTTTAAAAGGATAAATATTATTTTTTATCAATTCTATTTTACTGACCATAAATTTATTGAAATTAGTTGTAGCTCAATAGAGAATTACCTCTTCTCCATTCCATACTTCCAATTTGAATTGAAGGGCATCTTCATGTTCATCCATATCATAGTCAAGGATTATTCTAATTAAAGAGGATTCTTTTCCTGATGTAGTTCTAAATAAGTATATATCTGCATGCATGTTTGGTAGACTAAACAATTTAAAATACCAATTAGCAAGAGGAATTTTGTCACCACCATAAAATGGAAGATGTTGATATGGATTAAATTTTAGTTGTGGTATTTTAAATATTAATCTATCCAAACTCTCTTTTAGTGAGGCCTTCTTCTATATTTAATCCAAATTCTCTTTGAGTGAGGCCGCCTTCTGCCTTTTAAGTGTGGGAATTCCTTTTTTTCCTGAAGACATTCTGTAAACCAATTGAAATGATTTAAATATTGATATTTTGTAAAATGTAGGTCACATACTACATTGGTTCATGAATTTTTTTTAATAAGTAATGATTAAATGTATATCAAAAAAATTTAATTATAAACTATAATAAAAAATACATATTAAATCTTTGTAATATATACATTAACTCACACTTAAACTAAAAAAGTATGACCAAATCAAAAATAAATTATCTGCACTAGCTAATATAATCTAATGGGAAAATAAATCCACAAATATTGCTTTCAAAGGAGAAATATGAGGGGAAGTATGTTTTTAATATGTCAATTCTCATCAATATGTACCTTTAAGGTATCTCCTAGGAGATACCTTTCAATCATGCACAAGATTGAATTTTTATTACAAACTAGCTCATAAGAGATACCTTTAATTTAACCATGATGGAATTACAAGTGTAATTTAAGGACCTTGAAGGAATCTCATAGTGGACACCTCAAAGGGTGTTATCATACATTCAAAGTGATGTTGAGTGTATCTCCTAGTAAAACTTTCCTTCACCTTAAAAGCACTACTAGTTGATAAATTGATAACTTGAAGGGACTTATAATACTTAGGAGAGTGCACATTTAAAGTCTTCCTATGCACATGCTCTTTCTACCTAAATTTAGTTGTAAAATTTTCCCTATTACATTAATAGTATCAAATATGAATAATTACCTTGTTGTACTTCTAAAATTTTCCTTTACCTTGATGGTCCTTTTAATATCTTCAAGGTATCTCTTAGGAGATACCTTCAAGTTACCCATGAAGGTATTACAAGGCCATCGAAAGAATCTCCTATTGTATACCTCAAGATTGAACTTGCCCAATGTTATTGAAGTTTATAACATATTTAAGGTATCTCCTAGGAGATAACTTCAAGTTACCCATGAATTAATATCCTAGTGGATATTGTTGATGCCTAAAACTCTTGCTCTTAATGAACAGTTTCCTATGGAAATATTTATAGATGTGGGATTAAATTATGATCTATGAAGCAACCTCTAAGATTCCATGATGCTTAGAATAATAACTATGGTGACATTTTTCTCCCTCTGAACAACCTCTATATTTATTTTTAGAAATGGGGCCCACTTTCCTCAACCAATGGCATGCCTTTACTTTAAATAAGAAATCCCTTATTTCCTTAGAAGCACCATGATAACACATGTCATCAAAAGAAGGGACTGAGACTTAGCCAAAAAATGAAAAGGGGAACCTAAAAAGGAGGAGGCCAATACACCACCCACTAAACCTCACTGAGCATATCCATGATGAAAAGGCTAACTGTCCCAAAACTTCAAAATGTGGATTATAATCCACAGATACCTTGAGGTTGAAATTTCCCAATGTTATAGAGGTGTATAAGGGATTCAATGAGATACCTTTCAAATTGGCACAAGAATGAATTTCTCCTTCAAGGTATCTTTTAAAAACAATTGTTGGCCTAGATATCTAAGTTTTCCTATATCAAAATTTTTGAGACTGCTTGACTGTGTTTGTCTATGTGTGTGTAACACCTAGTCACAACAAACATTGGTTCTAAAAACACTTGTCCATGGAGAATCCATCTTAAAAGATAAATATTTAAACCATAGGGACTTTCTTTTTTTAGATAATTTCAATTCACCCATTAATATATTATAGGATGATTGAAGGAGTATCATATTAGATATCTTGAGGTGTAACTTACCCATCATTATTGTGGTGTAGAAAGGATTCAATGAGTAAATATATGTTTCAATTAAATAAGGTGGCTAATAATAAATTGATTGTTGTGTATAAGGTCTTCTCTAGATAATATCAAGGGGTAAAGGTGTCTTAATTCCAAAGATTCAATGTGAAACCCATCAAAATTTTAGACCTCATAAGATCATCAAGAGATAGTTGAACAAGGAAAATCCATCATTGCATCATTTTGTATTAAAAAAGAATTACACTCAAGAGTTTTGCCACATCTTTAAGGAGATACAAGGCCTTTGAAAGGAATATCCTAGGAGATACTTCGAAGGGAATTCTCATACACTAAAGGGAATGTTGAAAGTATCTCCTAGGAGACACCTTAAACATGCACATGAGTGGAATTTTCCTTGACCCTTAAGGCACTATGATGTGATAACTTAAAATACCTTTCTGACGATTATTATTATTTGAAGGAAATGTATTCAAAAATTGGTTTTTAGATATTTTTATCAAGACATATTATTATATTTTGATCTTGGGTTTTTTTTTTCAAACATTTTGTTCGACAAATTTTGGTCTTTAGAATTTTTATTTGGGAATTTTAGTCTTTAGACTTTTGGTCTTTGGAGTTTTTGCATCAAAATTTTTATGCAAACAAATGTTATGAATGACTTGTATAAATAAGAGTGGATTTTACCTTCAAGGTATCTCTTAGGAGATACATTTCAAATAGGGATAAGAGTGGATTTCTCCTTCATATAATAAGTACAATTTTCCTTTACATGAAAGGCACTACTAGATGCCTTATATAAAGTAGTCCATAATATAAAGGGGTACACCAAACAACAAATAAGAAGCCAAACTTACTTTAAGGTTTCATCCCCTATAAGTAGATCGCATAAGAACATCTAAAAATATAGAGCAAATAAAATGAAGTAAACCATAGAACCTTCAACAAATCTTTCATAGGCACAAATTCAAATTTGGTAGGAACCTTTATTTAGATTTTATGTGGAACCAAATATAAATATGTCATAGACTTAGTTTAAATTTTATGCTAGGTCTTAGTCATTTATTAACATGACCAAACCTTAGCCTAAATATCCATGTTTGGTCCCTTTTATGTCCTGAGACCCCCATTTATCCTTTTTATTTTTCATGTGGTCTAATATAATCTAAATACAAAATATTTTTGTTATGTTTCCAACAGTTGGGTTTTATATTTCAAATTTATCATTTTTGGCTTTTGTTCAGGAATTCCTTTAGGACTTATGCAATTTGGGAATTATTTCAGACATTTTTTTTGAAACATATTTCCCACAAAAAATTTCCCAATATATTTTCCCTGCAATAACTTTTCCAAAAGTACTCTTCAAGATTTTTGAAAGTACCCTTCAGGGTTTTTGAAAGTACCCTAAGGGATTTTTTAGAAATACCCTTTGAACTTTTATCTTAGGCACTTTACCTTTTCAATATGACCCTTTAGACTTTTATCATTTGTTATTTTGTCTATGTAAAAAGCCTAAAATAATTCCCCATAACAATCTTGCCAATGTAATTATGTCAAAACAATGACTGCAAAGGCACATACTCTTTAGGATTTGTGCAACTTACCCTTTAGGAGTTTTGGAAAGGACACTTTCCCTAAAAAATTTTCCTTACATCCTTTTCTAAATGACCCTTCTCCCTCTAGACTTACCCTTTGGGAATTTTGTCCTAGGCCCTTTCCCTGAAGAGAAGTACCCTTTTAACCTTCCTAAAGTACCCTTCAGTCTTTTTAAAGTACCCTTCAGGATTTTTTTAAGTACCCTTCAAGTTTTTTGAAATTACCCTTCAAGTTTTTTGAAAGTACCCTTCAAGGATTTTTAAAGTACCCTTCAATCTTTTTGGAATGGCCCTTTACCGTTTAGACTTACCCTTCAAGACTTTTGTCCTAGGTCCTTTACCCATGAGAAGTACCCTTCAGACCTTTTGAAAGTTCCCTTTGGCATTTTTTGCAAAGACCCTTTGGTATTTTTGTCATTGCCACTTTATCCTATAAAATAATTTGCACGAGATAATTTCCCTGAGACATTGATTTCATCAAAAAAAATTTGTGCCATGGTCATTTTATCATGTTGAAAACTTTAATCTATGTCACTTGGTTTAATATTTTATATGTTCTCAAGCTATAACTTTAATATTGTTGCTTGTGTTTATATATTATAGGGTTAATGGAATTTTGTTTGAAAATTAACATGCTTCAGGTCTTTATGCTTCAATGTTAAATTGATATTTTATTAGATTTTATTTGGTGAAAGATTCATTGGATATATTTAAAATCATGATTAAATATTAGATTAATTTGTTTATCCTAAATTCCATTTTGTGGATTTCTCCTTCAAGAAACAAGTGGAATTTTCCTTTACATGGAAGGCACTACTAGGGGATATTTTGAAGCCCCTATCATTCCTTCAATGTATTTGCTAGGAGATACCTTTAAAACATATACAAAAGTGGATTTCCACTTTAAGGTATCTCCTAGGAGATATATTTCAAACATGGACAATAGTGGATTTCTCTTTCAAGTAACAAGTGTAATTTTCCTTTACATGGAAGGCATTACTAGATGATATTTGAAGGCCCTCTAAATACCTTCAAGGTATTTCCTAGTAGATACCTTTCAAACATGCACAAGAGTGGATTTCCCCTTTAAGTTATCTCCTAGTAAATACCTTTCAAATATGCATAAGGGTGGAGTTTTACTTCAAGAAACAAGTGGAATTTTCCTTTACATAAAAGGCACTACTGGTTGTTTTATAATAAAGTGGTCAACAAGTGGAATCTCACAGTTTGGCACTACTAAGTGATATTTTGAAGGCCCTTGTAATGCCTTCAATTTATCTCCTAGGAGATACCTTTCAAACATTCAAAAGAGTGGATTTCCCCTTCAAGGTATCTCCTAAGAGATACCTTTCAAACAAGCACAAGAGTGGATTTCTTCTTCAAGGAATAAGTGGAATTTTTATTTTCACAAAAGGCACTATTGGGTGATATTTTGAAGGATCTTGTAATACCTTCAATGTATCTCCTAGGAGATACATTTCAAACATGAATAAGAGTGGATTTACCCTTCAAGTTATCTCATAAGAGATACATTTCAAATAGGGACAAGAGTGGATTTATCCTTCAAAGAATAAGGGGAATTTTAATTTACATGAAAGGTAGAAGATTTACAAGTGTGGGACCAAATTGTAGTTTGTAAAGCAACCTCTAATATTTTAGGAGCTAGCTCTTCATTTAAATTTGGGGGTGAAAAGTGTGAAGAAAGAAAACTAACTAAGGTGATGCACTGAGAGAATTAAAGCATTAACCTATAATTGCATAAAATAGATTAAATCCTTAAACAATATAGACCATAAAGGATCATGAAGCATGAATTAAGATCTATAATGCAAGCAAAGATCAATAGTATAGAATTAAAGGAATAGAAATAACAAGAAGAGATAAATTTCCATTCAAAATAACATAAAACACCACATCATCTTCATTGTAGGTGGGGAATAACATATATAAGGCCATAAGGGCACATAAAAAAAATCTAATCACACCTATGAGGGACACATTTTAAGGTCATAAAATGGAAAATGCTAACTACTACTACTCCTATTATAGTTCCAATGGCTATTTACAAAAATAAAAAATATAATTAAATGATAACTAGCCCCTTCCAATGCTAAAAAGGGATCAGATCTGAGTAGTGTTGGGTCATCACGTGTTAAGCTAGTGTTACCCCAAGGTGAACAAAGATCCTCCTAAAGCCGAATGAGCACTTGACTAAAACATGGAGGAAGTGGAAAGAGGATAATACCTAGGTAAAATTTTCAAAAGGGAGAGGCTAAAAGTAGAACTATTGGATGCGCCAAGTAGGTCAAAGGCTGAACATGAATAGCTTTATGATAACACAAGGTGGATTTTGATCCATAGTTACTTATGACTTATAGAGGTGTCTACCTATAAAAAAGAGAACCCAAATACTCTATCACATGGACTAGTTAAGGAAAAATTTATCAAAATAAGGGGAAGGCCTATAAACTTAAAACTTTTAAAAGACTACCTGTAAAGGTGCCCACTCTTCCTCCTTGGACTAGGCCTTCTTCTTGAGAGACTCAAAGGATGTATCTAGATCAATAATCACCTTAAAGGAGATGTTCCACAGGCCTTGAACTACCACTATCTTTTGGAACTCTAACTAGGTCAGTGGATGTAATATCTTCTCCACTTTAGAGGCACCAAGTGATTAATCGAGAGCTACAAATGTGGTCTAGTCATTCTATTTTTTGTTCTAATAGCACATTAATTTGGTCCTCAAGGAGGACATTGTTATTCTCTAAAAATGGGGAGGGGAGTCCTAATTGGACTATCTTTTCAATGTGCCCCTACCTATCTTGGGCTACATTTTCCAAGGTATTAAGTAATACCTTGTACATGGTTGTTACCTTGTTATAGCTTAGGAATCTATTGACCTTTGCCTCCACTTACCTTTGATCAGCCACCCTTGTTACCTATAACATCTCATCCAAAGTGCTATAGATATTTTGGATGAGGAGTTATGAATTTAAGGACCTGGTTGATGGTTATGCTTACCTAAGAGCTTAGCTTTTATGAATCCATGATGAAAGTGAGCATTGGATTTAGGTTTATGACCATGCCCCTAATCTTCTCCCAATAAGACACATAAATATGTTGAACCATAAGGAGGATCTCTGTAGTCTACAGATGGGAAGTAAGGTCATTCTTCAACTTCTCAATTTCATAGTCCTTGACTAAGGATTCCTATTAGACAAGCTACTACAACTCAAGATATACCTGATGAAAATCCATGAAATTCTAATTGGTTTATACAAGTTCATCTTCCTTACTTCACAAATAGGATTTTGTGGTAATTAAAATATTGGCTTCCACCTAGAAGCTTTCATTAGAGACATATCTAAAGGTTGAACCTCACTTTATTAAGCTCCACATCTTTAGATTTATCCTCATAATTGAGGTGATCAACCTTATCCTTCACCTTGGTGAGTTATAACTTGGTCGTTTCTAGTTATAGGGTTGATTTTATGTAGTCTATAGTTATAAAATTCTATATTTACTCTATTAGATCAACCTTATTAGTGGGTTTGGCTTAGTTAAAATTGAGGCTGACTATTTGAATTGCATAGTCCCTTAGTTACATTCAATCTTGGGGATTGACTACTTGAGGATCTAGGTGTGAAATCATGGTGGATTATTCTGTAGGGTCATAAAATGACTACATGTGAGTCATTATTAGGGCCTTGGCCTGATTTCCCCTATTCTTCTCCATCTGAGCCTCTTAGGCCCTTCTTACCTTGTCCATTTACTGATGTTACTACTCTGGTGACTGAATGCTTTCCCCTATGAAGGGGAGTCCCTATGTCAATGTGAATGGAATGATCACTTAATTTCGAGGAGTAATAGATATTATTCCTATAGAGGTGAATGGATGAAGGATGAAGGTAGAAGGAGAGAAAGGTATACTTATATAAAGTGGGGTGAAGGGAAATTATGCCATGATGGGAGATGATGTGGATGAAGATGGTAGAGGCATAATTAAAGGTGAAAGGAAGGAGATAAGGATCGATGAGGAAAGAGATACAAGCTTAGTGGTAGGCTATGGAGATGAAGAGGAGAGTGGGGCTAGGGAAGTAGTTGGCTGGGTAGTGGATAATGTTATAACCTAAGGTGAGACAACAGAGATTGATGTGGAGGTTATAAGAGAGATAGAAGTGGAAAGGTGTTACTAGAAGCACATTTACTTCCAGGGGGTTATCATTATGGGGTTGGACATTGGTGCCTTGGGCTACTTATACTGGGATGACCTAGCTATAAGGTGGCTTAAAGAGGATTGTTGCTGTTGTGGGGCTATTTCCTTTATTTGAGGCATATCTACTACCTCTTTCCAAAGGGTGTCTTATTTTTCTTCTTCTTCTCCTATTATTATCTTAGGAAATAACCTCCTTTTAGGCCCTCCTCTATATGATGGTCATCCTAGATATTTTCACTTTTTTCATCCATTTCCTCCTCATAAAAATTGGAGTATAGCTTGTTGATCTCCTGCATATATTTTGTATAGGTGGATATTTTTTCTTCACTTCATTCTCTCTAGGTGAGCTATTTAATTTAAACCTTCATTAATTTATTATTTGATTCATACTTTTGGACCATGATATAGAATTATTCCCATAGCTTGTGGGCATCAAATGAGATCTAGGATAGATACACATAATTTCAAAGGATGTCCTCTATAGGCAACCTCTATTTCTCATGGTATGGTTGGGACTAATGATTGGGAGGGTTGGTAGTCTTTAAGTACACTATATATCCAATTGGGTCATATCTCTTGCTATCATCGAGTAGGTCCAAGCCAAGCTCCACAAGTTTGGCTATGAGGAGGGCCCCTTACTACCTATTTATCACCATGATTCCTCCTCTTGTGAAAGGGAACATCATACATTCCTTTCTTCTTCTTCCCCACTTTGTACATGGATTCTACCATGTTGACATGGTCAGCTAACTCTAGGGCCAAAGCCTATCTATTAGTAGGCATGGAAGCTATAATGGTTAACCTTAGGACCCATGTACCTAAATGAATATAAAATGAGCTCCTTAGAGCTATTTGATTATGACCTTGTTCCTTATCAACCATGACCACTACACATTTATCATCCTAAATTTAATGGCCTCTTGATTTAGGTTAATGAGTACTAGAGATAATAATTTATCTAAGAACTCATAGTGGTCTTGTGTGATTGATAGGATGTGGGTTAATACTATGAATGGATTCACCATGTTGGTAAAAGTCCCCATCTCAGAGGATTTGAGTCTAAGATATGTGGAAAGAATTTGTAGTGCTCAAACATAATGAGATGAAAGAGAAAAGAAGTGTATCAAAAGGTACCCAGTGTTGAAATTGTCTCCAACATGTCTTTTATGGTAGTGGTGATGGCATCTTTAAAATTCATCTTTAACACCTCCACTTTGTTCATCTTCATCAAGAGGAAGAACACCCCTAGTTGAAAATTAGTGATGTTGGCATCTGAATCTACCTTGAAGATAAATGCCAACATGGATAGGGATTCCTTTAGGTACTTCATGGGGAATATTTCTTATGGGATAGGATGAGGAGGTGATCCTTGTGGTCACTCAGGAGGAGAGAGTTAAGTAAGTGCACTTTTTTGGGGACTTGAGTGTCCCAAACATGTTGTAGGCTCTCCATGCTATTGATTTTGGCCTTAGGGTAATTTGGGAGCGAAAGCATCTTCATAATTACATCTACACTAATATTCACCCTCAAATGGGTGTTGCCTATAATTACATCATTATCAACATCATACCTCATCATGGAAAGGGAAATAACTTCTAGGTGCATGTGAACATAGGGAATCATGAATTTGGCAAGTGTAAAAACCAACATTCTATATCCAAATGAATCATATTATCCTCTATATAATTTTTTTAGCATTTGGGTGTGGGTGTCCTCCCTTAAATTCTTAGGGTATTGGGGTTAAATATGTCATCTTTTAAATCAACAATCAATGCTCAGTCTCTACATTTTCAATTAGCCACCTTATTTATGTTTGGCACTTTCTCCTTTACTTGAGTAGGGGTAGAATCATATAACTTTCACATCACATATTGAGGGGGGAGATCTTCCTAGCTACCTAACCAGTGGGTGCTTTGTCTTCATGGATGTTTATCACCTCTTGATGAATATCTAAAACTATCCATCAAGAATTATTATTCAAAATCACTCTTTGTCTTACTAAAGGCACTGGATTAACAATCCCTACTCACAATTCTTGACTTGGCTCTCTATGTTCTTTATGCTCTCTATAATTACGTAATGCTATCAAAATATCAATGTGTCTAAGTGTTTAGAAAAATTAGGAGAGGGGTAATTATACTATGATTCACTTAGACAAGATCATCATAAATATCTTACCTAAGGGTATTTATAATCTAACATTAATGATGGGAGAGGTGAGTTGATAACTATCTTTTACAGAATGCTTTTAAAAATTAGAAGGGATAGGGTGAGAAAATGTGGCAATCAGATGTGCACTTATGCCAATGGAACTTATTAGAGAGGAAAAATAAAATAAGATACCTTTCAAACATGTATAATAGTGGATTTCTCCTTCAAGGTATCACTTATAAGATACATTTCAAACATAGATAAGAGTATATTTCTCTTTCAAAGAATTAGTGGAATTTTCCTTTACATGAAAGGAACTACTAGGTGATATTTTAAAGGCCATTTTAATATATTAAAGTAATCTCCTAGGATATACATTTAAAACATGTAAAATAATATATTTCTCCTTCGAGGTAACTCCTAGGAGATAACCTTAAAACAAGACAAGAGTGGATTTTTCCTTCAAGGAACAAGTGGAATTTTCCTTTACATAAAAGGCACTACTAGGTGATATTTTTAATGTATTTTTAATACCTTCAAGGCATATCTTATGAGATACCTTTAAAAAATTCACAAGAGTGGATTTTCCCTTCAAGGTATCTCCTAGGAAATACCTTTCGAATAGGCACAAGAGTGGATTTATCCTTCAATAAACAAGTGGGATTTTCCTTTCCATAGAAGGCAACATGAGTGATATTTTGAAGGAATTTTTAATACCTTCAAGTTATATCTTAGGACATTCCTTATATACATGCACAATATTGGATTTCCCCTTTAAGGTATCTCCTAGGAGATACATTTCAAGTAGGGACAAGAGTGGATTTTTCCTTCAAGGAACAAGTGCATTTTTTATTTACATGGAAGGCACTACTAGGTGATATTTTGAATAAAATTGTAATACCTTCAAGGTATCTCCTAGGATATACCTTTTGAACATGCAAAAAAGTGTATTTTTCCTTAAAGGTATCTCTTAGGAGATACCTTTCAAATAGGCACATGAGTGGATTTCTCCTTCAAAGAGCAAGTAGAATTTTCCTTTACATAGAAGGCACTACTAGGTGATATTTTAAAGGACATTTTAATACCTTAAAGGTATCTTTTAGGATATACCTTTAAAACATGTAAAATATTAGATTTCCACTTCAAGGTATCTCCTAGGAGATACCTTTCAAATAGACATAAGTGTAGATTTCTTCTTCAAGGAACAAGTTGAATTTTCCTTTACATGAAAGGCACTACTGAGTGATATTTTGAAGGTATTTATAATACCTTAAAGGTATATCTTAGGATATACCTTTCAAACATGTATAAGATTTTATTTCCCCTTTAAGGTATCTCTTAAGAGATACCTTTCAAATAGGAACAAGAGTGGATTTCTTCTTCAAAGAACAAGTGGAATTTCCTTTACACAAAAGGCACTATTGGGTGATATTTTGAAGGCTCCTACAATAAATTAAATGTATCTTCTAGGAGATACCTTTCAAACATGCATAATATTATATTTTCCCTTTAAGGTATCTCTTAGGAGATACATTTCAAATAGGGACAAGAGTGGATTTTTCCTTCAAAGAATAAGTGCAATTTTCCTTTACATGAAAGGCACTAATGGGTGATATTTTGAAGGAACTTATGATACATTTAAGGTATCTAATAGAATATAATTTTAAAACATTCACAATATTTTATTTCCCCTTTAAGGTATCTCCTAATAGATACCTTTCAAATAGGCACAAGAGTGTATTTTTCCTTCAAGGAACAAGTGGAATTTTCTTTTACATGGAAGGCACTACTCGATGATATTTTGAAGGCCTTTGTAATACCTTCAATCTATCTATTATAATATACTTTTGAAACATTCACAAGAGTGGATTTTCCCTTTAAGGTATCTCTTATGAGATACCTTTCAAATATGTATAAGAGTGGATTTCTTATTCAAGGAACAAGTGGAATTTCCTTTACATAGAAGGCACTACTGGGTGATATTTTGAAGGCCCATATAATACTTTCAATGTATATTATATGAGATACCTTTCAAACATGCACACGAGTGGATTTACCCTTCAAGGTATCTCTTAGGAGATACATTTCAAATAGGGACAAGAGTAGATTTCTCCTTCAAGGAATAAGTGAAATTTTCCTTTACATGGAAGGCACTATTGGGTGATATTTTGAAGGCCCTTATAATACCTTAAAGATATCTTCTATGAGATAAATTTAAAACATTAAAAAAAGTGGATTTCTACTTCAAGATATCTCCTAAGTGATACCTTTCAAACATGCATAAGAGTGGATTTATCCTTCAAGGAACATGTGGAATTTTCCTTTACATGAAAGGCACTACTGGGTGATATTTTGAAGGCCCTTGTAATACCTTCAAGGTATCTCCTAGGAGATACCTTTAAAACATGTATAAGAGTTGATTGCCCCTTTAGGGTATCTCCTAAGAGATACCTTTTAAACATTCACAAGAGTGGATTCCCCATTCAAAGTATTCGAATCAAAAGGCACTACCCAAGAGATCACTATGAATTAATGGTTTCCAAGTGGTGAGAAACAAATTAGTCATCATGCAAAGCTATATTCTAAGAACATATGAGGAAATCAAAAGGTGTCACATGTCTAGATTTTGAGCCAACTATATAGCTTAGTCATATTTAGGTCACATGAGTACTTAACTATATCTGAAGTGGCATCCATGTGTCAAAAGGTGGAAATATTTAGATTTAAAGCTAAAATTTATGGTAAATCAAATTCAAATTAAAGCTAAATTGATTTTTTGTGAAACTAATTAATAAAAACAATAGTTCAAAGTTTGACAAGCTTACCCATTAATATGGGATGAACCAGGATTGCCATCAACATTGCATTAATCAAGATTTCCAAAAAGGACGTTTTGCATTCATACCACATTAAGATAATATACGATCTCATCAATCAAAATTTGAAATACATGGTTGAAGCAGGAACATCTAGAACTACCAAGTTAGAATAGGTCCCATTTCTTTATTCATATGGGACAAACATAGTCTTCCATGACACCAATTTTAATAGCATTTCATTGGCCATGGATGACAAACACTACATTGAATTATTCTAATATTTCCTCCCCAGACATTTTCCTTTCAAGGGATAACTCCAACTTAGCCATTTCCTCCATCAATAGATCCCCCAAGTGTTTCTTTAGATAATACATGGATTAAGTAGATGCAATTGTCTATAAATACATACGAACAACACCATATATATAAGGTTATTTATTTATGTATATAAGGTAATAAATATATATAAGGGTTTTGTAATAAATTAGGTAATATATATATATATATATATATATATATAAGGTGCTTTATACTCACACACACACACACACACAAACATATATCCGTGTGTGTGTGTGTGTGTGTGTGTGTGTGTGTGTGTGTGTGTGTGTGTGTGTGTGTGTGTGTGTGTGTGTGTTATACAGTCTGAATTGACTATAGTTTTCCTTTGAAGTTTGAAGGTTTATCTCTGAAGACTAGTGACTTAGGTTTGAAGACTGGAAGATATGCTCTAAAGATTGATAGCTATGCTCCTAAGATGAAAATTAATGAATGGGAAGAATAAACCTCCATCATTAAGAATCAAGATAATGCCATAAGACCAACAATGTCACAATCCATAATTTTATGTGACAATGTTTTCAAAATATCTCCAAAAGATTTGATGTGATGATATTTTCTGATGATGTTTCAAATAGTCTTTTCAAACAATATTAATGTAATTATGTTTTAAATAGAGGGTCTTTCAAAAATATTTGGTATGATTCATAATTAAATATGATTATTACTCCTAGTAATGCCAATAATGACCTTTATGACATATAATTACTACTTGACCAGATAAATCACCTTCCCATTATATTTTGCATGCTCCGAAGAGATAACCATAATTTCCTAGTCATTCTTGTCATAATCACATCATATAACCTGATTTATTATTCATTTTTACATTATCACTACCAGAAATTGTTGGATCATATCTATGACCTCTTGCTTCCCTTGTTCCTTATGTGAATTCAAGATTTGTTTTTTTACAGGATAGTCAGATTTGTAATTAAAAAGTGCTTTCTCTAAAGATGGGTGGGAGAAAGAAAAAAAGTGAACCAAAATCCTCCAATGCATTGCTACAAGATAAATTAGCCATAGAAATCTTTGAAACAATAGGTTGGTTGAGTTTCCTAAAAATGTTTTAGGGATTCCATGAAGAAATTGTGCAATAATTCTATAAGAATTTTTATGAACATCATGCTATTATCAAAGGAAAGAAGATTCCAGTAAATCCCTCTATAATTAGTTATCTATTTGGGATTCCTGAGGATGGAGTAGTTGACATTGAAAAAATCATTTTTTTGACCTAATTTATATGTTTGTTGAAGGAAATGAGCCACACCCTAGACTAGCCAAGTCCCGCAAGGAGTGGCCAAGGGAAATTTGAGAGAAAGTCTTCCTTAACCTTGGAAAAATATTGTTTTCTAGATAATTAAATATATTAATTGTGATGGTCAGTTTATAGTAGTGGGTGGAGATACTATGAGACTCCTTATTCACTTGAGGAAAGGAGCTATTCGAGAAGAATATAAGATCAATCTTCCTTCTTTCCTTCACAATGCTCTGTTTAATATTTCTTGGAAGATAAGATAAGGTACTAGGTCTACCCACCATCATGGGATAGTTATACTCATTTGTCACCATTATTTTATCAGTAAATCAAGGGGTAAAAATTTTTGGTCCTCTTTCCTCTAAAAATTTCCTCCATTTCCTACCAAAAAGACACCATGCCCTGCCTCTCCTCCTTCCACTCTAATCTAGATTGAAGAACCCATAGTTCAAATTGTAGAATGACCATCTCCACTACCATTGGTTCTAAAGATATTGTATCAAAGATCAAAGTGACAAATGGGAATTTATTAAAACACCACTCATCTTCCTCCAACTAAAATCTAGTGTATTCACTAACTTATCTTGTAGGAAGAAGAAGAAGAAGAAGAACAAGAAGATGTGTAGTCCACAGAAGAAGTTGTATTTGTAGAGGGAAACCTAGTATAAAAATTTGTACCTTAAGAAGTAGAGTGTCTTGTGCCATCTATTATTGATAAGGGTAAGGTACCCTTGATTGAAGAAGATCCATCTTCTCCACATTCTATCAATAAAGAAAAATAATTATAGCATGCCATGGCTTTATCACACCATGAGGAAACAATGAAACTATAATAAACAGAGTTAGATGTTCTCCATTCAGCTTTGAAAGGTAATGACTTGATGATTTCTAATTTGAAACAAAGGTGGGAAGAATTTGTTACTAGAGTTAGTGAACAAGAAATAATTCTTCAAGGAATACAAGCTGAACAGATTAGGTTCAACAATGTAATGCTTTCATAGACCCAATAATTGAGTAATTTGCATAATTCACTTTCTATCAAGGACAATTAGATTACTAATTTGTAAAATGCTAATGTTGATAATAATAATCTAATTAATAATCTAATAAAAATTATTTATAATATAAATACAATGCTTTCACAACATAATAATTGAGTAACAGAGCTTACCACTCAAAATTATGAGTTACAAGCCTCTATTTAGGCCATGTAAAGAGATTGTAATTTAGATGGAGGGTCGAACAAGAGTTGTTCCCTCTTTCCTTATTCCATTACATGAAATAATATCTATTTGGTATATCACCTAGAAGAAAATTCAAAAATTGAAGGATAAAAATGCCAAACTTAAGGAATAATCTTAGAAGCAACCGGCATAATGCCAATTGTAGTTGTAAAAACAATAGGCTTATATCCAACACATTTTTTCTATTTATGAGAAATTATTAGCATGTAGGTAGCCTTCATCAATTTATTTTCTTTTTCTACATGAATTTTTTTATAAATGGTAGATTCAATTAATTTCTCTTGATTTTTCACATATCATTGAAGATGAGAATTCATTTATGTACATTTTTCTAAAGAGCACTGAAGAAAGGCAAGATGTCATTTGTGAGTTCTATACTTTAAATTTATTGTTAGGATATCAATATGGTTTTCTAATAATTTTTTTTTTATAGAGACACAATTGTGTACCTTTATCTCCACTCTAAAGAACTAAATGACATGGAAATAGGCCAATAATATATATATGGAATTACAAAGCACCATTGGGTTATGTATGAGACCAAAATTATGAGAGAACTTGAAAAAGGTAAAGTGTGTGGGAGAAATTATGATTATTTCATATAGCTCATCATAGTTATATAAACTATCCATAAAGTGTTGCATTTGGTTATATATTATATTGTATTTAATAATTAAAATCTGATCTAAGTAGGATATGAATGTAATTTATTCTTTATTTATATGTAATTTATTATTGATTTTTTACCTCATTATTATGTCTAACTTGGATGAATAATATAGTTTTAAGTATAGTAACACATCTCACAGATAGGGTAATTTTGAGTAGAGGAACACATCCCAAAGATGGGGTAATTTTGAATATATCAAAACATCCCAATGATGGGATAATTTTGAGAAGGCAACACAGAGTTTTTATAACTCTTTTATCTATAATTTTATGGATTTAGAAAGTAAGCCTCAATGATTGAATGCTCCAAAGACACTCCAAAGATGATCTAGAATTTATTTAAGGATGTTCTAGGTGTGCTTTGAATACATACATAGGATGCTCTAAATAAGTCTAGGAATGCTCTGAAGACTTATATAGGGTGATCGTAAGACCTGTAATGGATGCTCTGAAGATATCTAGATTTGCTCCAATGAATTTAAAAATTATGTGTAATACATGCTACTAAGAGAAATTAGGAGCATTTTACTACAAAACTTTTTTTGAAAAAAAATAAAAAATTGATTGGATGAAAATGATAGCTAGCAGCCAAAAAAAAGGAGTAGCCATACAAATATTCAACCCCTTTCTACTTCCCACCCCTCAAAAGCTTCTCCCTAAATAATAAATGCTCCTATTTTTAAGGTGAAAATATTTTTCAAGAATTTTTTTAATATATAATGATTCATGGGACCCCTCTACCCAATTATATCAAATCATGAGGGAAATTTTTTCCACCCCAAATAATAAGGCTAGGTGTTATTCAATCATTCATTCATTACAATTTATGATGTGACATGAGGGAAAAGTTCACCACCCTAATAAATGAATTTTCAACTTAGTATAAAATAGAAATAATTCAAAACAAATAATAATAACTTGGAGTAGGCCAAAAAATGACTTTTTAACTCAGTCTAAAATAGAAACAATTCATAGTATCCTAAACAGAGCTAATAGATTAACAATGCAAGGAGATAGAGATAGGGTGGAACCATTCAAACCCTCTTTCATCATGACATTTTTTTACTATGATTATTTACTTACAGTTAATAAAAAATTTCTTCTTTCCCCTCACATTCACCATTTGGGTCCCTATTGAATACAAGTAAATGCTAAACAATCCTAATCTCTACTATTTCATTATCGCAGCCATTTTATTATTTACTTATAGTTAATAAAAAAATTCTTATTTTCACTCACATTCACCATTTGGGTCCCTTTTGAAAACAAATAATCTCTAAACAATACTAATCTCCACCATTTCATTATTTGCTTATAGTTAATAAAAATCTCCACTTCCCCCTCACATTCACCAATTGGGTCCCTATTGAATAGAAGTAAGCGCTAAATAATCCTAATATCCACCATTTTATTATCTCAAACATTTCATTATTTGCTTACAGTTAATAAAAAATGTCTACTTTCCCCTCACATTCGCTATTTGGGTCCCTATTAAATAAAAGTAAGTGCTAAACAATCTTAATTATTGCCATTTCATTATCTCAATCATTTCATTATTTATTTAAACTTAGTAAAAATATATGATTTACTCACATTCACCATTTGGGTCTTTATTAAATACAATTAAATGCTAAATAATTTTAATCTATGCCATTTCATTATCTTTACCATTTCATAAAAAAATATAGGTCTATCCGAATCTCAAGAATTTCATAACTTAAAGTAGTAAAAAATGAATAAAATGGTCATGTTAATCCAAACAAATCACACATTTTAGATACAGTAAAATAATACATTACATAGATTAAATACCAGACAAGAAACACCTGCATAAATGATAGTGAAAAATGGGGTCAACTCTTCCACCACTAATGCCATAGTTAGCCTTATAATCAATAAAAGAATGTTTTTTAGCCTTAAAAAGGGAGATAAAAATTGAGAGAAAATAATGGAAAGAGAAAAATATAAACTTAACCCTAATTTTGAAGCATGTGGTAATTTTTAATTCTATAATAATTTAAAAGTTTATATAACAATTTGTAACATATAAAATTATTTAAAAAACTATTTTGTATATTTAAACATATTAAATATTTAAATAATGTGCATTATTTAATAAAAATATTTAAATATTTAGACATAAATAAAAATAAACAATAAACTTAGATAGTTTTTTAATATGAAAATATTTACAAATTTTTAATGTTTATTATAATTATTCTAATTAAAAATATATATTTAGATTTGTTCATTAAATTACATGATTAAATTGTCTAATAGGGATTTAAATCCTTAATTTTTAGCCCCCATATAATACCTTTGAGATAATTTAATTCACCAATTCAAATAAATATGAGAGCAAGTCACCTTTCTTGAATTAATTAACTAATATTTGGAGATGAATTTGACCCCAAAATGGTAATTAAGATAAGGGATGCAAAATCATACAAGTAACTCAAAGACCTAGACTTGGGAAAGGATTTTGTGGAGTTATATAAACTATGGTTATATGAGGTCATAATCATTCTACACCATACAAATCTATAAACATTAACTTTTCATTCATGATAACAAACCATGTGATATCTCAATGTAGAGTTAGGGTTAAACATTTCAACGAACAACACAAGTACTTCAACTTTGAATCTCATTATTAGGGTCAAAAATACATGGCCAAATCACATCCATGTAAAATCAATTAAATTTAAATAAGAAACTCAATAATACAAGTAAATTTACTCCTCTTGAAAAAATATTTCAATATAAGTATCACAAAAACTTCATTTATCAAGATTATATAAATTATATTACCAACAAAACATAAGATTTAATTATATCTCTTTTGAAGTTTTTCAAGGGAATTTTGACCATTATCTGGTACATCCCAAGATGTATTCATCTTAAAATTCACTTGCTTCATTTAACATCACTGATATTATTATTAGTCAACACTAATTTTTCTTATCTAATTTATCCCTTTTCATCTCGCTAATTTATCACCCCTTTATAATTATTTATCGAATGACCCCATTCATTATTTTCCATCTACTATCTTTATCCATCTCCAAAAATAAATTAATTAATATCCTAAATCCCCATTATCTTATCATAATCCCCACTTATCTATTATTTAGGGATTTTAAATTTGCATGGCCCACCTACCCACCTACACTAGCCTATTCCTACAACCCTAGTCCCTAATCACCCATCTAGTCCCTATCTAATCCCCTACCTGATCTTAATTAGTCCCTAATAGGATTATAGAATTCTCCAATTCTAGAATCCTCTCTATTCTCACCCCTTCTCTCTAGAAGCCTCTAAATCTAGAGGCTTCAAAGAATAACCCCCAACCCTTGATCTTCCCAAGCCAACTTTGAATCTAAACCATCAATCTTTCCCTCCTCTTTCTATTTAAACAACTCCATTATTCAATTAGATATAAATACAAATCACCTAACAAATTTATGTCCAGCTATTAAAGTGATCAAGTCAGTCTCTATGCCAATCTAATCCATAATCAAGAGTACATGATCATTCTAACATAATGTCAAAATTTTGAGTCTAAGATAAACGATCCAATTCCATTGTTTTCATATTTCATTTAATCATGATTTAGAGAATTTATCTTAAGGATTATAATGTTGATTTAAAATGTGAATTCAACTATAATTGTATTTAGTTATAATGGATCTAGATCTTAGTTAGGTAGTTTGATGTTTGAGTAGATTTAGATTGCTATAATGTGGTACATCCCAAGATGATCAACATCATTTTTAGCTAATTCATAATACTTAATAAATATAGTATTATATATATAGACTTTCCATTTATAGATTGTATGGAAATGTAGATTTATATGCATTAGGTAATTTCATTCCAATAAAATAAAAACATACTCATTTGGGAAGCTTTTAAACTAGGGCATTTTGATGATTAATTGGTACATCTCAAGATGATCAATTCCATTTTTATCTATTGACTCATTTGGAAAGCCTTTCTAAGGCATTTTGATGACTGATTAGTCTATCATAATAATCACCAAGATCATTTCTAGCTATCATAAGAACACTTTCTATTTATATAGTATGTCTATAAATAATATTCCATATATTACTATATACTACACTTGAATCCTTTTATAGATGTCTTTAGATCTTAAGATTTTTATTTGAGACAAAATTTTGTAAATTAAGGTAAAAGAACTAAGGTGCAGCTTTTTCATAATCCTCATTATAAATTATTAAAGCATTAGAGGAAAACAATAATCTCATTGAGAAGAACACCTAAAAGACATCCAAATTATGTACTTGATTCAAAATATTTCTTGCATAAACCTCTTACATTAGAGGTATCATTTCATCCCTTACTGCCACATTATGTGGCACTAAAATTTTTAACTTATGAGAAATAACTAGGTGACTCTAAGCATGATCAAGAAATGAAACTCCTTATATTAAACAAGCTAGTAAAGTTTGGGGCCACTACATTAGCCTCATCCAATACATGAAAAATTAAGATCAACCCATATTATAATGTTATTAATTTGAATTAACCAAAATGTGTTACCAATTAAACAATGAACACGATGGTGCCATAGTGATCTATATTACAAAATGCATCTCATAAAAAAATACTAGATTCACAAAACTTTTGGTGCTTCTTATTATAAAGTTGGTTGTGTGTCAACTCATATTAGACTCTCCCTACACCTATAAGCAACCCCTGAGCATATTTGGTCAATTCCCAACTTAGATGAGTTCCAATAAATTACACTTGATAGGTCTCCTACCATTGGTTTTGGATCACATATAGGGGAATCATCATCAAAATTATAAAAATGTTCAATAATATGTAACAAGACATACAATGAAAATTATAGAAGTTCAAATATGGAAATAGAAG
Source organism: Torreya grandis (assembly GCA_037957365.1). Taxonomy (NCBI): domain Eukaryota; kingdom Viridiplantae; phylum Streptophyta; class Pinopsida; order Cupressales; family Taxaceae; genus Torreya; species Torreya grandis. Next base: position 4,122,026 of record JARHVA010000885.1, on the reverse strand, counting down.
TAAAATTATCATGATGGAACTTTGGAAATGATGGTAATGATTTAGAAATAATAAGCTCTTGCATAATAAGTGGAGTTTCATTCATATTTTTTAAAGATGTAACATAAAAAAATTGTATTTAAATAAGGATTTGAATCAATTTTTAGGCACCCCTAGAATACCTTTCAAATAATTTAATTAACCAATTCAAATATTTGACATGAGGGTGAGTTGCATTTCTTGAATTTACAAACTAATATTTGGAGACAAATTTGACCCCAAAATGGTAATTAAAATAAGTGACACAAAATCATACCTAGTAACTCAAAGATCTCTTGGGAAAGGATTTTGTGTGCTTATCTAAATTAATATGGTTATATGAGGGCATAAGTTGTCTACCTTATAACACTTACTATATATAGTATTTATATATAAAAACTTTCATGATCTATACATAGATTGTATCTAAATGTAGATCTGTATAATTTAGGAAAATTCATTCCAATAAAATAACAAGACTCATTGAAATAAATTACACTTGATGGGTCTCCTACCATGTTTTATGGATCACATCTAGGGGATCATCAAAATTAGAAAATGTTCAATAATATACTAAAACACCATAGTACAATGAACATTATAGAAGATCAAATCTAGAAATAGAAGTAAAATGATCATCATGGAACTTTGGAATAAATGGTAATGATTTAGAAATTAGGGAATTTTGAATAGTAAGTGGAGTTTCATCCACATTTTTAGAAGATGTAATATTATTAATTATTAGGATAAATAAGATGACCTAGTGTTATAATATTAGGCATACACATTAGAATAGATGGTGTCTTTTGAACGTATTTATCCACTTCAAATTTTTATCATATTTCTAAACCTAAATTCTTCTTGGTCACTTCTAATTTTTTTAGCACCGTTGTAACAAAATAAATTTATCCATTCCAATCACCACAAAAAAACCTAATCATGCACAACTGAGCTCCTTATCTAGTGAATATATATGCCCCCTGATCAAAACCAAGGGAGTTATAATTTTGATGTAGAGATTGTGCTAATGATCTAGAAATAATAGGCTCTTACATAATAAGTGGAGTTTAATCCACATATTTTTAAGATAGAACATAAGCAAATTGTCTAATAGGGATTAGACTCAATTTTTATCCCCCCAAAGAAATCCTTTGAGATAATTTAATTCACCAATTCAAATACCTATGAGGGGGAGTTGCCTTTCTTGAAGTTACAAACTAATATTTGGAGACAAATTCAACCCCAAAATTATAATTAAAATAAGTGACACAAAATCATACCTAGAAACTCAAATATCTCTTAAGAAAGGATTTTATGTGCTTTCTAAATAATGGTTATGTAAGGGCATAAGCAATCCACCTCATAAAATTTTCCATATATAGTATTTATATATATAGACTTTTCATTTATAGATCATATCTAAATGTAGATTTGTATAATTTAAGGAATTTCATTCTAATAAAATAGCAACAAATTCATCGCAATAAATTACAATTGATGGGTCTCCTACCATGGGTTTTAGATCACATCCAAGGGATCATCAGAATTAGAAAATGTTAAATAATCCTCTACAAGACTGTAGTACAATGAAAATTATAGAAGTTCAAATATATAAATAGAAGTAAAATTGTCATCATGGAATTTTGTAACCGATGGTAATGATTTATAAATAATTATTAGGATCTTGCATAATAAGTAGAGTTTCATCCACATTTTTTGAGGATGTAACATTATTAATTATAAATAGAAATAAGTGGTGGTGGTATAATAGTAGGCATACACATTGGAATAAATTATGTCTTTCAAACATATATGTCCACATTAAATTTTTATCATATTTCTAAACCCAAAATTCTTCTTGGTCATTTCTAATTTTTTTAGCGCTATTGTAAAAAAAGTAATTTCTCCATTGCAATCACTAAGACAAAACTTGATCACCCACAACTATGCTCCTTATCCATTGAATACAGATGCCCCTTAATCAAAACCAATGGAGTTATAATTTTAATGTAGTGATTATGCGAAGAGGCTATCTCTTTACACAAAAAATACAAGCCATCGTAAACTAAAATATTGTATGGTGATTCAGATCTTGATAAATTTATGCCCATAATTGTTTTTAAGATGAAATTATTTTGACATCAATGTCATGGGTTTGTATTAAAAAGTAGGTTTAATTTTTGATTTACACTCTTTTTCTTCACATAACCCCTCTTACACCCCACACACACACACATAAATCATATTAGTTATTAAAATAAATATAGTTGACATATTATAATATATATCATAATATTTTTATTTATTAAACTAATTAATTATATATTAATATTATATATAAATTATATATTTTGTAAAATATAGTTTAATACTAATCAATATTATTATATAATATAATATATATGTTAATATAAGCTATAAATCAATATTATATATTTCAATACATCTATATTATTATTGTTAATAATAGAAAAATAATACTATATTTTAAATAAAATTAAATGAATTTATATGCCTTTAACATAGTGTATAATGCCATGTAATATGAAAATTGGCTGAGCTTCTACTTTATTCAACGTCACAGGGTCAAAAATATGATCACTAGTATGGATTTAAAATTATGTGGCACTTCACCATGTGCACAGTAGATGAGGTAGATTACTTTTAAGGGAAAATCTATTTAATATTAATAATGTTTGGTAGGCAATGCACATTAAATTAAAAGTTGTAATCATGTATCAAGAAGGTTAAATCATGTATCATGAAGCATTAAATTTAGTGTTTTATATGACTCTTGGAATGGGACATGGGCTAGTAAAGCAGATGGACAATCAATTAATTTTAGGTAATGCAAATGATTAATTTTCTAGGTGCCTTAGTTGATGATTATTAAAAATATAATGCTCATCATTGATATCAATATGGACCATGTAACACTGGCATTGCATCAACAAGTCTATTTTAATTGGGGGTATGTTTTAATTTAAAAACTTATCGAAGTGCATCATAGTTAATCATTGTATAATTTATTTGTATGATTTTATATTTTATTATTTAGTTTTATAAATATAAAATACCTAATTAATTACTTTTTTAATAACATCCATATATTTTTATAGATTTTATTTATAAAGTGTGTGTACTAGATAAACCCAATATCAAAGCCTTTTATTATGTTATATTGTATGTACACAAATAATTTCAAGCAACATGCAAATGATAATAGCTAGCCTTGACAAACTTAATGAAGACTATCCCTTCTCCATCACAAAAGGTGCATTTTTATTAATGGAAGTAAATGATCCATACACCATTATCAATTAGATATGTAGTGAAGTGATTTGAAAATCATCATCTATTGGTGATGTACTTGTAGAAATTATGAATTTGATGTGGCAAAATCACATCAATGTAAAATTAATTAAATTTAAATAGAAAACTATAAGCCAAGAAAATTTAATCTTGAAAAAAATATTTCAATACACGAATCACAAAAACTTCATTTATCAAGATTATAGAAATTATAATATATCTATATATTATTAATGGTACAAAAATAATATTAAATTTTTAACAAAATTAAATTAATTTTTATGAATTTAACATATTGTATAATGGAATGTAACATCAGAAAATGGGTTGAGTTTATGCTTCATTTAACATTATGGGCTCAAAAATATGATCACAAGTATGGATTTAAAACTCAGTTGCACACATGTGCAATCATAAGTACATATTTAAAACTCTGTGACACTTCACCATGTGTGTAGTAGATGATGTAGATTAATTTGAAGATCAAATATATAAAACATTAATGTTTGGGAGAAAATCATGTACCATCAAGTTAAAATCTTATATCACAAGCATTAAATTTGATGTTGTAGATAAAACTTGGAATGGAATAATTGGCAATAAAATATATGGACAATCAATTAATTTCAAGTAATGAAAATGATTAAGTTTTAGTATCCCTTCAAACTTGGTTATAAAAATCCTACAAAATGTTAAATTATATGAAAATTATATAAAATAATCAATTCTATTCTAATAATTACAAAATGACCATCAAATTTTAGTTGACCATCAGGTCTTTTGAGCTGTAATTTAAATTAGTGATAGGCAATTCTTATGTTGAACATATTAAAATTAAGCCAAAGCACCAATGAATATCTATCCTAATGAGTTTATTTTTACATTGAAATTCTTTAGTTTATTTCTCTAATTAATTATGACTGTGAGATGTGTTTCTTGGTGTTTTTGACTGTAGGTACCGCAAAGTGACTTGGAGATGTGTTCTTCAGTTTTTGTGGACAAGACTGATTGGTGTTTTTGAATCATTTATACCATGACCTTGTTTGTGTTTTTTTTAATGCATAGTTACTAAGATGAATTTATTTGTGCACATTTAATCAACTATAGTTTTTGTAATATAATGTTATAAACTCTTTACTTCATATAATATGAATTTGTTATTTCCAACTATAGTTTTGTATCCAATCATGTTTATTTATTTATTTTCAAATAACTTTTTCTTAAGTAAAATACTCATAATTTTAATGAGAAATGTATATTGAACAAATTCTTAAATAATGTAGGACTACAAATTAATAAAAATAATCCTGCAATTTCTCAACAACATACCCTAGAAAATAATTAGCAAACCCCTAGTATGGGACCCCTACCTTATTGTAGGTGAATTTGATTAAATGGTAACATGTTAAATTGATAGATGAGAATTTTACAGAGATAGATGTAACTCCTATAGTATGATAATGTCAAATTATTAGTGGTTAGTTTGAGAGATAAAAAAGAAAAAAAATCTCATTATTCAATAATCCAAAAATTAATGTGCCACTTATAATGTAATTCAAACATTTATCAATCCACTAATGCCACCATTCATTGATGAGAATTAATTTTTTAGAATAATGGTGGATGGTTATGATGTCCTACCTTCTAGAAATAATGAGGTTCCTTTACATTTTTAGAGGAAAATTTAATGAAAGTTTAATATCTTGAATGAAATTATTTATTAATTTTATTATTAAGAGTTTTTAGAGCCAATAAAAAGGCTTTTGATAGGATAGATTGGGTGCATATCATGTGCCTAATCAACATGTGAGAATCTCTATAAAATAACCACTTTAACTTGAGAAAATCCCCTTTACAGTGAAGGTTGTTGTAGAGATTGATATTTTACATGCACTTAACACACTTACTAACACCCTTGTGTAACATACAATCCAATTTTCTCATACTAATGCTTATGAGAGTGGACATGGAGATGGTCCAACTAACATTGCTACTCAACCACACTAATGCAAATCCTGTGGTGCTTTATGCACTGGAACTTAAATTAGATGAGGAGAAGGATTTGATATAAATGAATTATAGTGGTGTTTCTAATTGGATTTTATGTAAATCAATTATGGTGTTTTACGCTCTATGCAATGGAATAGATGGTGTCTTTGAAACATATATGTCCACTTAAATTTTTTATCTAATTTATAAACCCAAAATTCATTGTGGTCACTTTTAATTTCCTTTGTGCCATTGTAACAAGATCAATTTCTCCATTGTAATCACCAAGACAAAATGTGATCAACCAAAATTGAGCTCCTTATCTAGTGAATATATATGCACCTTCATTAAAACCAAAGGAATTATAGTTTTGACATAGATATTACATTTTAAGAGGCTATTTATTTACATGCATAATGCAATCCATCATAGACTAAATCATTGCATGGTGATTCAGATCCTGATCAGTTTGTGCCTACAATTATCTTTAAAAATAAACTAATAATTATTATTTTGATATTGTCAAGGGTTTGGAATTACTAGGCTTAACTATCAATTATAATTTTACACTCTTTCACTTTACATAACCCCTCTCACCAATACATATATACGTACATTATATGTCATAATATGTGTGTGTACATGTGTGAATGTATGTATGTAAACTCTCTCTCTCTCTCTCTCTCTCTCTCTCTCTCTCTCTCTCTTTGTGTGTGTGTGTGTATTAAACTGAGTAATACTATATATAAATTATATATTTTATATTAAATATATTATACTAAAATATATAATATATATTTATAATTTGATTTTTAAACTACATTAACATATATATTATATAATATATAATATTGTAATATTATATTACATTATATAATATATATTTTTAGTATATATTTTATATAAATATTATCATCACTAACCTTCAATTCAACTTGATTACTCCTGAGGTGAATTTGCATTCAAAAATAGGTGAGAGACCCAAATGAATTTGAAATTCAAATTTACTTTGCAAAATAAGGTCAATATAATTTTCACACATTTTTAAGAGGAACAAAAAATAACAAACATCTTTGACTAGATATATTCTTATTCCTACATATTCTTAGTTTTTTTTTAACATACATTATAGAGTGATAATAGATCAAAATAGAGCAGGTTGTAGAGTATCTGAAGCATTGACCATATTTTCTATTGTCATTTCTATAGATCTTTATTTTTAGGTATTTAATATTAATAGTGTTCAATTTTTTTTTTAATCTATCTAAAATGTGTGATTTATTTATGTTGACTTGGCCCTTTTATTCATTATTCAACACTTTATGTTATGAAATCACTAAGATTCAAATAGTCTACATGGATTATTATAATATTTTTAGCCCTGATGGAGTGTGGCCAACTGTGATGTCAACAAGCCTTCTATTGAAGGAGCACACACATGAATATTGTTCAAGAAGATAGGGTTTTCAAATTTTAAAACTAAAATTTTATAAAATAATATAATGAATAGAACTCCAAATACTCTACATGTATATACTTCAATCAATTTTTAATAAAATATAGTATAATTTTTAAGAATGTGTGTTGAGCTCAGGGAGGCCTTGGGTTGGCCTAGGTAGTAGTGAGCCTACAAATCCTAGTATAAAAGTAAAATAGGTAAAAGGAGTCAAATGGGTGTATAAGACAAAAATGGGTAGACTCCTTGCTTGGTTTAAATTCTATGTAAAATAGTTGCACAATAATTAGTTTGTACCTTTTTTGATCATCTTCAACATTTGGTGAAAATTAACTAATTATGTAGATTTATCCAATAAAACATGTAGTTCAAATTTCCTTCCTTCTAAATGAATGAGCATGAATAGTTCCTCTAAATTCATCTCAATTTTTCATAAAGTGGTGATCCATTAAAATCCAAAAAAAATGCTATCCCAATCCATTATAATAGAAAACATAAGATAATATAATAGGTAGTCTCCCATATATTTATACTATGGCATTTACTAGAACAATTGAATATACCCCCACCTATTATTAGGATTTGAAATTTGGGAGCTAGGTAAATTAAATAGTTAAATTGAGTAGCCAACTTATTGTTGATATATTTGTGTGTACTCCTAGAGTAAATAAATATAGTTGACTTCTATTTCTTGAGGAAACTAACCACCTTAATATTTGGAGGAGTACCAATACCTAAAAGTGCATGATAAGAAATAGTAGGTTAAGAATATTCATATTCATCCTTAGGTCCTTTTGGACTTTTGATGTGTGTCTTTGTCAAGGATGTAATGTGAACAATAGAATAACATTTATAAGATTATAGGGACAATAGGAATATGGTAGTGACACCTTAGGGCTTCACTTAGTTTTACTAGAGAGATTATGCAATTATAACTTACCACCTTTTAGTCTAAAATCAGACCCTATTGTAGGGATAATAGGAATATGGTAATGACATAATCTACCTAATTTTTTTATGATGTAAATTTCTTTGTATTTTCTAATATAAATCCAAACTCTTAAACAAATAAATGGATATACATAATGAGCATTAATGTAAAGTGATTCATGTTAAAAAGGTTTAAAAGGAGGGAGTAAGGTAGGATAAAAAAATAAAGTTCCCTTGTAACAATAAAGATTAACAAATGTCCTTTGATTTTTGTTAGATAACACCCAGTTGAAATTATACTACTCATATCTAATTCATATCTAGACATTAGAATGATTTAAGGTTGTGGGATCATGTATCTAGACAAGACCTCTAGTTGTGAGGATAACTCCTCTAAATATGTGAATTTAGGATCAATTACTAAACCTATTAGATGTTGGGGTGAAAATAGTATGGAATAAACTAAAATGATTCTTCAAACATAACAAGATCCTCTGAAATTTGAAATTATGCAAGACTTTATTTCTTCAATGTCTTAACTGTCAATATATTTTTTGAGTCCCTTAATCATCTATAGGTGAAGATTTCATGGAATTGAATATCTAATTGATTTTTTATCCTTGATGTATCCCAAAAATTCCACAACTAATGCATTAATTTTAGACTATTATTTTCTTCACATCTTCACCATTACTTCATTATGAAAACAAACCTCTCCTATATAAACCACTGTCCATGATGTGATGTCATTTATATAGACTATGATAGGGTATAAATATTATTTTGGAGTTTTAAAATTAAAAAAATTACCCATGATTTTATCTATGTATGATGATCTCTTTAAAATGTCATTACCCTGCTTGAAAGTCTATACCCTTGAAGTCTCCATTAAGCATTGTTCACCCACTTGACTGTAGAAGTGCTCTTGAAGATAGTTGTAGATATATATTTATGTTTATTTATCCCTATTTAAACCTAAAATTTATCTTTATTGATCTATAAATATAGTTTATTCATCTCAATATTGCATGTATTTGATGGTCCAAACAACCTCCACAAGCCTAGAAAAGGTCTTAAGATTACTTGACCCCTAATTATAACATATTTTGACTTGAAACCAAGCTTATAGGTCTCTCAAGGACACTTAATTAGTTGATTAAAGGATTATTTATTGGTATTTTTTTAAAAATTATTATATGCTTGTGAAAATTTGGGCTCTCAGGTAGATTGACTATGTTTTTCATACCTAGCCAAATTTGTATGTGGCAAGAAAAGTTGAGTAGGCATTTTAATGATGTTATAGTTGACACATGTGGTGGTTTTAGAAGAATTTGATCATATGGATTTGTTTAATTTTGAGTCTAATTGATTTTATCTAATTTTATATCATATAATGAAGCATGTCAAAATAAATTCATGTGCAAAGTTGGCCTTCTAGGTAAGTTTTGACATAGTTGGCTCTGTGATAGAAAACTCTAAGTGATCAAATTAATGGAATTATATCTCACATGTGTGAAGGCTTATTGAGTATTTTTTAACATGGTTAGATTAAAATATGAAATTTGTTCATATGGTGAAAATTTTAAATCATGATATTGATCAAGTCAAAATATATATCTATGCAAAGTTGGCTTTCCAGGCATATTGCAATAAAAAATGAGTGATCTTTATTTTGTCCATAACTTTTGATCCAAGATGAATTTTTTGATGGAGTAGAAAACAAATTTGTAAAGGAATTCATGTAACTTATAAATAACCTATTTATATCATCTGAATGTTTTTATATTCATATATATTGAGCTCTAAAGTTTACTATGTGTTTCACTATGTTATGTAAGTAACCCAAGAAGGATATTTGAGCTAATTTTGATGTCTCATGATGAATTAGATATTTCAAGGTGATATATAATCCATTAATATTATATATGTAGGGAAAATCCATATTCATTATGAAAAAATCTTAAGAAGCTGATTGTGTATTCATTTATAGTGTTCTTATGTACAAGGTCTTTGTTTGAGTTGATCGAGCATACATAGTTGTGAGTAAAGGTGATGTTGAGCATTTGAGGATGTCTTAGGGGATATAAGGAGTAGAATTATGTACTTTAAATTGGTTTTGTGTTTTTTATTTTGATAAATGAAGTGTTATTTTAGTGAATAGGTTTCCATGTGACCTGTAAGATTTACAAGGGCCTTATTGAAAGGTGTAGCTGCTTAAGGGTGACCCACAGATGATATGGCCAACCTATGAGGGTGTAGGTGAGTCATGTATTTATGGTTTATATACCTTAATGGTTAAGTAAAGTATAATGGTTGACCATGATATTGTTAATCATGAGAGACCTATATATAGAGAAACCAAAAGAGATGGTTTCCATGCTTATTGGTGTGGAGTGAGTGTTGAAGAGAAGAAGAGAGGAGGCTGAGTGTGTCCAATGGATGGGTTGATGATCAGAGAAGATTAAGGACTATGCATATGAATATTAGGTCATATTTTTTATTTCATAATAGTATTATTAAAATTTGAGGATGAGTGAAGAGTTTTAGGTTGATCCAAAAGGATGGTTTGGATACTATGTGTGTGAGTGAAGGATTGTTGATGTCTGAGTGATCTTGGTGGTTGATTTGAGAGTTAGATCAATGTTTGGAATGTGTATATGACCATTTGGTCATGTTTTTAATGTGGTGATAGAGTTATTTTTGAGGATTTAAGAGTGATATAAAAGATGGCTTTGGATGCATTAAGTGTGCAAAGTTGAAGAGTGGGGTTAGTTGGGATATGTACTATGTCCTAATTGATATTTTTGAGTTGGTTGAAGTATGTAATGTGCTTTGGCCAATAGGGTGTGTTAGGGTATAGAGATTTTACTAAAGGTGAAGGGTGGTAATCATAATTCCATCATTAAGTGTTGAATAAATCATTTCAAAGGTGGAGTTGTTCATAGGTGTTGTTGTGGTTGTTCAACATATCAAGTGGTTGTTGCCTCCTTGCCAAGTGAAACTTTCTAAAAGTCTAGTTATTGTGGTTGCTTAGTTAAACTAGTGTAGTATCACCTTGTGGGATTATAGTATCACTAAATAAGGGATGGTAGTTCCTTGATCATTTGTATCTAGTCTAAATTGGTTATTGTTATTATAGGATAGTAGTCTAATTTCAGGTTCTAGTGGGTTCTATTTCCCAATAGGGTTTCCCACATCTCATGTTATGTGCTTGATCTTGCATTGTCTCTCTTGTCCATTTATATAAATGATGTGTATTATTCATGAATTATTTTGGTAATTGATTAAGATTTTGAAAGGGTTTGGAAATTAAAGTTGGATTATCTAGGCTCACTGATTCACCCCCCTCTTAGTAATTGTACCTCTAATAATTGGTATCAGATCAGGTCCTTTGGAGGAGGCTTAACAACTTGAAATAGATTCTGAATAGGTACAATAATATTTAAATAGTTTAAGAAATATAATCAATAGAGGAAGGTTGTGACCAAGCAACTTAAGGAGAAGATATTTATTTTGAATAAATATGCCAAAAAGGATGCAAAAATTATCAATGATCTCAAGGTTCAGCTAGAAGATGCTAAGACATGTTTGTGTATAAAACAAAAGGACATCATGTTTGACATAGAAACTTATCATATGGAATATTTCTATTTGTGGTGATCTCTTGGGTTGGTCCCTCTAATTTTGGCTGGTTTAGGGAGTTCCATGCATCATTGTTGTAGGCAATTAGAGCTAGCATTAGGGTTCTTGCTAGATAAAAGGTGCTATAGTTATATCAAATCCCTTGTAAGGAGCTTTAAAATTAATATAGAAGGTATTTCAAGGACCTTCAAGGTATTTTATAGGATATATCTTGAAATAAAATTCCAATAATGTGCATGTTTAACGTATCTCCTAGGAGATATCTTGAAATAAAATTCCAATAGTGTGCATAATGGTTTTTACCAAATAAAAATTTGTCATGGTTATATCAAATCCTTTGAAAGTACCTTTACAATAAACATGGAAGGTATTTTAAGTCCCTTTGAGGTATATCTTAGGATATACCTTGAAATAAAATTCCAATCATGTGCATTTTCAAGTTAACTCCTAGGAGATATCTCAAAAGAAAATTCCAATCGTGTGCATCAAGGTTCTTATCAAATAAAAAAGGTGTCACGTTTATATCAAATCCCTTATAAGGACCTTTGAAATCAACATAAAAGGTATTCTAAGGCCCTTCAAGGTATATCCTAGAAGATACCTTGAAATAAAATTGCAATCTTGTGCATGTTTAACGTATCTCTTAGGAGATATATCGAAAGAAAATTCCAATAGTGTGCATCAATATTCTTTCCAAATATAAAGGTGTCATGGTTATATCAAATCCTTTGTAAGGACATTTTAAATCAACATGTAATGTATTATAAGGACATTTTATTTTTATCCTAGGAGATACCTTGAAATAAAATTTCAATCATGTGCATGTTCAAGGTATCTCCTTGGAGATATCTTGAAATAAAATTTCAATCATGTGCATCAGGATTCTTATCAAATAAAAAGGTGTCATGGTTATATCAAATCCATTTCAAATAAATTTTAAATAAAAAAATAAAGTATTACAAGGTCCTTTGAGGTATCTCCTAGGATATAATTTCAAATAAAATTCCAATCTTGTGCATGTTCAAGGTATCTCCTAGGAGATACCTCAAAAGAAAATTCCAATCACGTGCATCAGGGTTCTTGTCAAATAAAATGGTGTCATGGTTATATCAAATCTCTTACAAGGAAATTTTAAATAAACATGGAAGGTATTAAAAATATTGTAGATGTATATCCTAGGAGATACCTTGAAATAAAATTCTAATCATGTGCATGTTTAAGGTGTCTCCTAGGAGATATCTCGAAAGAAAATTCCAATAGTGTGCATCAGGGTTCTTACCAAATAAAAAGTTATCATGGTTATATCAAATAATTTTCAAGTACATTTGAAATAAACATGGAAGGTATTATAATTAACTTATATTTATCTCTTAGGAGATACCTTGAAATAAAAATCCAATTGTGTGTATGTTTAAGGTATCTCCTATAAGATACCTCAAAAGAAAATTCTAATCATGTGCATTAGGGTTTTTGTCAAATAAAAAGGTGTCATGGTTATATAAAATCCCCTGAAAGGAATTTTTAAATCAACATGTAAGGTATTAAAACACCCTTTTAGGTATCTCTTAGGAGATAACTTGAAATAAAATTCCAATCACGTGCATGTTCAAGGTATCTCCTAAGAGATATCTCGAAAGAAAATTCCAATAGTGTGCATCAGGGTTCTTACCAAATAAAAAGTTTTCATGGCTATATCAAATATTTTAAAAGTAAATTTGAGATCAACATGGAATTTATTCTAATGAACTTTGAGGTATCTCTTAGGGGATACCTTTAAATAAAATTCAAATCATGTGCATGTTTAAGGTATCTCCTAGGAGATGCCTCGAAATAAAATTCTAATCCTATGCATTAGGGTTATTATCAAATAAAAAGGTGTCATGGTTATATAAAATACCTTGAAAGGAAATTTTCAATCAACATGGAAGGTATTACAAGGCCCTTAGAGACATCTCCTAAGAGATACCTTGAAATAAAATTCCAATCGTGTGTATGTTCAAGGTATCCCCTACAAGATATCTTGTAAGAAAATTCCAATCATGTGCATGTTCAATGTATCTCTTAAGAGATAACTTGAAATAAAAATTCAAATTGTGTGTATGTTCAAGTTATCTCTTAGGAAGTACAAAATCTATTCTAATCAATATATTGACCAATCTTTCAATAGTTGTAGATCTATAGATTAGCACAATCAATAATCTATTCTCAACTATTACACACTAAAGATTATTGAAACATACAAACCATGAAATAACAAATAATTAAACAAAAATTGGAAAGAAATGCACAAAAAATTCACTAATGATCAAAATTTCTTTGTTGCTCTATATTCAAAACTCTCTGATAAAAATCTAAGTTGGGTTACAACTATTTATATAGACTTGGGGAATGGGTCACCTTATCCTCCAAGTTCATGCAAGGTTATTACATGTGATAGTATAACATGTAGTTATAACTATGGTCTAAAACTATATAAGAGAAAACTTATAGTTATCAATTATATAAGTTGACCTTTTTAAAACCATGTTATGTGTGCATGTGTAAAAAATATAAAGGTAACTTTGCAATAAAAAACTCAAACTATATGGAAACTAAAAACACATACACCATTACAAAACTTTACATGCACAAAATCCTAGCCTATCAAGGCTATATCATATGAAGTGTTGCATGTACTTTGATCTTGATGGTAGTTGAGGTAGCAGTAGTTGAAGTTACAAAATTTGATGCATTTCCAGGAGTTTGTTTTTTTTTAGCCTCATTTTCTTGATAGACTTTATGTGCCTCATCATGTTTCTACCATATAATATTAAAATTTAGTAGTGGTGTTCAATGGATCCTTTTGACCTACCTAAGGAGATTTACATGGTCATCCTTGGTTATCTAAAATTTATTCTTTAAAATTTCAATCTCTGTGGCCTTATTTTTGGCTACACTCAACTCTAACTCTATATCTTCTAGTTATAGGCCTTGCAAACTCTGTTTGATGTCATCTGTCACTTCTTAAATAAGTTTATCAAGATTGATCCTACTGATCAATTTGCTTGTAGCATCCTTCACATTAAACAACTTTAAATCATACAAAATTTGGAGGATTTGGGCCTCATGTGCTTGATGCCTGGGGATTAAGGCCTCAACTAATTGTAGCCATTATTTTGATTCTTCCTACCTTATGATAATTATATTCAAGGCATTGGATGCCTCTAGTGTTATCATGAGGTCTATATGACTATATAGTGATTTTCCTATGTATGCAACTAACATCTTCAATTTGGAACTATCATATCTTAAGGAATTATACAATTAGTTGTAATTTCTCACATGAGGGGACATTTTTTCCTTCATGAATTCCATTGCCTCCAAAGAATTATAACACCTAGAAGATACTTCTTGCACCTCAGCTTCTATGCCTATAAGAATATGCATAGTATTTGCCTTCTCCACTTAGTTTCTCCACCTCAACCTCAAGTTCCTTAAATTCAACCTCAAGATCCTATCAAGCCATATTTATGCCTTCATAGATGGATATTATAGCATTTTTATGGGTTTGGGCTAGGTTTACAAGATTCACAATATATGGAAATTGTCGTGGCCACAATTTTTGCCTCTTAGTGAGGTAGAATACTTCATTTCTTTCCTCAAAGATTATTTTAGTGCCTTTATCATCTTCTAGCTTCCTCTTCTTCACCCTCTTTATGATACTAAATAGGAGATCAAATAGAGTAGAGATAGATAGAAGCTTAGTGATCTTGAAGCTAGTCATTTTGGAAGCCTTGCTTCTCAAGTCTAAAGTCCATGGATGAATATCCAATTATGAAGCATCTAAGGTTTTAATAATAACTTATTTCTTAGCATCCTCTTTAACCCATTGTTTATTTTTGGCCTTGTCAAGGACATTGGGTATGGAAGGCTAAATTATCTTGGACCACTCCACTCCTCCAAATTGATGGAGTGAATGGACTTTGATAATTTGGGGTTTGGAATTCCTTCCCCTATTAGAACTTGTCAAAATTAACTCTTGTGTAGAGTTGGTGGATGGTGTGGGAAGGGAAATTTAAGTGGAATGGACATGGAGTTATGGAGTGGCTAATTCAATTTGTACCTTCCTAGACACCTTCTTCTTTAAGGCTCTGATAGTGGAAGTGCTAGAAGGGATAGAGGAGGTAGGCATTGTGAGTGGGATAGAAGTGAAGAGTGGATCAATGGTAGTGGTGGTAATGGAGGTGAAATTAGTCACTTCCACCTGGGGTAATATTATCAAATAAGATATTAAAACCCATCCAAATATGGGCACAAAAGATGAAAGAATACTCATAAAAGGTTAAGTACCTAAGGAAGTTGGTATTGTGCAAACTTCTTGAAGGGTCATGGCCTTAGCTACTTATAATTCTGATTTATAATCATCCTCAATATCCTTAATTGTAAAAAACTCTCCCTATATTGGTTTTGTGCATTGGGGTACAATAGGGAAGCCTTTTGATGATTCCATTATGGGACTACCTATTATAGTCCTAGGCTTCCTTATGTAAACTAGAGGGGTATTCAATTGTGTGGGGGAGCCTTGTTGGGTGAAGGTAGCTAATTCTTGTGTTCTCTCATTAGAATACAAACTGATGGGGTCACCTACCTATGTTCCCCTACTTTTTCTTAGTTCTAACAACCCAAGTTCTTTCTTCATAGTTTTTAGCTTCAATTTCAAAGGTAGTCCTTGAGATGAGGGATCTACTTGGTCCTTGGATTGCTTCTTAGAGTGTCCTCTCTAGAATTCAAAATGATCCCACACCTTGTAAATGGCCTTCTTTCCATCCAATTCTCTTTTAATGACTGAAAGATCATCCTAGATCATTATCAAATGATCTTTTTGTAGTCCTACAATCTTTGCTCTTTCCAAAACATCAACATCATTTTCATATAGAAATAGAAAATCATAGGAATAGGGAATGTGGATATAAGGGATGTTAAATTATTATATATGCTTCTAAATATGACCATGTGAATACCAATTTTGATGTGGAAGATCAAGGAAAAGATAACTCTTCTGCTTACCACCCACTTATCCAAAATGCTTCCTCATTATGTAGACCATTCTTTCAAATGTTATATGGTGAACAAATAATAAGGCCTCTTCTACCTAGATAGGTCCTATTTGACACTCATCCATAGTTTTAAAGTAATTTCTTGCTCTGCCAACATGTCTGGGACATACATGAGGAGGCATAAAGGATTAATCTTATTTCCCCAAATCATGATTATTGTGAACTTCAAATAGAGGAAGTAATCCTCTATTCCTTCCAAATTATTTATAATACTAGGTCTAATTATGGGCATGAGCAAGCCATATATGTCTTGAAAAACCTATATATATATATACATCCTCTACCATCCTAACCATGTTATTTGTGTAGGCATAGATATGCATAAACTAGTAATTATTATAAATTTTATTCTTTTCATGATATGTGGCTGGATTCCACAATTCCCCAAGATATCTATAACAAGTACACATAACAACATCTATAAAATAGGACACCATGTATAAATTTCCTAAAGGCATGGGATGCTTACCACTATGAATTATTTTCTCTCTTAATCTAAAGATAATTATCTTGCCCAGGGCATATGTAGTATTGTGGGTGAGCATCATGTAAATCAATGGCACCTAGTCTATATTGATAAAATGAATACCTAGCATACCATACAATTGATTAAGGATATTCATGATGATGCACATCCCCATTCTAAACTTGTCAATAGAAATAGCTCCTTTTGGATTTTTCCCTTTCTAAGTGATGGTCTAGTCTAGGAATAGTTATGAAAATAGTGTCTTCTCAATTGAGCTCTCTATATTGAACTGTACCAATGTGGGCTTTTCAAAATAAGAATTAGGTATGGTCAAAGATAATTACCTTTTGAATTTAGATCCTAATATGCATTCTATGATTTTTTTATTTCTATAATAATGTTGGAAGGCATCCTATAATATATTTATTGATAAAAACATATCCTATAGAATGTTGATGCATGCCATCACCTCTCTAGCTTGGTAGTAGCAAAATATAACTTTTGGAATTTGAAAGCCATCAATTCCTTGACAAACATCATATTAGTGATCATCATCTCATACTGTGTCCCATAACTTTGAATAGTTGGTGTATCTATTTTCAAATATGGTTGCATCAAACATTATATCTATGAACTCTATGGAGTCCTTGATTGAGTATGGTGATGTTGGTTTTGTCCCTCTAACTGATCTAGAGGAATATTCCATTTTTATATATGCTTTGTGCTACTTACAATCTTATTCTCAATGCTATGTATGTTTTGTAATTAATTCTATTCTAGCTTAATCATTTTTGTACTCGTAATTCTCTTTGTAGATGGTAGCTAGGGATCTTCAATGCATAGGATAGTAGGAGACTTTGAATGCAAGTTTGTTTGAAAAAAATGATGACTCGAGTGGATACATATGACCTCTATATTATTTTACATTGAATAGAAGTTCATGTGACATAAATTCCCAATGTCCACTTCACTTATATTTCCTATATAATTAAAATTTTGTTGGCTCAAGTTGGTGAGGGTCCCTAATAGATTAATGGGAAGTCTTTTCACCTTTTATTTTGGATAGTTATGGTGAGGAATAATATTGGTCTCAGCAATAAGGAATTTTGGGTTTATGTCAAGGTCTAGTCTCATACCAAAAGACACAACAAAATCCTATAGTATAACATTGTTATGGTAGTAAGATATATATTCAGGGAAAATGTTTCAGATATAATGTCCACAATAATTTCCTTGAATACCTATTTCATCAAGAAAAAGTTTCAAAAGGGCTATAACAATTTTCCTAAAGGGTCAATTTTTGGGAAAGTATCCCAATACAAAACTCCTAAAGACCTAATTCACTCAGACATTTTGTCCATACAAAAAAACTTGAAGGATCAATCTCTTGGGCATTTTGTCTACAATAAATGGCCAAAAAAATAGCCTGTAGAAAAAAGTATCAAAGAGAAAAACATATTTCTTTCAAGAAAAGTGGCCCAAAAAAACCCAATGAAATAGTTTTTGAGATAAATGCTTGATAAACGTGATCATCACAACATTTTTAAAAAAAAATTGGGTGCTCATAAATGGTAAAGGTGACACACACTTTATGAGTGTCTAATAAGAGATTTGTGGTGATCTTTATGGGGGATAGTGAAATATGGAGCACCTGGACATCAATTACAAGGGGAGTAATAATTTTTTAAGGGAAATAGAAATAATGAAAGGGGGAAAAACAAAAAATAAATGGAAACACACAAACAAAGTGGAAATTAACTAACTATGTATCTCCTACAATATACATTAAAGGACATTATAATACCTTCATGGCTACCTTGAATGTATATCCTAAGAGATACCTTTAAAACATGCATAAATCTACCATTAAAAGTATTATAAGGACCTCCAAGGTATCTCATAAGAGATATATTTAAAGATAATTCCAATCATGTGAATTTTCAAGGTATCTACTAGGATACCCATTGAAGGTACTGCAAACACATGTTTGAAAGTCTCTCACATGAGATACCTTATACCTTAAAAACATGAATTAGGGTACAATCAAAGGTACTAAAAATGCCTTCAAATGATCTCCTCATAGATACCTTGAAATAAAATTCCAATCATGTGAATGTTGAAGAAATGTTAGCAAATTTTCATGGAAATTCTATAGAACATGCAAATTATAGGTATAGCTTACATAGTAGGAAGTGGAAAAGAATCATAATAGCATGAGTGAATTTATATAATCTTGAATTTTATACAAAAAATCAAATATAAATATAAACTAAGATGGAGTTAAGAATTATGTATCATAAATAACATAATACAAGATAAAACAAGCTAAAACAAAACAAAGTAAACATTGTGCATTATGCATAGTTAAAATAATCTTAGGAAAACAATACTACAAATAATCTATTAATGTATATACACATCAAAACCATATTACATTACATCAGGGCACTATATATAGCTTTTTACATAGATATGTCTCTTCACATTACAACTTTATGTCATGGCATTCTTATATCTATCGCTTGGCTAACAAGGTCAAAGACATCAAAAATATCATATAGAAAATAAAATGATACCTTGCACATATCCATACTCCATGTCTAAAATTTTCACAAAATTAAACTATTATTTTATCCCAAGATAAAATTTTAACTCTAATCTAAGATAAAGCTATAAAATATTAGCCTTTCACAAAAGTGGTAGTAATCACTTCAAGTACCATTTACTAGTTTAAACCCTAGGCACACTACTTAGCTACCCTTTTAGGTTTTCAAATAAGTAACATACTTGCCTATTACCCTTTATGTTTTTCTATATAATAGCATAACTAGGTGTCCAACTAGGTTAGGGGTATTCAACCAACCTCACCTCACTCCAAATACTTATGACTATGTTACAAAGTATAATTTTTTTATTAAACTACAAAACTTAAACCATGCATATACCTAGTATGTAGGTTGTGTCTACCTAGACTGTACCTTTATATCCAACTTTATCTTCTATAAAATTGCTTGGAGATCTTATGGTGGAATTAACTTAGGTTCATATATGGTATGCACAATAATTGGTTCAACTTGTGAAAGTTTATGCTTGAATGTTTTCCAATTATCATGTATTTCTCGCATCATGGTAATAAAAATACATAGCGAAATCTAAATAACCATCAAATTGTGCACATATACTTCTTCTATGATGACAAGGAAGTCTTTAGAATTTGACATCTTAAGTTAGATATCTAACACAATATCATCCAACCTATCTGTAGTCCTTTGGGCTTGAATAGCCATAAATGTGTTATGCATTGTCTCATTATTATAGACCCATAACTTCTTCATCATGGTATCCATAGATTCTAAAAATTATTGAAGTGTACCATTTAGTGTTTCCTCGATAGCCATTTGATCATTTAATACAACTTTAGCTTTATCCACCATTGGGAAAAATAGTTTAGCAAAATCAAAGGATTTTTCAAGGTGTTACCTCCAATCAATCATTCCTTATGCAATCAACTTAGCCTAATGGACAATAGTATCTAGACCTATACATATTCCTCTATAATTTCAGAAATGCCTTCCATCTTAGCATGGATAACCTACCCTTGGGTACACAGTTTATGTGTGCTCACCCAATCCTTTATTAACTGAGTCAACAATGTAATGAGTTGTTTATCCTCAGAAATTACTTGATCACTAAAGACTTACACAACTAGAGCAAGACAAGAGGCAGTGATTAGCTACCTATCCTCAAAAATTTGATTTTTTTCTTCAACTTTCTCCTCACACAACTAAAATATAATATGTTCCAAGTCTAAAGCCTTTTTTGCAATGGATTTTTGGAATGCATATGTTCCTTCAATTTTCTTGGACAATGGAAGTTGTAAAACATCCAAAGATGTCTCCATTACATATACATCATCTATTTCCATATCAGATTGTGAGTGTTCCAAAGATTTGGATTTGATAACAATGACACCTCTACATATGATTTTTTTTTTTTGACTTAGCCAGAGGGATAAGTGTATCCTTGTATCTCCTTATGCCCCTAGAATTCACTTGATAGGCACTACTTGTTATGGATAGATATTCTAAAGATACCATTAAATTGTTTGAGTATGGTGGTTGAAGGCCTCACTTGATGATGACTATATTTTTTATGAATCAGTGGTCATACTGAGCTCCCTTCCTATGGTAGATCTACAAACTATGTAGATAATGAACCAACTTCTAGATATTTTTAGAAAATTTCTACCACAAGTTCATGTTAAGATTTTTTTTGACATATAGTATCCACAATAATATAGGGAGGGGGTTAAATAATGTTAACTAAATGGTCACTCGTTACCTTATTCTACACTTGTTAAGTGCATACTTCTTTCAAAACAAATAACTCCTTCTCCTGCTTATCATAACATTTTTGTTGATGTATTTGGTCATGCATTAAAGAAGTCACTATTCATCAACACCCAACATTATGAGATCATAATGTCAAGTTATCCTTGTCATATGTGGGCTATCTAACCAAGAAATTATTTACCTTGATATATTTCTTGTTGGTGGTAGTGAGGCTCTCTTTGCAAGTCCCTTCCATTTTCCTTTTTATTACTATGGAAGAGTTATAGACTATTGTGGTAAGGCCTATGGTAGTGTAGTTAGATATGGTTATTCTTACTCTTACCCATGTTATTGTACAACTAGGGCTCTCTACCTCCATACTTTATCTTTTACTTTAACCATTGTGATGAAAAAGGGCATTGGAGTCATAGCTAGCATGGCCAACTCATGCACCTTGATTTGAATACCATTGTACAACTTGGTTACCGATGCATGCTCCCTAAATATTGTATGACATCTAATGGAATATGAGGGTGTGACTTTATCAAAGCTAAAGACTCAAGTCACCATGTGTTAAACTACCTTAGTTGGTCATAATATTGCCCTATCTTAGTCTAAGTGATGCCTATAATGGCAATAATAGGCCAAAAGTCCACAATAACATTAACTTAGCCTAGCAGGGACTTCTATTGGGTGAAGCATAATATAAAAAAAAGAAACTGATATTGGAAATTTTGTGAGCTACCTAAAATTACCTTTTCAATATTAGTGATAATCTTAAATTCAAGAAACTCAAGCCAATTGAAGTTCTCATTCTGGTGTGTAATGTGATACATAATGTCAATTACTCCTTTTATTGCCTACTTGGTTTACTTTATT
Source organism: Torreya grandis (assembly GCA_037957365.1). Lineage (NCBI taxonomy): Eukaryota > Viridiplantae > Streptophyta > Pinopsida > Cupressales > Taxaceae > Torreya > Torreya grandis. The sequence goes on along the minus strand of JARHVA010000885.1, from coordinate 4,099,907 downwards.
GTTTGCCAAAACCTCTTTTTAATACATTCTACTAGAATGTATATTGAAATATCCTCAATGGAGTCAATTATGGTTCCTCTACCTACCATAGTGGGAATATTCTCTCAAACAAATGAATGAGTTAGCAATGTAGTGAACTTGTATGACAGTAAGGATTTTTTATGATTCAAGAGGCATGTTTATCTTTCCATGGTCTTCACATTGATCCAAATGGTGATATCTCTAGATAAATGAATATCCCATTGGTTATGTCTACTTAAAAAGGTATGCATGACCTCATCTAGTTGCCTAAATGTAGGTAACTTGATTAGCCTCTCTGCATTAGGACCCTGAAGTAGATGTTGAAGTGGGAGAGCTCTTACTTATACACCTGGTTGTGTTGATAGGGTGAATAGAGTAACTTTATCCATTTTAAAAAAGTATAAGGGATCTAGGTCATTGAATTTGGTTTGTTGAATAACTAGCACAATACCCATTTTTTCCTTATTCACATTTGTGATCAAGATCAATAACTTACTCCTATCTATGACTAAACCAGTGTAATCTATGTTGTTTGATTATTTTACTCTACCAAAATCTAGGTCTTGATGTTTTTGCATGAGAGTATATCAAGAACATATAGTAGAATACTCTTATTTTCTAAATTTTATAATATTTTGGCATTATTCCTAACCTTTATTTTATGTCTTTTAGCATCTAATTTTCTCTTTCTAACCTTTTTAATTGCACTGACTTCCTGTGCACAAGTGCCCTTCCTCATATTTAATATTTTGGCTTTGATGGTGACCTTTTTTGTCTCCCAAATCTTTAAATTACCCCATATAATGTGTTTTAATCCATTTCATTAATCCCAACTCAATCTACCTCAAACAAGATACAATATTTAAAAATGCCATGTCATTAATGGTCTTACATGATCATTACCAGTCTTTCTACCATACCTATCTTATTGCTACTACTTTCTCAAATTTTAGGAATAAACCAAAAATTAATGTAGAACAATTTCATAGAATCAAAATAATAATATCTATAAATATAGATACATAAAAAATAGAAATAAAAATGCATAACAAGAAGATAGTATTTAACGTGGTTCACCTAATGTGGGTTACATCTACTAAGAAACACTTTTTAAAATTTTCTTACAATTCATAAGAGTAAAATACACTCTTATTAGATTCGTCTTCTCATAATTACGATGGAAAAATATTATTTTGAGTTGTGCTTAACAAAGTCTCCTGAATTTGCACATAAATTCACACAATTTGTTCTTCCTTCTCAAAACTTAAATTTAAAAATGTATTACCTATTGAATGCCCATCTATGCCTAATACATTAGCATAGAGGTTTTAAAAAATAATGGGTACCAAAACCATGGGCCAATTCAACCCATAATTATTTCCCATTAAGGGGGTCCATAAATTTCTTTGGGGGCTGCCGCCCCTAAACCCTAGTGAGAATACATAAAGAATGTAAAGTATTTAAAATACATTGTAATGTGGAATAGGATCCACAACATAACACCAGACTTAATTTGATATCATTGTATCCTCCCAAATTTTATATATCCTCCCCATGGTCCATAAATTGAATGTATCCTATTAGGAGAGAATAAATAACATGGTTGTAAACTTGAAGCCATCACTTGGGTTCATCATGGACTCATAGAGACTATGTGCATAGGTCAGCATAACCATAAAATTAAAGTCTCAGTCACTTCCACTAAAGACACATGTCATCATGTAAATCCTTAGGAGATATGGGATTTTTTATTTAAATAAAAAGTGCACTATTGGTTAAGGGAAGTGGGACCCATTTTAACAATAATTCTATAGGAATTTTGGAGGGAGACACGTATCACCACAATACTTCTTACACATCCCTAATATTTCATACATTAATTTCAAGATTTCAATCTCTAGGTAAATGAGATGGAGACACTTGTCATAATCATGGATATTTTCTCACCTGGTGAACTTGAAATATTAGTCGAGTGTTAAAATTTCATGGGTTCATGGGTGCATGCACATGTCCTTGAATATTGAAAAAATTAAATCTTAATATTAATATCATAGGTACCTTGAAAGTATTACAAATCCCTTCAAGGTATCAACTATTACTACCTTCAAACCTTAAGGGGTATCCATACTCATGTTTTAAAGGTATCTCCTAAGAGATACATTCAAACTTTTAGTTCCACAATAGAGGTTCAAATAACATACAGGATCTCAAAATATAAGAAGTTAATCATTTTCCATAATTTTTCTCAAAACCCCTATTTGTTCAATATCATTTTTTATTTTAATAAAATACATGGTTGAATGTTGAATTAATTATCTATTTTTCTCTATGTGGCTATTTCGCTCTGATGCATGTTTGAAATGTATCTCCTAAGAGATACCTTCAAAGTAGGATGAAGCAAGAATTGAAGTATGCAGTATATGATATTAAAATCTATTATTTTTTTGGATTAACATAAGTTGTGTCATTAAAAAAATGGTGTACATTACCTTTTTAACATTTTTAGGTTTTAACATATCTCCATGCTTATGCTCTACTATAAATATAGATTTTTCTCCTACATACATGTTTAAATTGAACTAATTTTATAAATAACCTGATTAACGACTCTTCTCATGTCTTTTGTAAATGTATAGGATAAAAAATAATATTTCAATGGATTTATAATGTGGATGTTATGTTTCTCTCATAAATAATGGTAAGGTTGTTGGTGAAATAAGAATATACAAAGTGGCAGGTCTAGATCTTGAATCTATGGAACCCATAAATCTCACTTCCACATGCCATAATGAATAAATACCTATTGAATCTATAAGTGTTAATGTGACTAAAGATCTTGATCTGACTCTACCACTTCCATTTCCTACATATTTTATGGATAATTTGGGGGATTTAGTTAATATTTTTACTATATAGATCACAAGAATGATGCAACACATCACAAACAAGTTTTCTATAGATAGTGACATGGAACAAAGACAAAATAATTTGAGTTTATTTTTATATATACAAACATTGCAACAAGAAAACCCTTTTTTGGATTCATTTTTTTGATATATCGATGATCCTACCACATTTCAAATCCTAAGATAACATTTTCTTGGGAAAAGGGTATATTTGTTTCACAAATGTATAACTCTTGCAAATGATGAAAAAATTGATTTTGGTTATGTTGAATTTACACAACCAAGGGAGATTTTTGGTTTCATTCATATCCCAATGTTAGAAAATGAATTCAAAATTTACATAAGGCATGTTATACAACACTATGATATTTGTAGTATAGAGCTAACTGAAACCTCTATCGTTAGATAGCCTTCTAACAAAATAATGAACACTGAGACTTGTAGAGCAATCAATTTATCATTTATGACACCAAAAGATAAATACATTGGAAACATTTGGGATGTAGTGGATAATTAAATCACTCCTTGCCTAACATTCCTAGAGCAAAGGCATAAAGAAAAAGATCATGCCTAAAAATACTCATGATGAAAAAGAAGTCAGCCAAACACTTCACTCAGCCAAATAGAGTTTGATAAAAGCATAGATAGTGAGATTTCAACAATGTATGTGGCTAAATGTTGCACCAAAAAATGGTGTCAGTCAATATTGTCATTTTATATTCTAAAATCTTCAATGATAAATTTTATTGATTCTACCATAATAGATAAGAGGCAAAATGTCTTGGATTCCCTTTCTATCAATTTATTTAATAAAAATAAAAACAAAACTAGCATTGATTTTCAAGGTACAAAGATCTATTTGGAAGCTTGTCTTAAAATATATGGATTAAAGAGAAGTATCTTTTTTGAAATTAAAAATTATCAAAAAGATGGGGATTAAAATAAATTCGATGTAGTAAGATTTTGATAAAAACCACACAAGAAGACAATGGTAGCTAAAGATTTATTAGACCAACTGGTGGATGCTTTTGTAGATGTTTTTCCATAAATAACATGCTAAATAGATATATGTGGATCATGAGAAAATGTTTGAAATCTTTCAACATATTTCACTTAATAATTTTTGAGGTGCCACATCAATGCAAAACTAGCATATATGGAATATGAGCTCATATCCCAACCAAAATTCAATAACATGTGGAGAATTAATTTTCATTATGTGACCATTACCATGTCTGATGATTTCTCTAGGCGCTAAACATGCATCTTGTTGAATCAATATAAATTCTTTGGGTCCTTATATAAAGATTAGGAAGAGTGTATCAATGAGGAATTCATGATGCGCTTAGATTAAAAACTTTCTACAAGACAAATATATTACACACATAAATGAATGTCAGAGCAATACCCTAAAAAATGCCTCATTTTCATTCATGACAAGGTGGGAAATCAAAAAACATTTGTGTTGATAACAATGATAAAAATTAAATTAGTTATTGAAAAAATATTAGGGTTGTCAATGGTAGGGATTATAACACATGGTCATGGTGCAGGCGGATATGGACATTTTTTTATCATACTTTCTTAGAGAGTCTAACTTTACTATCACCTCATTGAACAAGTGCTTCAAGGATATGGAAACAACAATGATAGATACTTATGGATCTTTACTATACAAACTTTGATCTTCAAATATTTTTTATATGATGCACTTTTATTTAACAATTGTTATCCTGAATGCAAGAAATATAAAGAAGAAGCACAATCAATTGGTGTATTCAAGAAAATTACTTATAAGATATACCTTAAACTATATAAATATTATGGGGATAATAATAATAGGTACTTACATCCATAATTATCTTTAAAAAATGTTTAACCTTAAATGGAACTAATGTTACATTTAAAAATTCATAAAATCATGTTTTTTTGTACAGGTATGTGTTGTAATATTTATCTCTCCTTATCTACAAATTTGTTTTCCTTGATGTTGAGGTCATATTTTTCCCTTTAAGACATACCCATGAGGAAATCAATGGCACATTTATAAACCTATTCGAATGTATAAAGAGGAAAGATGTATGGATTTTGGTAGAGATGATGGACACTGATAAGACATATAATTATACAAGAAACTTCACGCCATATTTGATTGAAGAGGTAATGGATTTTAAAGAGTATGTTAATAGTTACCAACTGAAGGAAAGAAATGAAATAGTAGACCTGAAAAAAGTTCAATACTTTATTTTATGCATGGAGTAAGGTTATCCCATTATGCATTGCAAAAACTCTATAATAGATAGAAATTGATCACCCCAAATTAAATTATGAGGAACAAAATAAAATGGCAATCCAAATTTTATAGAAGTTAATCCACAAAAAAATATTTCAAAGACTTGAAAAATAGAGAAATGTCTCAAGATTCCATTGTTTCAAAAGACTCAGATAGAAGTAGAAAAAGGAGTGAAAAAGAAATTAAATATAACTTGAATAAGTATGTACATCAATTCAATGAATTTGGTTTGATCGAAAATAGTAAGTGGAAGGATCTAGCATATTACTTCTAAAACATCCATGACATAATGAAAGAAGACATGTTCCCTTCTAAAGTTGAGTGTATAGGATATTTTTGGCATAGAACTTGCCATGACATACCTTGTATAGAGATATACACAAAATAGTTCGTGATAGGACCCTTGATTTTTGAGTGGCATCTACAAATACATATGTTGGTCTAAGAAGCAAAAAAACAAATTGGATTTGATCCAGCTCAAGATGTACAAATTGGAGATATGTTATTTGTCAGACCTAATGATTTTATAGGATTGAACTACATAATATGGGTTTCTAGAGATAAAATAAATATTGAGATACTATGAGAAAATGGGGATATAAAATGAAGGATCAATGTAGTTTGGTTCATCCCAGTTCATGTAGGGAAAAAAGATATAGAAGATGCAAATATTTATTTAAGATGCTTGGAAAATAAATTCAAGTCAAACGCAAATGACACATATTTACCATCCATACTCATAGATACTATCATCTATGCTTGGAAACCAAATAAAAATTAGAGACGTCATACACTTTCTCTCACTGATTTTTTAAAAGGCATTATAATAGACTATTTAAATGCATCATCCCATTAGGAACTAATAAAAATATTGATAAAAGGATTTTCAAATTTGAAATGGTGTTTCCTTAATTTTGGAATGAGAAATATGAATGTTTTTATTCAAAATTAGTCCATTTTTTTAGAATTTATAAAGTTTTATTATTTTATATTTATTTCTAGTGGCACTTTACATTTTGTGTCTTGGAAAACACACTTCAACATTTGAATTTTATATTTTATACTATGAAAATTCAATATTTTAGTAACTATGCATATATTTAATAGTTTTTGATTGTTGGAACATCCAATTCACATTTTTGTTCTTTTTCAAGATTTGTTCTTCGACATTTCAGTAATTCATATTTTCAGCTTTTCAAATTACCTTTTGTATAAGCACCTAAAATTCTACCACATGACACAATCTCAGTGACTTAGGTATGAGTAAGGATGACCAGTCCAAAAAAAAGTATTGAACAAAGTGAGCACTTGAGATTTCAACATGCATCACAATATCAGTAGCTTGACTATGTGGGAGATTATTTTAATAATATAATAATATAACATATGTGATTGACATATGGCATGTACACAAATATGAGATAAAATTTGAAAGTCATGAAGACATCACCTGATTCATATTAAATAGATAATTCATGATACAATCAACTATTGACATGTGGCATCCCAATCATCCTAGGTGATTTAAGGCACATATTTCCCAAGCACCCAATTGATGTATGAATTATTTTTCCTTAGTAAATAAACTACCAAGTCTTATTATCTATAAATGCATGGTTTATGAACAAGTTTGAATGGCCACATAAATTTTGACTATTTTTCACATTTAGATATATGAGTTTTATTTTTAATAAGTTTAACTAATTTTTAATTATTTTGGATTATTTTGAATAATTTAGACTTATTGCAAATATATCATATAGATGTGATTTATTTGTAATAAGTCCAAGTAATTCTTGATGAAGTTGAATTTATTTATGATAGTTTTCAACTATTAATTATTTTTGATCTAATTTGGACTTATTATGATTACATTAGATAGACGTGATTTATTTGTAATAAATCAAACTATATCTTGATACAGTCTAGTTTAATCTTGATATCCTCCAGTTTAATCTTGATGTAGTACTATTTATTTTTGATAGTTTTCAAAAATTTGGACTATTGATAAGTCCATATTATCTAAAATAGCTCTTCAAGGTTAAAATTAAACCTAACTACCCTAAGGTTAGAGTTAGTTTTAAGACCTATAAATACAAGTATCATCACTCTACCCAAACAAGATTTTATGTGTAAGGTTATTCTACAAGAATTCCTTCAATAATCCTCTCAAGTAATGTTATAATGCCAAATTTATTCAAAAATATTCACAACAACTAAATCCAAACAAAGCCACATGTGGTCTTAGATATGTGACACCAATATGGAAAATCCATTGATTGAAGTCTCTTTAATCCACAAGCTAAGCAAGAAAATCCTTTATGCCAAAAAGTGAACACTATTTTTGACAAGGGAGGTAACATATTCATATGTTTTTATCTCTTATTTATAGTTTAATTCATTATGTTAAACTCACCCTAGTACTTAGGAAAGATTGGTTCAGTTTCCATTACATTGTTATACTTCAATTTTCATTCGATTCACTAACAAAGAACTAATAGAATTTGTGTGATCTTTAGATTCCTCAATCTACACCTTCTACTAAAATATACAATCCTACTTTTGGTGAATTCCATGTCACTACTAGGGCTACCAACTATGGGAATCCATATTTTACCATTAATCCTCTTAATTACCCTAAAAAAATTCCTATTTTATAATATGAGAGTTATATTGAATGCAATACTAAACTAAAATTTTCATCAATGAAAAACCTTAACATCAGGGTAAAGATACCATGATAATATATAATATCATGATGGGACCTCATATTAGGTCTCCCCATTAATTCATGCTTAGATTTTCTACAAGACTTAGGGAAAATCACCCAATGAATTCCTCCATGCCTTTCTCTTCTTCCATGCCTTATTTTCCTCCATGTATTTTACATCTACCATGCCTACCATTACCACCAACATGGATAGAATAATATTTAGTGGGCCTACCCAAAATTCCAAAATTCCCACATTAGTACTCAAGTAAATGCTACCACTAGTGCATCTCACACTACTTCTAATAGTCAAACCATTATTAAAACTAATTAGACTTTATTACAATCCATGAATCAAATGGATACTTTTCAAAGTAATACTAAAAATAAAATGATGTAAATTCAAAACTAAATTTGTCAATTGAAACACCATCCTAAACCCACTCAATGGGGAGTTAAAATCCTAGTTACCCCCTCCTCCCCCTATAGAGATGCACAAGGTAACCTTATAACTCAACCCCCACTTCTTAACAAGGATATTAAAAACTTATAAAATAAACTCTTAGTTTCTTAAATTACAATTATTGACATAGTTTTATTGTTCCTACTATCAATTATAATGGATCCACTTATCTTGCATTACATTTGAAAGAATTTATAAACTTGTATAAAGATTAAATTAAGATCAATAATTTTGCCATGACCAAAATCTTAGCTAAAACCTTTTTAGGAAATGCTTTGGATTGGTATAATAAACCCAAATCTCATACTATATTTAGTCTAGAATACTTATTTAATGCATTGGTATAGGAATTCAAAACTAACAATATTCCTAAAAATAATTTAGCTCACTTTATCAACTATAAAAAATAAAAATATGAAATGACCCAAGTGTTTAATAAAATATGGAAAGCCTTATCTTATAAAGATGAACATAACATGTCAGAAGACAGTCTCTTACACTTGTTCACAATGCTATTCATCATAAATTATAATATCATGTTAGGACTATTTATACAATATATTTGGAAGAAACCCTAGACCAAGCCAAACATCAATATTTTCTCATAATACAATTTGATCCTTCCCAGCCTCCAATCAAAACTTGAATGCTTATGAAATACAAAAACCAACATGATACTTTTTGTACCCAACACACCCCATTTCTAAAAATGAGGACCCTTATTCAAAATTCTAGAAATTTGTGTTATAAATAGGACATTAAACTTGATTAGGAACTAGTATTGAATACATTATGTTGATCTAGTTCACATAAGCTTCATTTGACTTCATATAATGTTTTTGATAAGGTAAGGTGGTAAACTAGGGGCCAAACCCTTTATAGATCAAAAAAGATGAGAAGGAAATCAAACAAAATATGCCTTCAGAGAGATGATGGCACTAGCCGAGAACCAACAAACACAGAAAAAAATAAACAAGAAATAGTAAGACCAGAGTCAGAGGGGTCTCTCCTTACATAGCCATTAAATTAAGAAGATAAATTAGTTTCTCAATATTCTTTGCATTGCTAGTATTCTCAGTATTACCCACTTCTTTTAGCATAGTCATGTTTAAGAGAATTGTATTCTGGAGTCCCTTGGTGAAATTCTGCTCCAGCTTCTGAATATAATCCTTCAGAGCACCAATTACAAATTTCCAATCAGTATCATTCTCTATTTCCTCACCAGCTTCCTCAACATACATTTTCCCCTTATTTCCATTAGTTTCTATAGTGTCAGCACCATGCTCCTCAGTAACCTCAAGATCCCTAGTCTCCTACTTCCCTCTAGTGTCCTAAAAAATTTATTAGATTTCTAGCTCCTTAGACTCTTCCTCCTGGGTTGCTTCCTCTGAAGTGTTCTATAAATAATAAATAAGTCTAGCCTTTAGGGTGGGTTTACCAGCAATCCACCTTGACCTTTGAACTCCATATAATCCCTCCTTATTAACTTTAGAAGACTTATAAGATTTACCACCTTAGCCCCCTGTGGCCCTACCTAGATTTTTGTGGGTACCCTCAGTGGTCTCCATAATATTATCTTCCTCCTCATCAACCTTCATCTTCTTACCCTTATTACTCACAAAGGAGCCAGGGGTATCAACAGGGGTCTCTTTTGGGGTGGAGAAATAAATGTCTTTAGTTTTAGTAGGAGCAGGGGAAAAATAGAACTCATCGATAGCATCACCCGACACCAGATTGGAAGGGATGTCTCCACTATAAATTTTGATATTATTGGATGGATTGAGGGCTCGGTGAAAGTTTTAAAAGTAGTAAATGAGGCCCTAGTGTAGGGGAATAGGGTTCATATCCAAATTTTTAGACATTTTTGCTCTCACCCTAAAGACAGAGTGTTCTAAAGAGGAGAGCAGGTAAAAAGGAAAACTAATGATAGCATTGCACCTAAAGTGATTTAATACAGGGATATGGTAATTATAGAACCTGGTAAATCAACCTTCAATTGTAAAGTACTTCATGAGAATTAATCACACTCCATCCCATGGCTCCAGAAGTTTAGCATGCTCGAATCCTCCTTGGTATGGGATGAGTTCTTCTCCCTCTCCCAGGAACAATTTATGGCTTGAAAGATCCATAATTTTTGTTTTTCTTTGAAGCTGTGTCCCCTACATGGTCATTTCTATGGCCATTTCAATCACTATTTTAGATATTTCAAAACTGATTCTACCAACCATGACCCACCTATTTAACCAAGATCTCACAAATTGCTCAAACAAGTTTTCATTGAACCCATTAAGCCTTTCCAGATATGGGCTAATTCCCCCTTCTTTACAATAATGCCAAACCAATGGATTATCTTTGAATTCATAGTAGGAGAATAGTTATATTCAAATTCGGTCTCCTCCTATTTTGGATTTGTAGACCCAACCCGTGGAGTTCCTAAATTCAGCCTTCAACTTTGGAATGGTAGCTAACCCTTGCTTCTACCTATGCATAATGAAGATGTGATGGCTCATTACTCAAAATACCCTATCAAGATGATGTTGTCTATTCCCATGCTTGGAAATAATTTCCCATTTATATTCATAATTAGGCCTGTGTACCTTAACCTCTTGATATAATAAATCATGAATGATTTCCAAAAGAGTACAAAAGTTATCAAGTTCTGAAATCCATGATGGCCTCCTCCAAATGGGTTACCTCTGAGAGCTATTATTGTCATAACTTAGACTCATCCTTGAAAAGTCATCTCCCTTTGAATAATATCCCTAATGTTTAATGGAATATGAACACCCTATCGCCACACCCTCTAACCCAAAAATTATTAACCAAGATTGGCACAGGCATCAACAACACTGTTTCCCTCTCTGTAAATATGAGAAATCTCCACTCCAGAGAACTTTTGAAAAAGAAATTGGATATCTATAATGATATTTATTAGTTTAATTCCCACATTAGATGCTTTATTAACTGAATCTATGACCATTTTAAATTCTCCTTGTATACTCAAGTTCATTATTACTAGGGATATAGCCAATTTAACCCCCATAGGACATCCATTACTTTAGCATAGTTATTGCTCTGGCATCCTATTCCACCATCATAGACAACAATCATCCATCCTTTATCATTCCTTATAATTCCTCCTCCACTAGCTTTACCATCAGACTTGGATGCCCCATCAAAGTTGAGTTTCATACAGTTAGGCTTTGGGGGAATTCATTTAGTATTTAGTCTCTAAAGAATTTTGGAGTTATTATACTTAGGGATCTGGTTTAAAACCTTCCATTTGGCTGAAATTTGGTTTTCAATTTGAGATAGGGGTTTCTCTACAGCAAAAATATGGGTTGTGATGACACTTTCCATAAGGGTCTTAACAAAGGATTGAAACACCTAAGATGCATTTCTAGCAGTGTCCCTAAAGATTATGTGGTTGCGTTCTTTCCATAAATTCCAACTCAAACAAGGTAGAGTTTGATTCCATAATTCCATAAGCCAAGGATGTGTGAAGGTTAGATTCTAGCTAAGGATTACTTCTTTAAGGTTAGAATTACACACCCAATCAATACCAAAGTTATTAAGTATTGTGCCCCATAATTCCTAGGAAAAATCACAGTGGATGAAGAGGTGTGAAATTGATTCCTCTTTTGAACCACAAAAAAAACATCTGTTAACCAAGGTAAACCCTCTTTTTTGAAGGTTATCCTATGTTAGGATTTTGTTATGAGTAGCAACCCACTAGAACATGTTAATTTGGGATAATTTTATAATTCCAAACCTTTTTCCATATGTCTTTATTCTGAGCCTCAGGAATCAGCAAATGGTAAGCAGACTTGACATAAAATGCTCCATTCTTATCTGGCCACCAGTACTGTTCATCTTCACGGGGGAAGAGAGGGATTTTGATCCCCTGAACACACTACTAGGTCTCTAATGCTAAATGTTATTAACATTTGATTCTTATGTTTCCATGTTGTAGGTTTAATCGAGTCTCATTGGTGTGAACACTGCTTAGGGTTTTACACCTTAATGCTAAATTAAATATTTTTTTATTACCTTTGTCTTTTATTGATTAAATTAAATATATATTTAAAATCATGTTAAAACATTACCCTATTTTGTTTAGCCTAAATTTATTTTGAAATAGATTCAAAATTTGTGCAACGTCAAAATTACTAGAGAGCACTTTATTTTATTATAGAGTTAGTTTAAGATTTTAGCCTGGGTCCTAATCATATTTATCAATACAACTCAGAATTTATTCTAAAATGTTTATGTTAGGTCATTTATATCTTATGGTTTATGAGGACTAATTAATGTCGGGGATCTTTTATTGTATTCTAATCTTAGCTTAAAATTTATATTAAGTTTCAAATTATATTTGTTATTAAAATAAAACTTTAGGCTAAGGATTTATATATTTCTAAAGTATTAACTAATATTTTTGCCCATAGAAATGGATAAAAGGTAAATAGGTGGAGAGATCTTTGGGTTTCAAAAAGAGATCAATGACCCATGGTAAATGTATAAAGTTAAAAAGGATCAAAGGAAGATATACAGTGCATGTTAACTTTCACACCAAAGATCTAATGATGAGATACCAAAGTTGAAACATCTCGGCAGCCTAGATGATAGATCAATAGTCTATAAGAATTTATATAGAGTGAAAAAGTCAATAAACCAAAATACATGTAGAGATTCCAAGTGGCACATGCACAGAGCAGAGAGTCTCGAGGAAGTGACAAGTGTCAAAATCTTGTGGGAGTCAAAAATTCAAGCACCAAGATCTATGGTGTATGTTAACTTGCACACTAAAAATTTAATGGTGCATTATCAAGATCAAATAAACAAATGCTTTTCAAAATAAAACATGATGGTGATAAGTGTCACCATTTTAAGATAACTTAATAGAGATCCAATGGTGTGAAGGTATAACCTAGTACATTAATATAGATAGAACATGATTGATCTATCTCAATGAGATCAATGATGTGAGAGAATTTTCAAAGGTCCTCGAACTAGTGAAAAGCCACCACATGGAATAAAGGCATTCAAGATAGGATGATAAGGCATGAAGATAACCCCAAGGAATTCTTAAGTGGAATACTAGCGTTCAAACATGCATAATTAAGATCAGTAGAGCATGATTGATTCATGCAATTGATATCAATGATGAAAACCAAGATAGACTTTTCAAAGGTCCTAAAACTAATAGAAAGATGCCATGTGGCATGTTTTTATGAGCTTAGATATGAAGATAAATGGTGTAAACTTAATCCAACCTGAGAGAGCTCAAAGTAAGGACATGTGTCCAAAGCCAATAATGATTACATTTTTAATCAAATGGGTAGCTCAGCATGGGCATTTCCACATTGACATGACACATTGGATTCCTAAGCCAGTGAAGATTAGGAATGCGAACACATGTGTCTTAGACTTAATATAGTTAGAAAATATGAAAGCAAAGATCTAGTAACAGAACAAGAGAAGGTTGTAGTTACAAAGGCATATCAAGGGTCAATTAAGTTGACACGATATATTATTTTGAGTTAAAGACCCTATAAATCCTTATAAAGGAATATTCTATTATATAAAGGCATGAATAATATAAAACACACAGTTATATTAAATTAATCATAGTTAAATAGTGTCATTGGTTTTGAGGCATTAGTAAAGGGATACTTGTCCTTCATGCATGTCTAAATTCCATTTGAAAGTGGATAACTTAAAATATATGATAGGTTTTTCTCACAACTTATAAAAAATGTATTATCATGTAGTTAAATCTATAATTGTAAAGTTTCCCTTTCTTTTTAAACATGCACATGTTATATATCTTTTTCAAAGGATAACTTAAACTAATAACTATAAGTATACTATTATATAGTTTTCACCATAGTTAGAACTCAAGTTTTGACTATCACATGTAATGGCTTTGCATGGACTTGGAATATGAGGCAATCCCTTCCCCAAGCATATTTAAACAATTGTAATCCAACTTGGATTTTTGAGGAGAAAATTTTCAATATATAGGAACAACACTATTTTTTATCATCAAAAAATATGGTTGTGTATACTCTCTCTAATTTATATGTAATTAGGCTTATCTTCTTTTGGTTGTGTGATTCAATAATATTTAGTGTGCAATAAATACAATGAATTATTTCTTGTCTTGATTGATATGCTAGTCTTAGATGTGCAATAGCTATTGAAGGATTAGTAAATTACATTGATTATTGGAAATTAAGTTGATTGATTCATGTTCTTAAATGTGTATAAGTGCTTTCTTTTTATATAGTTTTCTCTGTGTGTGAAAAATTTGCCTCAAATACCTCATTATCCTAATCCCTAATCTCCTGATTAAGGGTGTGAAATAGTTTCTCTAAAAGGGGAAACCTTTGACTAAGAATTGTGAGTTTCTTATATTAATACCCCCTTAGACTTATAAATTATGTCTGATTGTTGGTGTATAATAGTTTCTTGCAACATACATAGGTTTTGAAAGCACTTGTTCATTTACAAATCACCTATAGAGAGGATTATTGAAAACACATAATCTTCTTTTTTGCCTTCCCCCTCCCTCCTTTTTTGAGTTTGTTTTGATATCCACCCACTTTAGATTAGCAACCAACCATCCATCCAATTCACATAGAGATTCATTATTCTTTATAAACCACACCTCCATCCAAAACCATTATCAACAACCTGCATGCACTACAACTATTCCATCAAAAGGTTGTTAAAAATACATACCTACAACTCATGCCCTAGAGTATATTTTTTATCCATAGAGATCATAAAATGTTAAAGGTTAACTCATTATCTATGGTGTTCATAAAACCTGCATCAACAATTTACTAGTGCTAGAAGGAGGCCCCCCACCTCCAATAATAGTAGTTATCCTTTGTGTAGAGTTATATTGGAGTTACCCAGGAGAGTGATTAGATCCAACTCCTAGGCTCATTTTCTAGTCTCACCTCTAACAGATCATAGGAGATGTAGAACTATGCCAATAGGCCCTGTTCAAAATAATCCACCTCCTCTATTAAGGAACCCCTTACCCATAAGGAACCCTTTACTTGTTAATAAACCTATGGCTTACCCATGGTTAGTTGGATCTATTACTACCATCCTAGGAGACATGCATGATTTACATTGAAATACCAAAATGTACTTATCATCCTTTTCTCTGTCAAGAGAAAGGACAATAGAGAAGCATACAAAATATTTTAAATCTAATTTAAGACTAATGAATATTTTTGATGAGGATGTTTCATGTAGATTATTCCCTTTTACATTAATGGATTTTGCTTATGATTCATATTTATATCTAACAAAAAATTCTACCACTTCTTGGGATTAATGTCAAGCATCTTTTCTTTCATAATTTGGGTAGGTCACTAATCTTAGTTTGGTATACCAACACTTCACTAGTATGAGGAGAGAACGTAATGATCCCATCCATGCTCTCAATATGAGGTTCCAAAAGATGTACAACTGGTTGACCCTAAAATATAAACTAGACATGTCATTAGCATTATAAATGTATAAGAATTCCTTGGATTCAATCACTATCATGTTCTTGAGAAGAGTATTTGCTACCAAAAATTAGGAATTAGCATATGAAGAGGCTATCAACATACATAGGTAGCTCAACCCTCAGATGCCTAGCATGCCTAATATCAATAATGGATTTCCATCACTCAATCTGATACCATATGTGAAGCAAAATGTTCCCACATTCAATCAAAATCTATTATACACACTACCTCCATTGATATAAACAAGACAACCAAATTTTAGCTTCTTGAACAATCATGTGACAAGCAATGGTTATCATTATAATCAACAATCAACTATAATTCCCACTACTATTTTACAAGGTATGAATTCTATAAAAGTAGAACTAGACTATATTCAGAAGATGGTTTAAAAGTTAAATAATGACTTCCTAAAAGTGAAAAGGAAGATGGGTAATGTTAATGGTGTAACTAGTAATTAGAATGTTGGATTCTAGAGATACAACAAACCATTCAATACACTTAAGCAACCTAACAAGATTATAAATATCAACATGGTATAAATGAATCTTCCTAATTGGTGTAGAATTCATAATAGCTCTTAGCATGGTGATCACAATTATGTGTAATTTTGTGTATTATTTGAAATCTTTTAGAGATAAATGATGAGACAGGACTAGATGAATAATCCACCATAATCACACCAGGATCCTAGTTCTTCAAGTACCACTATGTTGTTTTAAACTCATGAGTTCCCCTTCTCAGTTGAAGATGAAAATGTACCAAAAGATAATATGGATGAAGTTTAAGATTTTTAGTAGTTATAGAGAGATGCATATAATCTAAGGAATAAGAAACCACTTAAAACATCAAGCCCTCTAAATACCATGTTTATTCCTCCTAAACCTAAATTAGATAATAATCCACCCCTCTAAAGGGAAATTATTACCTATATAATAAGGAAGAACCAAGCAAAGGGGGATATAATATTGTGGAAAATATGAAAAGGATTAAAGTAAATATAACTCTTTATGAGTTGGCTCAAATCATTGAATAGAAGGAACTTCTATGGAAGTCCATTATTGGAAAGGATCTTATGTAAATTACTAAATCATCTATAGATAAAGTGAAAGTTGTTGATGTCAATGTCATTTACAAGAGCAAGTCAAAAGTTCCACCCTTTCTGTTGACTATCAAGGCATTTGGTAAGAGTATTCATAATTTTTTAGTTGATTTTAGAGCATTTGTAACTATCATTCCCACATTCATATGTCAAAATCTTGGTCTCTTCCAAGCCCCTCAAAGAGAATAGTTTCACAATTGGACAAAATAATAGTACTAGCAGTTGGAGAATTGACCAATGTGTACATTCAAGTAGCATTTGAACCATGAGTCTAGATGACCATTGATAGTCTCATGGTAGACATACCAAAAGTATACTAACTATTTTTGAGTAGGGATTGGTCCAAAACACTCAATGGATATATTTTTATAAACTTCTTTCATATATGGCTATCATGGAGAGGTATTGTAAATCAAAATAAAACTGATAGAGAACTGAGAATGAAGTATACTATTATATAATATAACATCAAGATGAAGAGGTAAAATATGAATCTCTTAGCCTTGGTATTTATAATTTTAATATTCATAATCAAGTACAAAATCCAAAACTTGAAGGATCAAATTAGATGTAGACTTTACACTTTGATAGTGCTAGTTCTAATCAAGGATCAGGCATAGGAATCGAGATGATGAATCCACCAAGTAAAAAGTTCCTAAAAGCTTACAGATTGAAATGTCCATGCACTAATAAAAAATTTGAGTATGAGGCTCTAATTATGGGATTATAATTTGCACTCAAGAATAATTTGAGGCAAATACTAGTATTTGGTGACTCCGAGCTGGTAGTTAACCAAGTCAAAAACAAGCACCAATGCAAGCTATCTTATTTGAGAATATACAAGCATAGATCATGAGACATAATTAAAAGATTAAAATTTTTAAAGACAATATACCTTCTTAGAGATAAAAATCAAGTTGCTAATTCACTAGCTATTATTGCTGCTAATCTAGAGTCACTACAAGAATCAAAAGTAAAAGGTTTTCCATTTAATTGGTACATTGTCCCTCAGTTCCATATAACATATAAATTTTCCAAGTCTTTGATGATGACCAAAAGATTATTTATTTTTTAACTAATTTAGGGGATTTTAAGTCCCAAATCATCAATGACAAGGAAATTAATCACATTTGTCAAGAGGTATTAGATAAAAGGGGCATTTTTTATCTGAAAGAGAATCATATTTAAATTGGGTTGGTCTCCTTAGAAATAACATTGAACATAGGCCCTCAATTTCAATAAATTAATAATCCCAAGGTCAATGAATCTAAATTAAAAATAGAAAATCAAGGAGATGAACATAGTCCATGTTATCTAAATATAGGTCTCAGCTACACCTTGAAAGAGAGATAGTGAGTGAAGCATTTAATCACTCGATATAGGGATGTTATTAATTGAACATTTGAATATTTGAAAGTATATGACCCACATGTCATTACTCATATGATTTCCTTGAAACTAGATAAAAAAACCATTCATATAGAGGTAGAGACCAGTCAATCCTATTTTGGAGCCACTCATTCAAAGAGAAGTGGAGAATCTTTTAAGTGAAAAAATATTCATCCCAATTTGACATTCTACCTTGGTGGCCAATTTGGTCCCAGTAAGAAAGAATAGTAGTGAGATTAGATTATGTGTGGATTTTAGGAACCTGAACAAGGATTCTAAAAAGGAAAATTATCCTCTACCTTCTCTGGATGAGGTGATACAAATAGTAAGTGGTTCTAAAATGATGTCCTTTTTGGATGGATTTTGGGGCTACAATTAGTTACTGATATAATCTAAGGATAGAATAAATATGATGTTCACCACAAAGTGATAAAATTATGCATACATGTGGATTATGTTTGGCTTGATAAACATAGGAGATACCTTTCAATATGCCATGAATCATGATTTCAAAGGATTGATGGGAAAACACATAATCATATATATGGATGACCTTACAATATTTTCAAAAAATAGGAAGGACCATGTAAGCCACCTCCAATCCATATTCAAGAGATGTAGAAGGTTTTGTATTTCAATGAACCTAAAGAAGATTATATTTTGTGTCATTAAGGAAAATATCTTAGGGTACATCATCACCAATGATGGAATCATCATTGATCTAAACATAATCTAGTGAATTTCAAAAATTCATCCTCCAAATAGTAAGAAGGAGATCAAATCATTCTTCAAAAAGATTAACTTCATAAGGAATTTCATCTTAGGATTTGCAAAGATTGTTAGGCCTTTAAACTCCATGATCAAGTAGGATGATAAAATAGAGTGGATGGCTAAAGCCTGAAAGTCCTTCCAGGAAATTAAATATGCAATATCAGAGGCTCCAATATTAATCAATCCAAATTTTAGTAATGATTTCTACTTGTAATCATTCACTTTAGTGCATGCAATTGTGGTTGTCATCACACAAAAGAAGGAAGATATTGAGAATATAATTGCATTCATGAGAAAAAATCTAAAAGACGTGGAACTAAAATACTCTATGATTGACAAACATATTTTTTCCCTTATCAAATTAGTGAAGAAATTTTGGCATTATATCTTGAGGAATAAAACCATTGCCATTATGCTTGATCTTGCTATCAAGCTTACCATACAATAAAATGAATTAAGAGAATGCCAAGGTAAGTGGATGGAAAAATTAAAATAATTCGATATAGAAATCAATCCTTCAAAAAACATCCAATTTTAAGGCATAATTTATTTTATGACTAAACCTGATCCATGTATCACCATTAAAGATATATGTGAGGCTCAAGTGTTCAAATAAGAATGGTATGTTGATATCATATAATATTTACTTATAGGTACTTGTTCCCTAGAACTTAACAAATAACTAAGGATATCTTTTAGGCTTAAATTTCATCATTACGTGATTAAGAATGGATTTATATACAAAATAAATTATAAAAGCATTTAACTTAGGTGTGTGTCTATAGATGAAGCTAAAGAAAGTTTAGAAAACATGCATCAGAAAATAGGTAGTGGTCATCCCTCTACAAATATCATAACCCATAAGATTTTAATAATTGGATACTATTGGCCAATAGTTTTCAAGGATTCTCATGCTCATGTGAGGACATGACATGAATGTCAATCTTTAGCAAAAATGGAAGTACATGCAATAATGCCTTTATAGCTAATTGTTAAAGGAAGGTTATTTTCCTAATGGGGTTTAGACTTTATTGGCATTATCAACCCAAAATCCTTAGTAGGACATAAGTTTGTGTTTACTTCCACTAACTACTGCACTAGATGGAATGAATCCATAGCCATAAATAATTGTAAAGCACAAGATGCGATTCATTTCTTAGAGAAATACATAACAACTAGATTTGGCACATGCATTTCTTTGGTTTGTGATAATAAACTAGATTTCATATCAAAATAATTTATTGAGTAGGCACAGAAAAACCATATTATTATTAGGTTAGCTTCTAACCATTACCCCCAAGGAAATGGACTGGTAGAATCAATGAATAAGAATCTGATAGATGCAATTCAGAAATCAATAGGGGACAAGCCTAGGGACTGGCACAAATTATTGAAGTATGCTCTTTGGGCAAATCAAATGAGATAAAATCAAGACCTTAAAGCTTCACCCTATCTATTAGTATATAGATGTAGGCCATTATTCCCTATCATGTTAAAGATACCCACTTATTAGTTCATGTAGGACTACATGAAACAATGTGATGAAATAGAGTCAAGATTATTGGGCATAATAGAAATGGAATGTTCAAGTACTGAGGCCTTATAGACATTCCACAAACACCAGGATGTGATCAAGATGAGGTTTGATAAGAGAGTGAAGGTCAAAGTATTCAGGATTTCAGATCTAGTGCTATTTTTAAATAAAGCCCATGATAATAAAGGAAAACATGACAAGTTTTCCCCACTATGGATTAGACCATACCAAAATTTGGAGATCATGGGAAATGATGCATTTCATCTAAAGGACATGTAAGGAAATGAGCTTACATATCTAGTCAATGGATAATTCTTAAAGTATTACTTCAAGGTTGTGCCATTTGCAAATGTTATTGGCTGATGAGCAAAAAATTAATGTAGATGTAGGATTAGATTAATTTCTTACTTTCTTAGATTAGATTTCTTGCTTTATTAATTTAGATACTTGCTTTCTTAGTTTAGTTTCCTAATTTCTTAGATTATTTTCTTGCTTTCTTAGTTTAGTTTCCTTCTTTCTTAATTTAGTTTCCTACTTTCTTAGATTAGTTTCATTTTTTCTTAGATTAGTTTATTACTTTCGTAGATTAGTTTTTTATTTTTTTGTAAATCTGAACTATTTTTTCTCTGACTATAACCAAGCTAAAGATCCAAACCAATTGAGATTATGACTTGTAGAAAGGGGGAAAATATAAAATTTGGCAATTTGGGACTAGTTTATAGATTGGGCATATCTTTATGGTTTGATTCTTTAAGATAAAGGTATGTAATCATGAACCATTCTAGATATTATCACAATATAATACTTTTACCATGCATGTGGATGTTACTCTCATATTACTTCATACAAATTTAAAAAGTTTTATTATTTTATTGGATCAAATGCACTTATCACATTAAATACCTATTATAAATGATAATTATAGGTATAGGTGTGGTTTCTAGGGATGTTTTGGTAATGATTTGTTTTATAAATTCAATCATCTCACTGGAGTTCCAAATCTTCTCTTTTCATTAAATAACAAAATAAAAATAAAATAAGAAAAGAATTAATGGGTTAAAAAAAGCAAAAGAAAATCAAAAGGCTCACATGATGAAATATGTTTAATGTACCATGCATTATGATTAAGATAAAATAATGGAAAGAGAATAAAAGGAGACTAAAGTATCTTTGTCGGGGCTATGGATGTCTAGCTAGAAGTAGAGCAATGCTTGAGTTTCCCTTGATTTAATGAGCTTTAAAAGATACTAGAATGAAACTTATAACTTCATCAAGCCTTTGAAAAACTAATCATAGTAGGGGTTAAATGAATTACAGATTTTGACACACACAGATCCAAGAATTGGAAGGAAAGTATGTTATGTGAATTAGATTAGGAGTCTCTTTCATATTTTTGATTTAGGTATTCTCATGTAACACACTTCATGATTGATTTAAGGATTGCTAACTAAAGTTTTGGGTTCTTGAATACTCAGGAGTATTCTCCCTATGATTCACCATTTGTTGTACCCAACACACACCATTTATAAAAATGAGGACCCTTATTCAAAATTTTACAAATTTGTGTTATAAATTGGACATTCAACTTGATTAGGAACTAGTATTGAATATCTTGTGTTGATCTAGTTTACATGGGTCTGTTAGAACATAAGATTCATTTGACTTCATATAATGTTGCTAATGTTTGATTCTTATGTTTCCATGTTGCATGTTTGATGGGGTTTCATAGGTGTGAACACTGCGTAGGGTTTTACACCTTAATGTTAAATTGACTCTTTATTTTGATTAACCCTTTGTCTCATATTGATTAAATTGAATCTATGTTTAAAATCATGTTAAAACCTTAGCCTAATTTGTTTAGCCTAAATTCATTTTGAAATAGATTAAAAACTTATGTAGGATCAAAATTACTAGAGAGCATTTTATTATATTATAGACTTAGTTTAATATTTTAGCCTAGGTCCTAATCATATTTATTAATACAACTCAAACTTTAGTCTAAAATATTTATGCCAGGTCATTTATATCTTATGGTTCACGAGGACTAATTATCATGGGGGATCTTTTATTATATTCTAATCTTAGATGAAAATTTATATTAAGTTTCAAATTGTATTTGTTAATACCAAAAAAAAACTAGGTTAAGGTTTTATATATTTCCCAAGTATTAACTAAGATTTTTTTATTTTAAAAATAGAAAAAAGGGTAACAGGTGGTGAGATCTTAGGGATTCAAAAGGAGATCAATGACCTATGGGAAAGGTCTAAACTCAAAATGGTTCAAAGGAAGATATGTGTTGCATGTTAACTCGCACACTGAAGATCTAACAATGTGAGACCAAAGTTGAAATTTCAAAGGTTCTAAGAGCTCCACAAGAGTGACAAGTGTCACCATCTTGATGGGTATCCTAAAGATCTAATGACATAGGGAAAAGTTATAAAGTTAGAAGATCTACAAAGTGACCTAAGAGTGCCAAGTGGAAACATTTCAGGAGCCCAAATGGTAGGTCAATGGTCTTTGGGTCATTCCCAAGAGTTAACAAGTGAACAAACTAAAATCCTTATGGAGATTTTAAATGGCACACACATAGAGTAGAGAGTCACAAGGAAGTGACAAGTGTCAAAATTTTATGGGAGTTAAAAATTAAAGAACCAAGATCTACAGTGTACACTAATTCACACACTAAAAATCTAATGGTGTGTAATCAAGATCAAATAAATAAATGCTTTCAAAACCAAATTTACTAGTGACAAGTGTCACCATTATGGGGTCACTTAATAAAGATCCAACAATGCAAAGGCATAACCCAATACATTAAGATTGATGGAGCATGATTGATTTATCCTAATGAGATAAATGGCACAAGATTGATAGAGACTTTTAAAAGGTCCCAAAACTAGCAAGAAGCCACCATGTGGCATAAAGGAATTTGAGCTAGGATTGTAAGGTACACAAATAACCCTGAGGAACTATCAAGTAGCATAATGGCATTCAAATATGCATAATTAAGATCAACAGAGTGTGACTGATTCATGAAATCAAGATTGATTGTGAAAACTAAGAAAAAAATTTTAAAGGTCCTAGAACCAATAAAAATATTCCATGTGGCATGTTGTAATTAGCTTAGAGATGAAGATCAATGATGCAAAATTGATCTAACCTAAGAGAGCGTGAAGCAAAGACACATGTCCAAAGGCAAAAATGGTTATGTTTTTTAATCAAATGGATATCTCATCATGAGTATTGCCACATTGACATTAGATTCCTAAACCAATGAAGATTAGGAATGTGAACACACATGTCTTATACTTAATCTAGTTAGTGAATATGAAATTGAAGATCTAGTAATAGAATAAGAGAAGGCTACAATTACAAAGGCATATCAAAGTTTATGTAAGTTGGCATGATATATATATTTGAGTTAAATACCATGTAAATCCTCTAAAAGTAATATTTTATTCTATAAAGTAATGGGCAACATGAAATGCACAATTATGTTAGATTAGTCATAGTTAAATAGTGTCAATAGTTCTGAGGCATTGGTAAAAGGATATTTGTCCTTCATGCTTGTCTGAATTCCATTTTAAAGAGGCTAACTTAAAATATATGATAGGTTGTTTTCATAACTTATAAAATAAGGTATTTTCATGTAGTTAAAGCTATAATTATAAAGTTTCCATTTATTTGTACACATGCACATATTTCATAGATTTTGAAAGGCTAACATAAATTGATAACTATAAGTAGACTCATATAGTTTTGACCATAGATAGAACTCATGTTCTGACTATCACATATAATGACTTTACATGGACTTAGAGGATGATGAAACCCCTTCCCTAAGCCTATTTAAATAATTGTAATCCAACTTGTATTTTTAAGGAGAAAGTTTTTAATATACAAGAGTAGCATCAATTTTGATCATCAGTGAATGTGTTTGTGTATTCTCTCTCCAATTTATATGTAATTAGGCTTATCTTATTTTGGTTTTGTGATTCAATTATTCTTAGTTTACAACAATTACAATAAATTATTTCTTATCTTGATTGATATGCTAGTCTTACATATGCAATAGCTATTGGAGGATTAGTAGATTATATTGATTATTGGAAATTAAGTTGATTGATTCATGTTTTTAAGTGTGTAGAAGTGATTTATTTTGATATATTTTTCTATGTGTTTGCATAAGTTTCCTCAGATACCTAATTATCATAAGCCATAATCTCTTGATTAAGGGTGTGAAACAACTACTCTAAAATGGGTAACCTTTGACTGAGGCTTGTGAGTTTCCTATATCAATACCCTTTTAGACTTTTAAACCATATTTGATTATTGGTGTGTAGTAGCTACTTAAAATAGGCATAGGTTTTGAAAGTACTTGTCTATTTAGAAACTAACTAGAGAAAGGATTCCTAAAAATATGGAATCTTATTTTCTACCTTACCCTTCCCTCCTTTTTTGAGTTTATTTTGAGATCTACCCACTTTAGATTAACAAAAAGCCATCCATCCAATTCACATAGAGATTTACTATCTTTTAGAGACCACACCTCCATCAAAACCCTTTTCAACAACATGTATGACCTACCAAATATTTCATCAAAAGGTTTTTTAGACTACATACCTATAACTCATGCCCTAGAGTGGAGTTATTCATAGAGATCCTAGAAAGTTAGAGTCTACCTCATTATCTATGGTGTGCATAAAACCTTAATCAATAGTACAAATGATGGTGTTATAGATACCTATGATTCCATGCACATTATTCATGCTATCCTCCCAAGTGGTTATAATGGTGTTACTCTTTCACAACCAATTTCAACCAATCCTATACAATAACCTAGTTTTACATCTTTCAATGTGAATAATGTAGATTCTCACAAATCACTTTACATGGTATAAATTCAAAATAATCTTCCTAGGAATTCAACATGAGATCTTAACCCTACTCACCTTAACAAAAAAATTTATGATCTACACAAGTTTAATTGGTATCATGCAAGTAGGGGTCATTATCACGAGACTCGTCTCTAACTTATAAACTTTGCTCTTGATTATATCCTTGGTCCTAACTTTAATCATGAAACCTTAATCCATGAGTTCCATTAAGCTTATGAAGTGGTAGCTAAGGCTCCTAAAATGAACAATAAGAATGATTCCCTTATTAAAGATAACACTTGTATCTCTATTTATAAAGATCCCATTCCTAATCATCAATCAATTAATAATTAACCTCCCACTTTCAACATAGTTGAAACCTCTATAGATCTTAATTCTCTCATTAATGATGAGAATGTTGTCAATATGAATAATATGAGGAGAATAGTATCTTACATTAATCCTTATCCACATTCCAATTATAATAATTTCCTAACTTTTTATACTATTCAATACACTTATCCATCTCATTTCATATAGCTTAAAAATATGGGAATGATTCCAATAAATCTAAATACACAACTTAATCCTTCATCCACTATCCCATATATGACAAATCAAATAATAGATTTAGATACTCATTATTTCTCCATTGCTACAACTTATATTCCCAAAATATTATAAAATTCTTCCCACTATAAATTATCCACCTTGAAAACCAAAAATCAATTGATTTCTATGTTTTCTTCACCACATACAACATACAATTCTTCCAACAAATTAATCATATACCTAATTATGCCACTAATGAAACTACCTAATTAAAACTAATTTGACACACTTGGCCAAACCAAAATAAATAAATCCCAATCAGATATTCCCTATAACCATCAATTTAAATGCACTTATGTTCTCTCTTCAATGGACTTACTTAAATATTACACACCTTTATCTAATATAATTCTAATTGGATATGATGAATGGGATCCTATCACAAAACTTGCTCATCTCCCATCTCAAATTCCTTTTATATAACTCATGAGGACTTACCCTCATCATTGCAATCATTTAATTCAACTCATTCAAAATGGACATCCCTCAACCTCCACCTATATAGCAAGAAGCCACTTTGTCTAGGTATGAATATAGTATTGTTCAATAATGTGAGGAAATGTCTATACACATTGATGAAACTATAGATACTACGTACTCAATCAAATTCACTATAACTTCCATTATTCTTGATGAAATATTTATTCATGTAGATGATCCTTAGTTATTAATTAGTGTCCAGGTTGGTGATATCCAAGTTAAGCATATTTTGATTGATGAAGGTTATGGAATTTGTGTTACCTCCCTTGAATTTATTAAAATAATTGGGTGCCTTGAATGTAACCTTAAATATACCCAAAACACATGTAAGGCCTATGATTGAAGACAATTGCCTCCTCTAGGTTTTGTTTGGATTCCTATCATAGTCCATATCAAGGTCATTATATTTAATTGTACATTATCATATAACATTTTCTCAATCAACCTTTGAGATACCTAATGAGAGCTAGAGCCTCATCAACATGCCAATGTGTCAATTTTTCTCATAATGCTGCTATCTATAAGATTAAATGAGACATGAACCCTTTGAATTTAAAATAATTCCAAGAATGTGGTGTTTTATAAAAACCCACCCTTGAACCTTTACCTACCATTTATTTTCATGAATCTCAATGATTTAATTATCTCGTTAACTCTAATATAGGTTATAATGGCCACACCAAACTTGTGAGCAACATATCACCTAATCTCTTAGATTTTGAAAATGATGAACCTAATGAGATTAGTTTCAAAATTAGAGATTCAAATATCCCTTGTCACATACTTACTCAATTACCTCTTTCTTCACAAGCTTGGTCCCATAAAAAAATAGTATATGATATTATTTCTACTATAAAAATATAATAAATGACCCTTTCTTCATTCTTCCTTGACTGATAAAACATAAATGTTTGTACTATTGATTTCCATACTTCTAATTATGATGATGGATTTTTATTATATGATCAATTTTTAGCTAACTTTGATCAATTTAAATATGTATAAATATTTAGATATCATTCTTTTTTACAACATTTTTTACATTTACATAGTATTAGTTTTATAGATATGGTTCATCCTTCACCTTCTATCTCACCTAAAATTATTTCTTATTCACTTTTATGTTCATAGGTCTAATATGGAGCAGGCACCATCTACTTCTCATTGAATCACTTTTGAGCCTCTTTAGAGTGTGTTTATTGTTGATGTTGAAGGAGTAGCATTGGGCTCCCACTTCCAGCCCAACTTATTTAAGACATAATTTGTTTATTGGAGGTCGACATAGAGATTGAAGAGATGCATCTCTTTCCTCTCACTTGTATACATATAGAGTGATTTATCATTGTTCAATATAAGGAGAAATATAACATTACAAGGTAGAGCAGACTTCTAAGGAGTAGATCAAGTTATTTCAAGAGCAAATTAGATTTATCAAGTGTGATCTTATTCATTGTGCTTCAGGAAGTGAAGCCATACCTATAGGCCTTGGATTTGGCCATTGTAAAGCAGATTGCTATTCTTATTATTCAATATATAAGAGATATATTGTTTTTGGGTTTTTCCCTTCAAGATGGAGGGTTTTCCTAAGGTATATTGTTGTGTTCATTGTTCATTGTGTTGCATTTTATGATTGTTTCAAATCTGATCTTAAAACTAACACTTATTTATCATGCCATGAAAATAACATACCAGTTCCCCAAGTTTTTTAATCCTTCAAGTATGATCCCTCCTGAGATGTTAGCTAAATTACATCAACTTGCATTGAGATCTTATTTAATTGTTAATAATTCTAGTCTTGATCTTACTACAAGTCATACCGATGGTGATGGCATATTACCTTTACCTAGTCTTGATACCCTACCTACATAATGAGAATATAAGACATATTGTGTATTACATAAGTTTGATATGTTAGAACATTTAATATCTAAGTGGGCTAATTTAGACAATTACCATAATTTGGTTTATTATTAAATAATAATAATTATTTATTATTTATTAAACACAAGGTGAAAACCTCATGTAAATAAATAATAAAATATTATGATTTATAATTAATAAATTAATTTAAATTATTCTTGACAAGGATGGACCTGTTGGTTACAACAGTCACCTTCTTTCACCTTTTATTATAAATAAGGTCTTATCCCTATTGTATTATTCACAAAAATACACTTGGTGAACTTAATATTTACATGTTGTAAATATTTAAAAGGTTCTATGAAGGCTTATGTGAAGAAGTGAGAAGAGAAGGATTTGTATTGAGGTGTAGAGTTTCTCAATTATTAAATATCATCTTCATGGGTTTTCACTTTTTGAAGGTTTTTTCACTTTAAATTCTTGTGTACTATGTTAATTATGTTTACTATTTGCCATCATTTATTCATCTAGTTTCAATATATAATGCATATATATTTTATATTCTATTGATTTTATCATTGAATTAAAGCCATGAGATGATTGGGTGATTAGAAATTTTTTTTTTGGAAGATTTAAATCTTTTTGAACCAAAATTTTTATTTATCTGAGCTTGAGGCACCATAACTAGCCTGGAAAAACTCACAAAATTGATTTTTTAGTCAAAATTCAATTTTTGAAATTCTTTCATTGTTAAAAAAAATTTAGAAGATTGGAACAAATTTTAATATTTTTGAGTGATTGTACAAGTTTATAGGCTCTCCCAATCATTTATAGGGCTCCATAATTTAACCTAGGCAATTCAAAATATTGAATTCTTCATCAAAAAATCTATTTTGAGGGTCCAATTGTGTTTATCAAACAAAAATATGAGGGTTATTAAATTTTCAAACAAATCCAAGACTTGTACAAGGATATTTGTGCTCTTTAAATCCTATAGGGGAGCCATGAAGCTATAGGTAGGCTTTTAAATTCATATAGTTTTTAAAAAGTATTTAAAATATAAACTATGTATTAATTTATTTTTTTAAACCCTAGGTCCCACCTTGGAAAAAGAAAGAATTACTAAAAAGTTATTTTTTTTAAATTTTTTTCACTTATTTTATATAAACTATTTATTATTATTTTTTTTCAAACCCCAGGTCCCACCTTGGAAAAAGAAAGAATTACTAAAAAGTTTATTTATTTATTTATTTAATTGCACTTATTTTATTTGCATATATATATATATATATATATATATATATATATATATAGATATATAGATATATATATATATATATATATATATATATATATATATATATATATATATATATATCATAAAAAGGTCTAAATAAAGATTAGTGCAAGTAATATTTTGAAACATTTCCTAGAAGAGTCGGTGGCATTTTTTTTGCTAGATCTTAAAACAAAGGAGGTCCCAAGTTCAAAAATCACTTACTCAATATTTTTTGACTTGTAAAAAACATTTTTTAAAATTTAGTTTAATTTGAAATCCATTTTTTAGTTCACGTTCCAATTGTGCTAAACCCCTGACCTGTCATTTAGTTCTTCAACTTTTGACCCGGTGAATAATATTTTGACAAACATTATCATGTAACCAGTTAATATATAGGTTTTAGCATGTTACAGATGCATTGGAGTGGTCCATTTTTCATTTTGGAGCTTTATGTTGAAATTTTTATGCCTTTTTAATAATAATGTTTAAATGGTCATTTTGAGTATGACTCTTTTGACGCTTATATTAGTACAACTTTAATTCAATTTTTTGCATTGTTTGGCATATAAATTATGTTATTAAGTATATTTGCATGTTAAATTCACTTTATTTTCAAAATAGTTCAAAAATTTAAAATTAATAGTTTTTAACGCATTTAATTACTGTCTTATTTAAAGGGAAGCTATGGCTTCACCTCATTTTTACTTAGATAAATCTCAAATGTTTAATGAAAATAATTATGACATATGAAAAATTTATGTTAAATCCAAATTTATGGGTTGTAAGTTGTATATTTTTTTCATTGGGACTGAAATTCCCCTTTTATATGACTTGTGACCCCTAAGCTTACCAATGCATTTCAACAAAATTTGCAAGAAACTATGTCCATTATTTTGTGGAGTATTAAGGACGAATTACTTCTCCACATTGGTAATCAAGAGTATCCTAGTGATGATTTTAAACTCCTTAAATTTATGCATAAGGGAACTCATATCTCAAATATTATTAAGTTAATCCTTGAATTGCTAACTACACCTATGAAAGGTGATGAGAAAATTGTGATTTTTTTGCTAAAATAAAAAAAATTAAAGATCAATTAGATGGATGTAATTTTAATTTGATTCAATATAAATTTATTTATTTTATCATTTAATTAAATATTCATGAAAAAATTATAAATTTTATTTCATTTTTGAATTTTAAGTATCAAGCTAAGCAAGATATCCTTGATCTTACCATTTTGTCTACTCTCCTAATTCAAGAAGAGCAATCCATGACTAATTTTTATTGTAAAAAAAATGTCAATCAGGCACTTCTAAGTTTAAATAATGTTTTTGATAACACTAAAAACCAAAAATCTAACCCTAATTCTGCTAAAAGCAAATATGAGAATAAAAAATTTGGTAATAAAAATCATACACCTAGGTTTAATAGAAATTTAAATCTATGTTGTAAATTTAGTCATATAAGGGAAACCTGTTATACAAATAAGGATATAAATAACAATCAAACTTCTAAAAATAATAAAGAGAACAAATATAATCAAAATAATGATAAAAATCAATACCCTAATTAGAATAACAATCACAATTTAAATGCTATTTCCTTGTATGTTGCTTTATTTGCTTCAAATGAAAATTAGTGGATTTTAGATAGTGGTGAATCACACCATATGACTTATCTAATATTCTAGGTTATTCTATATATATATCTAAAAATATTTACTTAGGAGATAATTCTTTTTAGAAGCAACTAAATAAGGAAAAGCAATGATTTTAAATGTTACTATAAATGATGTTTTCTATGTACTTAGTCTTAAAAAGAATTTTCTATCTTGTTATCAAATTAAAAATAATAATTTTATTGTAACATTATTAAATATATTTGTTCCATTATAAATCAATCTGATTCCTTGATTATTGAAGGTGTTCAAAAGAATGGTTTATATATTTTTCTGCTTCTGCATGTTTTCTTTCATTACATAGTAAGAATGAATCTCTATTATGTCATGAAAGATTAGGACATGTTAATTTTATAATTTTACATGATATATATATATATATATATATATATATATAATATTATTTTTGGACTTCCTTCTATCTTTTCTCAGCATAAAACTTATGAGGGTTGCTTATGTGGTAAGCAACATACTAACCCCTTTCACAAGAATCGTGATGTAAATTCTTCACATAATTTAGAATTTATTCATATAGGACCTCTTGAAGTTGTATCTATTAATGGTTATTTATATACTACTACTTTTATTGATGATTACATTATAGTGATCTAGTTTTTTTTATTAAAAAAATGTAACGTGTTGTCTAAATTCAAAAAATTTAAATTTAATGTCGAAAATACATCTAATTTTTATATTAAGAGATTAAGAATTG
Source organism: Torreya grandis (assembly GCA_037957365.1). Classification (NCBI taxonomy): domain Eukaryota; kingdom Viridiplantae; phylum Streptophyta; class Pinopsida; order Cupressales; family Taxaceae; genus Torreya; species Torreya grandis. Next base: position 4,067,682 of record JARHVA010000885.1, on the reverse strand, counting down.
ATAATGGTGGTGAATATGTTAATAAAGAGTTTGATTTTTTTTTGAATTAGTTTTGCTATTAAAAGGTAACTAACAACTATCTATTCCCCTTACAAAATGGTATTGTTGAAAGGAAAAACTGCACCATTATAGAAATGACTAGAACAATATTGTAATCTATAAATATTCCTATGTTTTTATGGGCCAAATCCATTAATAATAATATTCATATTCTAAATAAAGTCCCTACCAAATCCTTGCATCTTTTTACCCCTTTATAAATGTGGACTAAAAATAAACCTAGTGTGGCTCATCTTATGATCTTTAGTAGTCATGCTTCTATCTTAATTCTTAAAGTTAAAAGAAAGAAGCTCGATCCCACTTCTTATTATTGCAATTTTTTTATGTTATGGAGGTAATATAAAAGGTTTAATAATATATGATCTTTATAAACATCTGGTCATTGAGAATAATAATGTTCATATTCTTAAAAAATACTTTTATGATCCCTTTATGGATCCTCAATATTCTTTTGTTGATGAACCTGACCCTCATGTTTCTCCTTGTGATGAAATGGATGCCCTTTAGGAAGTTAATCCATATTTGGATAAATTAGAGTTTAAGGAACCCCTTGAGTTTCATGTTAATTCTAAAATACCTAAATGGAAAGAATCCCTAATTCAATCTTCTAATATTGATAACCTTAATAAATTAACTAGAAGTCAACATTATTATCATGCATTAATGACTATGTATGAATGTGAACCTAAATAATTTGAGGAAGCTAATCAATATGATAAATAAAATGTTGCTATGATATCTAAATATAATTGCTTAATTACAAATCAGACTTGGGATCTTGTCCCTCCACCTAAAAGGCATATTTTTAGTTGTAAGTGGATTTATAAGATCAGATATAGTTCTATTGGTAAAATTGATAAGTTTAAAGCTAGATTAGTTGCTTACAGGTTTATTCAAAAACCCAAGATTGAATATGTTTAAAACTTTGCTCCTAAGCAAAAATTAGTACTATTAGACTTCTTATTTCTCTTTCAACCAAAAATGATTGGGTTATACACCAAATAGATGTCAATAATGAAGTTCTAAATGGTGGTTTAGAAGAAGAAATCTACATGACTCACCCTAAAGGTTTATTAATCCTAATAAATAAAATTATGTATGTAATTAATTTTTTTTTGTATGGCTTAAAATAAGCTCCTTGAGCTTGGTATTCTAAAATTACTTTTTTTTTCAAATAATTAAGTTTTACTAACTACTATTTAGATAATTATCTCTTTGTTAAAGTTGAAAATGGTTATTTGATTCTAATTATAGTATATGTTGATGAATTTTTTATTATTGGTGATCTATCTAGTTTAATTCATAAATTAAAGATAAACTAAGTCAAAAGTTTGAAATGACTAATTTAGGCATTATACATCAATTTTTAGGAATGGTTATATTTTAGGATAAAGTATCACAATCTTAGTATACACATAATCTTCTTGTTAAGTTTAACATACTTGATTGTAAATATAATTTTACTCCTATTGAAGTTGGTATTAAACTTGATCCTAAACCTACATATGAAAAATATAACCTACTTTATATAGACAACTTGTTGGTATTTTGATTCATTCAACCATTACTAGGCCAAATATTCCATATGTTGTTGGCATTGCTTCTAGATTTATGCAAGATCCATATATGGATCATTATAAATTAGCTAAATGAATTATTTTTTATATCAAAGGAAAATTAATTTTCATTTATTTTAGTATTCCATTGATAATTCTAAATTATATGGTTATTATGATGTTGACCATGTTGGTGATACTATATATTATAAATCTACTTTTAGATATATGTTTAAGTTTAGTGTAGGTGTTATCACTTGGATTAATAAGAAGCAACTTATTGTCTTTATCTCTTCTAATGAATCAGAGTATATAAGTGCTATGGAAGATACCAAATAATCTATGTGGCTATGAATATTATTAGGATAAATTCATTTGAATGTTTTTCAAAGTACCATCTTTCATTGTGATAACCAAAGTTGTATAGTACTGAAAAAAAATCCATTACAACACCAAAAAACTAAACATAATGAAGTTAATGTGCATTTTATCTAAGAAAAAGTCCTCAATGGTGATATTGATCTATAATTCTATCCTATGGATGAACAAGTTACATATATCTTCACAAAATCACTTAGTTCTACCAAATTTTGTCAGATTCATGCAATATTAGGCCTCTCAGAGTTTCCATTGAGGAGTGTGAATGAAAATGCCACTTCCTAATGGCCATGTTTTTCTTTTTCTTCTCTATACTTATTCTCATTATAAACTTTGTGTGGAATTTATGTGATTTAAGTAAAATTCATGAGGAAGTTTTATTTTTGTACCTAAATACATAAAATCATACATTTTAATGGAGTTTATTATGTTATAAAAGCATCCAAATATGCTTAGATGATTATTCATGAGAAACAATGAGATTTAGTCTCACGATCATGCTAGTCTAGACTTACTTTATAGTAGTTTATGGATTATAATTCCTTTTATTTCAAAAAGTGATGTTTGGCATGATGAATGTTTTTAAATCCTTAAAGTATGTACATAGTATAATTCATGTATTAAGGTGACTATAACATTTATCCCCACTTAGCATTAATGGAGAGTGTTAGAACATTTAATGTCTAAGGAGGATAATTTATATCTTTATCATACTTTGGTTTATTATTAAATAATAATAATTTATTATTTATTAAACACAAGGTGAAAAGCTCATGTAAATAAATAATAAAGTATTATGATTTATTATTAACCAATTAATTTAAATGATTCTTGGGAAGGATGGACCCATTGGTTACAATGGTCATCTCCACTCAAATTTTATTATAAATAGGGTCTCACCCCTATTGTATTATTCATGTAAATACACTCGGTGAATTTAATATTTGCATGTGACAAATATTTACAAGGTTCTGTGAAGGTTTATGTGAAGAAGTGAGAATGGAAGGATTTGTATTAGGGTGAAAGGTTTCTAAATTATTTAATATCATCTTCATGGGTTTTTTTACCTCTTAGAGGTTTTTCCACAAATTCTTGTGTACTATTTTCCATCATTTATTGATCTAGATCTAATTTATATTACATATATATTTTATATTTTATTGATTTTATCATACTAGTCATTGGGCCAAACATTATCATGCACATCAATTATTATTATCACAATACCAAGAATTAGGTTCCTCTTATACAATAGATCAATGACCTCCAAAGTCATCTACTCCTAGATTCACTTATTATTTTCATGACACAAATATGCATACCTCTCCTCATTGCTAACAACTTAAAAAATACATTGATTCACTTCATCCAAAAAAGACATAATCTAATGATAAGAACTTTCCTCCTAATATTTTTCCTGAGTATATCCCTAAACATGAGGATGTTTATTATCTTTGGCATCATTAAAATACACATCACATAGATAGGTTTTGGTTACTAAAATTACATTTTTATGATTTCCCATGAGCTATGTGATAACCTTCTCATTAGCATACCTAAGGCCATTAATGAGTAAAGGCTCAAACTTCCATTCACCATTATCCAAAATATAATATGCTCTCAGTCACATTGCAACACCACTTCCTTAAATTGATTATCCTTCCTAGAAGATACCACATGCTCATTCATATTATTCTATCATAACTACATTCTCCATTAAAAAAGTGTGCCAAGAAGTCTTCACACATATCTATGTGAATATTAATGAGAATATGATTAAGTCTAGATTATAATTATAATAAGATTTATTTGATGTTATTGATGATGTTTTCCAAGAAATTTATCAGTATTTGTGAGAACATTGTTCTGTTACATCACATTATTCATAATTAAATGTGTTAGATATCATATTTACATGTCACTATAGAATGTATAATGTATTGTTTATATTTATCTCAAATTATTATCCTCTTTAATCAGTGTAATATACTTTATGAATTTATGATATTTTGTCTTAGAAACTTTGAAATTGGATTCAAAAGATTAAATCTTTGTCTATGATTCAATTATATTTTTCAATAATTTATTTTCCCCATATTTTGGGATGACTCTTCCTTACATCCATGCTTATTCTAATTCATTTGTTAAATAGTATAGTTATTTATGTGGCATTGCTATCCTACCATAATTTAATAATATCATATTCACCTTGTGATCAACTATGAAGCATACTCATCATTGTACCATCTATTACATAAATGGATCTATTATGATTTTCAATTTTCCCACATAATTCTCTCATTTAAAACACACATAATAGTAGTCATGATATTTCACACCTACCTATGGGAAAGTTTATGAATCTTTTGGATGACATAGTCTTTAAATGCTTATCTCTTGTAATCAAAGTTTAAGATTTATTATGTGTGTTACTTATGTCACTCATGAATGGTTTTATAAATACATATGGAATATGACTACACAAAATCCATCAATATTAGAACCCAAATTATTTAAAAAAAATAAATGATCAAAAGGTGAAAATAAATATTCAAACGTCAAAATCACACCAAAAGATATTATTGTTTGGCAAATATCCTATCCTAATTAAATCTCAAAATACATAGTTGGCATCATGATAGAGTTTAGGTAAATTTATATGTGGTAATCCATTAGACTAGTGTAGGAGGTCTCATACTCTTAAAAATATATATTTGGTTCCACTTACTTTCTCACACAACTATCCAGTATTCATAGTATACCAATGAATCTATAAGGGATATTTAAAAATTGGGGAACAAAATGTGCTAAGGTAGGCCCACTTTAATTTTTCATTCATATATAACATTCATGGAATGATCTATGTCCTTCACTTGTTATCCCAAGATTTGCATTTACAATTTAGAGTATTTTAAGTCTGTATTTCTCAATAGTTTTTAATAGGGGCATATTTACTTAAGTGTGTCTAATTTATACTTAGGATTTATACAATGCCTATGTAATTTTTTCCATTCCATATATTCATCATATTATCCTAGATGTTCCCCTTGATGAGTATCATTTAAAAGTTGATCACACATCATTGATTTTCCTTTTGTGAGTTACAGTGTATGACCATGGATAGGACTCATCCTTCCTCAAAAAATACCCATATTTACTATAAACACCCTTTATTTTTACACCTATTTTGGTTTTTATTTTGTGAGTTGCACTGCAAGACATTAGATAGGACCATACTTCCTCACAAAATTTTCTTAACCTCTTGCAATTACTATGTGCCATGTGTTGTTATAAATAACCATACTCTTACATTATAGGTTAACACAAGCCCTAAGTTTGGATTTTCATCTCTATTTTTACCATCTCTTACATTTATTTCAATTGACATATCTTTTTTTGTATTCTTATCTTATATTGATATTTTCTTATATTTTTACATATCATTGTTTGTGTTCTTATTTTTCATTGATCTTTATCTCATTGTCATTTAAACTTTCATCATTCATATTTTTTTCACTTTCAACATGTTTTGCAGCTTATTATGTATTAGTAATTTTGGTTTCACATTTTCATTTTATTTTCTTCTAATTTATTTAATTATCATTCTCTTTTACCATGTATTTGTTTGCACTTTCTATAAAATAATAACACATACATCTTACCATTTTCTCATAACATATATAATAATCAACACATGCTAGAAAGAAAACAAATACATCCACGAGTCATAAATAAACATCTCAATATATTTATATAGATCAAAAGTTTAATACTATTTAAAATGATACAATAATAGTAAAACATACAACTCTAAGGTTGAGGTCCATCACAAGACATGCTACACTACCCATAGAGGCCTAATACTACCCTATCTAAACATACCACTATAGTGACTACATATGTGATCTTAAAATCTAAAATTATCCATGTAGGTGGTTTACCTAGCCCTAAACCTATGTTAAATATCAATCTCTATCTAAATGTGTATCTTTCTCTTCAACAAATGACTGCGACACTTGTAGTTCAACATCACACACACATAGTGGTACTACTACTTGAGCTACATATGATATTATCTTCAAATATCAAGATGCCTCACTAATAAATCAAAATCAAAACTCACATATTTAGGTGTTGAATGCACCATAAAATCAACCATATAGGTAGTATCATGATGAGGGAACATGCCATTACAATATCTTAAAAAATAAAACCAAAAAAGACATCACTTATCACATATATCTCTCCAAAAACATACATATATCTATCATGTATATCTATCTAAAATAAAAATAATCATAATACACCACATCTTATTCACCAATAGTTTATCCATATCCTCAGCCACTAATCACATCCTATGATGCATGGATCCATAGTGGTGCAAAACCTCTATAATGAAAAATATAAATCACACATGAATGACATGATCCACTCTGAATCCACCTCATAATATACCAACTTAGTACAGGCTACATGACTAGATCTTCCTATGGTTTTGGCTCTACCTATGGTTGAACTAGACCCTATTTCTATATTTGTGTCTATAGTAGTGGATTTGATAGCTACTTTTGTATTAAAAAAACTAGTCTTCTATCTCCTCAATGTCACTGATGTGACCATATAAAAAACCTCACCTAATAATGTTATATAATAGGAACCTTTGTTAGTGTCCTTGCACCTCTTACTCCAAGACACTCCCTCACATTTCAATCCCAATATGTTGGAACTACTATATGATCCATTACATTGGGAAATCTAAATTGACCTAGTACATGAGCTACTAGATGGATCCACCCACCACAGATAATGTCTAGTAATATATAATCAACCTTGAACCTAAAAAATACTTGGCCATGACTACTAAGTATCTGTCATGCCTTGATATGTATACTAAATAATCTACCCTCATGAGATACTAAATTATACTAAGGCATTTGGTACAACATGTACCATGTGATCCTATGTCTAGATTTTCATGCATGAAAAGGCATCATCCATTACATGAAATAATATTGTACATCAATACATAAGGAATATCTCATAGATATAAATAATAAATGATATAATGGGGCCAATAATCATATATATCCATGATGGAATACTATAAAATTCATTTACTAACTACACCCAGACCACAGAACCCAAGTCATATAACTTGTCCTACTCCAACATGTATAGGCACATCATAATAATACATAATTACAAATTTCCATATAAATTGTGATATATCACATAAGTTATCATAATTTTAATTATGTCCTTTAAAATATATGTAATGACTAAAAAATACACAAAAAAAAACACAATCACAAGCCTATCTAGATTTACCTCTCAAATCTAGTCATCCATAAGATGAAGGATCACCTTTTAGCATCCATTTATAGTATATCACATACCATATGTATACTTAGAATAGGAATTAAAAAAAAGGCATGGACATTCTCTAGGGTGATACCCACCTCAAGGGTATCTCCATACACTAGCCATATGAAAGTGTTAGTCAATCTCTCCCATATTCTTAAGAACATGCCGACCAATTCAACATAACAAAATACACTTCATATACATAATATTAATAAATACCAAGGGAGTTAGTTGTGCTTGGTATACTACAATTAGCCTATCTAATAGATCTATGAGTTGCATTGCATCTATTAATATTCACATACTCCATATCCTCTACAAAATATTAAACAATAAATAAATTATTAGATCTCTATCCAAAAGATAATAAAATATATTTTAAAACTAAAAACACAATCAAATAACATAATTAACAACCTCATCATCCCTATTTTTACCTTTGTCCATCTTTCCTAATGAGGTCACCCATGTATTTAACTACATCGACCTACTTTTCTATCCTACTATGTTATCCATATATCCTATTGCATTGGCCACTCCTCTTCATAATAATTCAGCCAAGTATAACATTATTGGCCACTTAACTTAACTATGTTATCCAAACGTTATGCCATTTGTCACTTTTCTACATAATCAACCATTTTTCACACTATGTCAATCATCTTCCTTTCTAATGTAGTCAACCCTAGGGTACTAAGTCAGCCACGTTATTATTTCCAATGCATTCAACCAACTCTTAAGAACATGGACACTTATTAAAAATTTCCCTATTCAACTAAGTTGGCTAGGCTAACCCCATTCAAAATCAATTGTATTTTTTAACTAGATTATAATTAATGCCCTAGACTTAATTTTTTACCTTTTTACCTACCCAATTTTATGGTATTTTTTACTTTATTACTATTTTTTGGGAAAAATTATGCTACATGAATTTTACCTGGCATATAATTTTCCTCAAATATTTCACTTTACTCCCAAAAAATGTTAAACAATTTTTCAAATACATTCCATACCTAAACTATGTGTATAATATTCATGATACATCCTCCATAACATCCTCAAGGTCATCCACCTCCTCAAGCTCAAACCATCATATATCTTTGATAAACTAGGATACCTATAGTTTTGATATTCAATAATCACAAATTAATAAATAAATAGTAATTTATCCCTTTTATATTAAATATTCAAATTTTCTAAAGCTCCAATTATTTACTATGAAATTGTATATTTTATTCATAACTTTATTTACATAAGATCTTTTCAAAAACTGAAAGAATATCTAGAATCTTGATAAACTATATAATTTTTTAGTTTTAACCAAATATTTTTATTAAAAAATTGAATTGTATCTTCTTTTTTAGGTTTGTCTCTTATTTTGCATAGTAGATGCCATTTTTATCTACTTATCATGTAACTCTTATTCAATAACAACAACGTAAGTGAAGGTACACATTTACAAGTTCACTTTCATTTATATTCCACCTTTTACTTGAATGTGTTAGTTATGTTTTATGCATTTCTATATTCTTTTTTGAATTACCATCCCATGTTAAACTTTAGTGATACCTAATGAGATCCAAGTGGGGCATACATACACCCACAATTTTTGTAAACTTTATCATTTAATGATTCTTTACCTCTTGTAGTAACATTATGAGTTTCAATATAGTTTAGTGTATAACTTAAAGGGTTCACTAAGAAAGGGGTGGGAAGACCATAGGGGATTCATAATATTATTGCTTAATTTTATCACAACTAAACCTACTACAAACTAGGTTTGTACAAACCCGTGATTAAGTCTCCTCTCAATATCACCTAACTAATAAAAAACCCATTTAATCTATTACGTTAGCCTTGGTTGACCCAATTGAAAAAGTTATAGCCCACATTATATAATTAGGTTAGCATAAGTTAACTTAGTTTGAGGTTGAATAATAAATTTTTAAAACTGGGTCTTAGTGGTATGACCTTGTCTACTAAAATTATAGAAGGGTTATGCACTATCCATTTATATAAATGCAATATTCACTTCAATCCAAAATAGAGGAACATTAATTTTCACATTATTATAACTCACAATTCTCCTATGTTCACATTTGAATGAGTCATTGCATAGGGTTTAGCTTGGATGATTAATAGATTGTCTTGTGGGAAGTCTTGGATGAAAAGAGGGATATTTTACCCTAGATATAATTTCATCTATAGTGTGATTATTTGCAAAGCACATTTGGAAAAGGTAGAGATTGAGATGTGACAAGTTCATCAAAAGGTAAGTATCTTTAACTTTTGTTATTTCATTTGATAGATAGATATTACATAAATTAATAGCTTTTAATGTATAACTCCTTGTTTATATTACCTCTACACTTAAACTTAGTGTATATATAGGGGTTTATAATATTTCCATCTCCCATCTTAGGTGATCTAGGCCCCCATTTGTCTACCATGATCTCTTGTTTTTTTTAAACCATCCCCCTTTGTGTTATAAGATTTGATATCACTAAATTATAATTAATTATATGAATTAGAATAACTAATTATGTTTATTTCATAATATTATTTACCTAGATGCTTTAAAATACTCTCCTTTAGAGTTTTGTGATAAATGACCCCTTAGCTAGTGTTAGGAACCCGTGGAAGCACAATTGATTACCATATACAAGCAACTTAAGATGCGGAATTAACTAGAAGTAACAAGTAACTAGAAACCAAAAACAACACAGAATATGAGAGACAATACACAACTTGTATTAATACGCATCCAGAAAAGAATACAATAAAGAGATGCCACACTCTTCCACCTTACAGAGGCTTCCCACACCTTAAGTGTACAGTACTTCTTTCCTCAAAGCTCTCTCTCTTACAGTCCCAACACATAACTCAAACACAGAGTTGGTGTTCACCTCCAACTAGTCAGTATCCACTACTACCAGTACACCAGTGCTCCACGCACTCCAACAAGTACTCAACATACTTTAAGTAGATCTCCCAAGAATCGCAACAACCTACAACCCAAATGATCTTACTTATGGAAGGAACTGCCTTGCCTTCTTCTCTTGCTCTCAGATGTGTTGCTATCACCTTTGATTCTACTGCCACCTATAGATGTCCTTTGACCTCGCACACACACCTGTTACCATGTAGATCTCTCTACACCCTAAAGAACCCTTTTCCTTGCCTCACCAAGTCCTTATGATTCTCCAAATCAGTACCCCAGTGGATCTTCTCCTTGATCTAGCACACTTGCAAACCAACTTGATCATACACACTCGGCACCCCTGTGGAACTAGGAGGAACACCCTTGCTCACTTCACACACAAAAGGAGCTAACTTTGCTCAACTCAAACTAGAACACTTTACAATACAAGCTATGAGTCTCTTAAATAGATCTCATGCAAACAATAATTAGACACCTAATTACAATAATTAGATCCATAGCTTTGAGTCTAAAATTGGCTCTTATCATGCAAACAACTAGTTCATTAACTAACTATCTGTAACACTCATAGTTCCAAACTGCACAGGTGACCGACATCGGTCCCTATCTGCTTGGAGGTGATCGACGCTGGCCGATCCATGACCGACATCGGTTGCTCTTCCTATCTAATCCTACCGATGTCAGTTGGCCTGACTGATGCTGGTGTCTATGACACTTTAGCAACCTCCTCCAACCTCCTCCATGTCTGCATCAGTGAAGATTTTAGCTCCACAACATAACAATCTCCCACTTGGAGATAAATAGCTACACTATACCTATACCTGTACCCTATCTAATCTATTTCCTGGCTTGTATCCCTCTTCAATCTCAACCTTGAAGACCACCCACCACAAACATTATGGTGCACCTCCTATCATCTGAGTACTCTGCCACATCTGAACCTACAAACCCATGTAGTGAAGTCCTGAACCTGCATAGCATGAATCCATGTTGCTAGTCCCTCTCAAATACCTGAGAACCCACTTCCTCGAATTGGCTCCTAACTCTCTGACAGCACCCACTACTTGGGTAAACTCAGGTCTATACTAGACCTCATGTGATTTTAGACAATGAACTGTCCAGCCCTTGGTGTGCTTTGGTTCTGCATCCTGCATAATGAACCTTTCCAACACTTGATTCACATCATCTCCCACTGGAGACAAAATCAACCTATGATCTTCCATGTCTCTCATGCCAAAGAGTTTTGCTGCTCCAAATTCCTCATGACATGCCACTAAACTAACCTTACCTTTAGCTTAGCAAAACCCTATATGTTTGAACCTGTAACTAGTATACCATCCACATACAGTAACAGGATAATGTTGCAATCATCATCCACCTGGTAAGACAAACACAATGGTTACACTGACATTGACTAAATCCCTGCTTTGTCCTCCACCTGTCAAAACCTATACCACTGTCCTGCAGCTTCCTCAAGACCATATGACCTGGCCTTCCATCTCATGTATCCATTCTCTCTATTCTTTAACCAAGGTATCCATTCATCTCAGTGCTTTCATACTAGCTGTCAACCCTACCAAATCTCCCATTTGGTCCTGCATCCTGTTCATGCCATGCTCCCACTTTTTCCTAGATCCTTCCTACTCTACAGTCAGCAACTAGTATAAAGAAGAGGAATAATGAATTTGAGGCTTACTTACCACTTTTAGTCCTCCATATGGGTGTTTGAGACTCCTTGACAGCTTGCTATCTACCCAAAATCCATTACAATGACTGACCTTGATTACCACATAGTCTACATCTGACTGACATCAGTTTTATGCGCCTATCCTGACTATCGACCCCACCAATGTCAGTGTCTACCTACTACCAACATTGGTCCTCCTGATCGACATCAGTCTTACTATCACTGATGTCAGTCCTCCTGACCGACGTTGGTCTTACCTTGCCTGACACCACCAGCTCTAGTTTGCACATGACTAACACCGGCACCTATCTGTTCAATGCCGGTTCCTCCTGACCGACGCCCATAACTGTGTTCACCTGTGAGTGATGACTTTTTACCCATGAGCTCCTTTGAATCAAAACCCATGTCCAAATTGCCCTGATCAGAAGTATCTAGCCTCATCCACTGGTCTCTATCCGTCATCTCCTCCAAGAACACCAAGGCTTTCCAGTTCTTAAGTTTATCAAATACATCTGTCTTCTGCTTAAGAACATGCTTCTCCTTCTTGCTCATGTGAGCAAGCCTACAAAGCCACATCTTCAGAATAGAAGAAGAATCAGTAATATAAGTAGATAGATAAAGGATACCTACTTTCTTACCACCCACTAATTCAAGTGCATCCACTGTGAGAGTTCTTATGCATCTCTCATCACCCAACTTTTCTAAAGCAATTAGCCACATCTCCAAGACTGGGACCTGCATGACCTTCTTCAACACCCATGTGTTGGCCACCTAAAATTTCAGTAACACTTCCCCTTTGCCAATAATCTGACAAGGCTCACCAACCCCTCTACTTGGGGTTGCATGGAAAGAGGCAACAGAATCTATTAACCAAGATTCAACTTTATCCAAGAAACATCCTAGAGCATCTTGTGCAACAACACCTGCAACATCTACTTCTTCAGTTCCTTCATGCTGATCTGCTACCAACCAACAATATTTCTTTACCTACTCTTTCTTTCCATAACACCGTAAGTGACCATTCGTGTTATTCAGTTTCTCCATTTGTAGCTTACTTTCTTCTACCGTTGCTATACTCCCACTCAATCAAAAACCCCTGACAGTGACCTGTAACCAAACACAAAACTTGCTCCCTATAACCTTAGCTATGATACCGACTATTAGGAACTCGTGGAAGCACAATTGATTACCATATACAAGCAACTTAAGATGCGGAATTAACCAGAAGTAACAAGTAACTAGAAACTAGAAACAACACAGAATATGAGAGACAATACACAACTTGTACTAATACTCATCCAAAAAAGAATATAATAAAGAGATGCCACACTCTTCCACCTTACAGAGGCTTCCCACACCTCAAGTGTACAGTACTTCTTTCCTCAAAGCTCTCTCTCTTATGGTTCCAACACACAACTCAAACATAGAGTTGGTGTTCATCTCCAACCAGTTAATATCCACTACTGCTAGTACACCAGTGCTCCATGCACTCCACAAGTGCTCCACACACTCCAACAAGTACTCAATGTACTTCAAGTAGATCTCCCAAAAACTACAACAACCTGCAACCCAAATGATCTTACTTATGGAAGGAACTGCCTTGCCTTCCTCTCTTGCTCTCAGATGTGTTATTGTCACCTTTGATTCTACTACCACCTCCAGATCTCCTTTGACCTCACACACACACACCTGTTACCATGTAGATCTCTCTACACCCTGAAGAACCCTTGTCCTTGCCTCACCAAGTCCTTATGATTCTCCAAACTAGTACCCCAGTGGATCTTCTCCTTGATCTAGCACACCTACAGACCAACCTGATCATACACACTCGGCACCCCTATGGAACTAGGAGGAACACCCTTACTCACTTCACACACATAAGGAGCTAACTTTACTCAACTCAAACTAGAACACTTTACAATACCACCTATGAGTCTCTTAAATAGATCTCATTCAAACAATAATTAGATACCTAATTACAATAATTAGATCCATAGATTTGAGTCTAAAATTGGCTCTTATCATGCAAACAACCAGTTCATTAACTAATTGTCTGTAACACTCACAATTTCAAACCGTATAGGTGACTGACGTCGGTCCCTGTCTGCCTGGAGGTGACCGATGCTGGCCGATCCATGACCGATGTTAGTTGCTCTTCCTATCTAATCCTATCAACGTCGATTGGCCTGACCGATGCTGGTTTCTATGACACTTCAGCAACCTCCTCCAACCTCCTCCATGTTTGCATCAGTGAAGCTTTTAGCTCTACAACCTAACAGCTAGGTTTAGCTAATCCTATTTGGTCATGTTATTGATATATAAAATATCATAGCAGATGTTAGTTGATTACCTAATTTTAGTTTGGATTTAATAAGTAGGATAATTTTTAGATTTATCTTAATTTTTTTCATACAAGGTCCATTGTTAGGGGAAAACCAAGTTAGAAGGGTAAAATATAATGAACAAGAGGGGAACATGTAAGAAGCAATAAAGCATGCAACTACCTTTTTTCATACTTAATTAGTTGGCCCTTATGAAAAAAATATAAAAATAAGGAGTTTGAGGAGATATACAATATTTAATTACTAATTCTAATAGTTTATAAGCACAACAAATTCCATCTAGAGTAGAACAAGCCAAATTGATGAGTTTGTATGAAAAATACATATAGAAACAACATCATCACATACTTACATATGAGGACATGGATTATTATGGGACTTTCCTAAACATATATGGATAAAATGGAAATCCAAATCAAAGGACATGAGGCATACTTACACATACATGAAAACTCTCTGAATTTGAAAGATATTCATGATGACCAAGGAAAATATGGTGATAGATAATAAAATTGTAGAGGCCAAGTCAATAATTCTAAATTGCAATAATTTTAAAAATTATATGATGAATAATTAAGGGAAATATATACCTAAGGAGGGATCCACACCATGAATCAAAAATATATTAATTTTTTATGGTTAAATTGGATTGAATGTTTTTCCACCTTTTAACATGTATAACATTGTCTTGAGGATGAGACAAAATTATAAAAGATGATAAAATGTTTGTAGGATTATCAATTAGCTAAGGGCCAAACTATAGTCACCAAATAATATTCACCTTTACTAAAACAACAAATTACATCTCTATGATGATTAAAATAGAATATTCTATGAACTAGGCCATGTGGTAAGTATTGAGATTTTTAGTAACACATGATGACTTTATTGGAAAAAATGTATGACTCAACACAAACATGACCTTGTTTGTAATATATATAGTCATTTATAATGCAACACTATAATTGAGTATATATAACATAGAGAATAATTGAATTATAATAGTGAAGTGTATAAAGAGGTTATAGATCAAAGTAACCTTTATAATATAATAGTAAAGAAGATAAATAGATTATATTATATGATGGTATAATATAAATAGAACTACAAAACTTATAATAGTTGTTTATGTTAAATTGATATAAATAAAGAGGAATTAGAGTATGAAATATTATGTATAGTGTATTATAGATGAGCACACCTGCTTCTTTTTATTTTATGAATGAATAAGTGAACTAATTATAATAAATACTATCCCTTGTGCCATATTCGTTTCAACTTAAGTTAGATTAATTAAACATTAAACATCTATAATCAACAACTCCAGATTTTTTGTCAAAAATTATAATCATCCTCTATATTTTTTTTCTTTTAACACTTTGTCCATTCATCATGAGAATTAAAAATCATCACATAAGTAGAGAATAATAGATCTAAATTATATACACCATTAATATATTGAATATGACTATCCATGATATATATAGTGAAAAATGAATGCAAAAAAAAGATTATTATAATTAAAAAGAAATCTATCATGTATATATAATATAATGACTATGAATACTTTAAAAATAAAAAATAAGGTGTAAGTGTGGTATGATTTTTAGGATCTAAAAATACTTTCTTATTCATTAATTAGTGTCATCCCAATAATTTAGAGCACTAAATACAAAGGTAGAACCATGGATGTCTCCCACTAACCCTAGTTTGGAGGGTATGGTGAGAGTAAATTCCCTAGGCAATATGCTTCTCTAAGGTGCACTATAAATCAAATAGATAAATGAGGTTTCTTATGGTATAAACAAGGGACCCTAGGTGTTTTTAATATACCATGAGGTACGTGAAACTTAAAGTCTATTTTCAGTGTTTTAATATGACTATAAATATTAGCATAAACTCGTCATGCCATGATTTTTATAAATACATGCCATGTAGCTCTTCGTGAAAGTCACTAAGTAGTTTGAAAACTATCAGAACATAGTTTATGAAATAAGCAAAAGTAAAAAAAAAAATAAAGTGAAAAATAAAATTGAAATATTTTTGTGTAAGAAATGTGTGTGTGTGTGTGTGTGTGTGTGTGTGTGTGTGTGTGTGTGTGTGTGTGTGTGTGTGTGAAATCATAAATTCTAATAAAACCCTAGACCACACAAAAATCAAGCAATAATAAATAATATTTATTACAATTTGATATCAATATATTTGTATATAGATATATGATTTAGTAATTGTCTAAAGCGGTCAAATCTATATGAAGTGTTCCACAAATTAATTTTGTAATACATATTCCCTTTACCACTTAATCTAAAATTTAATTAAAATAGTAAATTATAAATTATGAAAAAAATGATATAATATTTTTTTTGAAAAAATAGGTTCCTAATTATGTGAATATAAATAGAAAAAATCTTTTATAATTTTTAGAATAAAGCTAATATGAATTAGATATGTGACAAATAAGGTAGAATGATCAGAGATAAACTTTGAAAGGTACACAATAAAGAATCACTAATTACAATAAATATGTTAGGTGATTTTTAAATCTGAAAGTGTCTTTTGAAAACAAATTTGATAAAAATAATAATTTAATTTAAAAATAGGTATACCTTTTTCCACTTAGGTTGAAATTTAATAAAAAATAGTAAATTGAAAATTCTAGAAATATCATATAATATTTTTGCCAAAAAAAGGTTTTTGATGATATAAATATGAATTTAAAAACAACTTAAATATTTATAAAAATATAATATATATGTTAAAGATTAGATATGATCCAAATAAGATATAATGAGCATAATCAAATCATATAAAAATCCAAGAATATCCACAATAAATAATCAATAATTATGACATATGCATTAAATATTTTTGAAATCTGAAAGAGATGTTTGAAAAAAATTATAAAATTGATGAAAGTTATAAAGTAATTTGAAAATTGGTACACCTACTACCTTTTATGCCAAATTATCTAAAAATAGGGAGTTGTAAATTCTATAAAATATGTATAATATTTTGTAAAAATAAATATATCTATGATTATAATTATACGAACAATAAAAACATCTTATTATTTAAAAAATATATCTATTATGGATTAGATACCAGCTAAACCAAATAGACAAGCTAAAAACATAGTATAAGAAGATCGTAATAGTAATATGAGAGTTAAACACTAAGATAAAATGTGAAAATAAATTCTGATTTACACTAATATAAGATTAAATTAGAAATTAAATATGAAACCCTAAGATTTTTTTTTATATTTAAAAAATAAGGTTGAAACCCTAGTGAGTATATAGGGTTTGAAAATGTTCAATAGTACATGGGTTCACTAATATAATTTATCTAAGTTTTAGATTAATAAGATAATAACCATGAATTAGATAGAAATAATATAATATGATTTAATCTTTCAAATAATGAAAATAAGTATAAAATAAAATTTTGAAAAGTATATGTTTGATAATTGAATAAGACAAACATAATGATAAATGTAAACACCTAAAATTGGACACCAATGACCTCCAACCAGGCTTCAGACCAATTTCTATCAAAATGCACTATTTGGCCTAAAACACAAAAATGTATTAAATGAGTTCAAATTTTTTATATAAAAATTTTGATTTTGGCCAAAGTATCACTAAATGAGGTAATGCAATTTATGAAATAAATAACTTTAATCAGGCCATTTCGAGTCAAAATGACATTTTTGCACCTAGGTGCTCTAGATTGCTCTTTTCTACCAAATTTCTTGTACAAGACATGTGCCTTTGTTATTTTGTGTTGGAAACATCCTAAATGGGATAAAAAATCCAATTCATATAACATTATATCTTAACTCCAATCCAATCAAATTTCAAGGTAATAATATAACATTCTCACTAACTTGATTAATTTGTGCACCAATTGCCAAGATTTGGACCAAAATTGATAAATCATTTTTAAGGCTAATTAATCTGAATCAAGAGCCTAATTAATAATTCCATGGAACTTGTTGAATATTTATTTTTGTAAATTTATTTTGAGTTTCTACATCATCAAGTGACATCATTTCTTGGAAAGACATCCCTAGGCCATAAATGCATAAAATATTAGGAAAAATCCCTCCCATGCCTCATTAATTCCTTCCATACCTCTTTAATGCCTCTCTATCCCAAATATTTATGAGGGAATTTATTGAATTTTGCATCCAAAATTGAATGGATCCTTAGCCACACATATTCATCTTGAGATGAATGTTTCAGGTTCACTCTAATCATTTTACAAATTCTATAAATAGGAGGCTTTGCCTATTGAATTAGAAGCTCTCTTGGTGTAAAGTTATAATGCTAAAAATACCTCTCAAACAATTGATTTAGTCTTATTAATACCAATTATTGATCCAAGTCAAAGACATCACAAAATCCATTGGTGCCAAGGAGAAAAGGAGCCAAACAACTCCTTTGATGAGGACTCATTGAGCACAAGCCGAGCAAGCCACTTCAACAAGCTATTTAGAGCATCCAAGGAAGGTGAAGGATTTCTTTGTATTTTGAATTTTAGTTGTGTTTCTATTTTTTTTATTATGTTCCCCCTTGAGATAGGATTAATGTGTTAGGATTAGTGTGTTTTGTTTGTATTTCAATTTCATGCACTAATACCATACTAATCTCCCCTTATTATAATCCTATGTTCAAAAATGGCATGCTCGGTGAGACCTATCCTCAAATTTTTTATCAAATAGAACTTATAAGCAACATAATAACAATTTTCATGTAGGATCTTAGAGTGTAAGAGAAAAGAGAGTGAAAATTTGAGCAAAAATCCATTTTTGAGGAAGTCATGGTTTTGTCACAGTTTTGTCCTTTGGACCTGAATCCTACCACTAACACAATCACAAGTTTATCATTTTAAGTCATGGTATTATGTTTAAACTATGTTTTTGGAATAAATTTATCTCTATCTATATATCTCATAGCTATATTATAATATCATTACTCATAAGTAGCGATATTACAACATCGTTACTCTCTAAGTATATTACAATACTCTGAGTCACTGTAGAGATATTGAAATACTATGAGTCCCTATTAGAGATATTAAAATACCGTGACTTAAAAATCATGATATTATAATACCACAACTTGACAATTATGATATTACCTATCTGAGCAATGGTATTTTAGGTAATTTATTAGTGGTTAAGTGACAATATCGCAACTATCATAGTGGTGATATTACACTATGACCTATGGGATTTTTAACCCAAGTAGCGATATTGTGGATTTATGTTAAATAATCTAAGTAGTGATATTTCCTATTCAATTCATGGTTTTACAAAGTAGCAAGATTTCATTGTGGATTAGTAGGATTGTACTATGTGGAACTTGAGAGCTCAATTATTAAAGTTGTTTGTTTCATTTAGAAAAGTATTTCAAAGCTAGATAAAAATTTGACTTTTTCCTTACAGGGCCAACTTGAAAATGGATCTAAAAAAGATTAATATAGTATTTTTAACCTTTTTTAAGTGTTTATAAGAGATTAGGAAATTTTATTTTGGTGCTTAAGGAAACACTTAGATGTTTACTTGAAAAAATTATAGTTATACTTTACAAGTTTTTAGAATTTAAAGCCAAAGGGATAAAAACACCACCATAGATTTCATTTAGTGCTTTAAAATTGAACACACTTCAATTTTTTCTAAGTTGTTTATCTTTATTTATTTATTTATTTTTGATTGAGAAAATAGAGAGTTGTATATGTATGCTCTCCCCCCTCATCCCCTAAAAGGAACTTGTGAGATCAAAAGTGCCAAATTCATTAAAAAGTGTTTTAGTCCAAAGCCATAAAAGAGAAGTTGTAAAGGCTCTCCCCAAGACCTGCATAGCTTGGGTGATCTATAAATAAATTTAAAACTCTTTTACTTAGTTTTTTTTAATTTCATCTTGGCTTGTGAGGGGGATTTAATCACCTCCCATAAGTTATTTAGGGAATCTTTGACTTGAGGTTTCATCTCCTAGCATCATCTTCAACCCCTCTCCATAGGGGGTATATAAACTAGGATCACCCCACTTGGATGATGGTTTGAGTGGTTAAACCATCTCCTGTCACTAGGGCTAAGTCTGGGACATTTTATCACATTGGACATCACACTACATTGAGCAAGTGATAGATGTAGTTGTTGTAAAAAGGGTAAGACCTTTTTATAACAATCCAAGTACTATGGACCCAATTTATGTGTTATTTATCTTGCATTTTGACATGAAAGTCTTGTGCATCTGATCCATCTATATTCTCAAAAAAAAATTAGTTAGTTAACCCTACTTTGCCATACCATGTTAGTTTAGGATTTAAGATGATTAGTTAGTTAATTTGTCTTTGTCTTAGATTAATTTGTATTTTTTGGAGTCAAAACTATTTGTTAACAAAGGGATACATAGCTAACCATATTGTCCAACATTTACTTGAATAAGGAAGCATTATGTTGCCTAAGTGAAAATCATCTTTTTCCTTTTTCAAAATTTTATCATAAACTTTGTGTCATATCTTCCAATTTGGCATAGTCATATTTCTCATTTGAGTCTAAACCATTTACCACATTTTCTTAAGCCCATCACTAATAGTTTAAATTAAAAATTGGACTCTTCCAAGTTTTAAAGGTTGATTGGTTAAATTGGGTTCACCAATTTGCACTTGACTTATTTAACTTGAGTTAAATTCTCAATTTGAATTGAGGGTGGTTTTTAGACTCAACATCATTATCATAATTTGGTAGGACTCAAGTCATCTTACATGTTAGTAACACTTTGAGTCCTAGGATACATTTTGTACTACCCAACCTATTTTACCATTTGTCTTGAGTCCAATTTATAACACACTTTTTCCTTAGAGATTTTTCAAAATTTGTGTGTGTGTGTATCACTTGAGTTAAGGATAGTAGTGTTACACTACCAAAATCATGTTGAAACCATTTTTTCCTTAGAGTCTTGAAACAATCATTTACCACACCTTTTGAGCATTTTAGCATTGTTATGCTACTCAAATTAATTTGAAACTTATTTCATAGGCCTATTTTTATAGATTCATTTTTTTCCAACTTTCTAGCCATTTCAAGTTTCTTTATGAGCCTTTGTCTAGTGTGCTTATGTCATCTACCTTTGTCTAGTTTCTTGGTCAAAAGAATCTAGTTTGTGTCATTATTTGGGAGAAAATAAACTATCTTTAAGTGCCTTTTATTTCATACCTCATACATATTAATCAATTTTATGTCCAAGAATCAAATGCCCAATTTTTGTTAGAAGTATTTCAAATATGTTAGATTATTATCTCATATTTTAAAGTATAGATTTTGACATTGTTTGGCCAAATGTCATAGCACATACCTTTGTTTGAGCCAAGATTTTGATGATGCATTTGGCCAAAAGTCCTAGTAACTTTTTTTTTCCTAGATTAGACTTGTTTGAAACACTTTGACATAGAACTTAATATTTCAATTTATGGTCCTTTTACTTCACCTTGTTTGTGTGAGATGTGTAACGTTAGATAATTGACATTAGATTGTTTTCCCATAGGTCATTGCATCAATATTTTTGGATATACCTATCCATCATTTTGACTAGGTTAGACCAAGTTTGAACCTCTTTTTAGACATCTCATTTTTAGAGTTTATAAAACTCAATTCCTTTTTATTGTGAAACATTTACTATGGATCCTAACATGTATTCCTACACTCATAGTGACTTCATATACAATCTAAGATTTAGTAATGTGGTCACACAAGAATAAATGGTTCAATACCCTTATGTAGATAATGTCACTTATGAGATGATCATTATCCAATTCATAACACTCAAATAGGGTCACAAAACCAATAACCATTAGCTTATTATTTATAAACATGCCTCCTTACTTAAATTAAGATCAAGAACAAATAGAGACACATGTAGCTTTGGTACCTATAGTTAAAAAACTAGTTCCTCAATAACCATACTATGTTATTCCACCATCCACATATGATCCTTATCTCTTTGAGCGTCACTTGTTGGAAAATAAGGATGAAATTTTGGTTAGATCTATATAAGTATGGGGTAATTTTATAATATAATTCCCCTATGATAACTTATCAAGTCTAGTAAGACTACCTCATAACATAATTTATAATTAATAGGCTTCTTCTATAAATCCTTTAGCTCTAGTCCAAATAACATGTGAAGACCCCAGTATAATTGTCAAAGGTAAGGACCTCATAGAGGATCACTTTATACAAATGTAGATAGCATATCAAATTTACTTGAACCTAGTGCATAATTTTAATCAGATGACCATGTCAAATAGGCCTCTCATAGATTTAGTTCTTTCAATAGGAGTGTTAATAAAATTTATTGGTTAAGACAATCAAGTTGTTGAACCCTTCACAGAAAACACTCTGACCAATAACTTATTTCATATGCCAACCATCAAAGAAGTGTCTTTTACTTTTATGTAAAATATTGAGAAAAATATAGTGGACAATGTGCAAGCAACATCCATTCCAAACTAAAGTGGTGTAAGTACACAAATAACTAGTCCACAAATAAGTATACATTTATTTAACACCATGAGTCATTCTCGAAATTAGGGACTAGGAGTTTCTACATCCCAACCTCAATGAACTACTATAACTAATCCTCAACTAGTTACTTCTTCAAGTGCTCAACCAATAGGATTGGGTAGTCAATCAGTGGCCAATGTCATGCCTTGACAACAAAAAGTGATGAATCTTACTCCAAAAATAATTAGTAATAGTCCAAAATATAATTCACAATCCAACATACCAACACAATAGAGCTAGAATATATTTCTACCTCAATAGGGAGCAACTGATGTTCCACCTCACTAGGTAGCAAAAAACATACCTCTTTCTTCATAGACCAAAATAACAATTCAAATCCAAATGATGTATAATAAAAATGCACACATATTAGTCAAAAAAATGTTGAATATTCATCAAGCATCAACTTCCCAACAAGGATTAGTGAAACCTTTGCCTTTTATGCAAAATGTACCATTATTTCAAATATAGGGTCTTAGTTCACAAGTACCCCCTCAACAATAAGGATTGATTAGTTGGTATTAGGTACCTATTCAACCCTAGTAGGAACAATATAAATATATCCCTCTATCCCAACCTTAAAATTCCCAAAATCAGATCTATCTACCCAATTGAAACCATAATATGTGTAATTCCAATTATCAAACCCTAATATGTACATGCATATTCCTAGTCTATTCCCCAATCAAATCAAAATACACTAGTAAATACCTCCATCATACCCTAATAAAAATGTTCCACTTGTGACCACTCAACCATCTACCCAAGCCAATCTTCTACCTCAAGCCAATGTTCCCTCTAGTTTCCTAGCCCAAGAATTGTAATAGATGAAGGATGTGATTGCTACCATCCAACCTAGGAAATAAACCAAAAGGTTTAATTTGGATGATGTGTGTTTTTATCTATTTAATATGGAGTAATTTTATATACCATTTCCTCTAGGATATGAACCACTAAAATTTGATAAATACAAGGGGAAAGGTGATCCCAAGGTACATTTGACTAAGCTATTTATTGTTTGCCAACCAGTGGCATATAGCGACATATACATTTTGTTGTTATTATCAAGGAGTATATAAGGAAAAGACTTGTAGTGGTTTTAAAGTTTCCCAAGAATTTAGTATTATATTTTGATGATCTTTTAGACAAGTTTATGTAGCACTTTTCATATAATCTCGAGCATGAGATTTCATTGGTCGACTTAACACAAGCTAAAAAAAGGCTAGTGAGAGTTTTACAAGTTATCTAAAGTGATGGATATCCCTTGAAAGATGATTCACATATAGTTTACTAGATAAAATATTATTCATTGTGTTTAAAATTTTCATAGTTAGATATCTTATCATCTAAAACTACAGTGTGTGCATACCTTTAAGGAGATCATTGATAAAGGTTTATTGATCGAGTAAGCCCTTATTAACAAAGGGATCATCAAGATTACCTCATCAAAATAAAATAAAGGTACTAATTAGGGAAATGGATAAAACCAACATCAATTCCAAGCACAAGCATTGTAATTATCATAGGCCCATAACAATGATAGATTGAGGTAATTCAACTACAACAAAAATGTTGTTGGAAATGGAATAACAGAGTTGAGGCATGTCCAAATGGTGCAAATGCCATCTTCTCAACCCAAACAACATATTAAACTTACTCCTAACCCATAATGTCTTTAATAAATGTAGCAAGTATAATAACCCAGACCCACACAACAACTATAGTAGCCTTTACCATTACAAGCTCCTCCTCTAAAGAGAACAATGCCTACTCATCACATTTTTAGCGACCTTGGAGAGCCTATTGAATCTATGTTTTATAATCTCACCACCACAAATATGATTGGTTGTCTTATACTAAAACATTATCTTTAGGTCATCCCTTATCCTTATTAGTACCACCAAAATGAATTATATGAATATCATTAGGTTAACAAACATAATTTGCATTATTGTGTGAAAATCAAACATTTGACTCAAAATATGTTGGAGAATGGGGAGATAACATTAGATGGTTATGATTCTTATTCCAATCAAACCCTTGAAATCTATTAAAACCCCTTTCCCTAACATAATGACCAACCACAATAGCAACACTAGCAATAATAGTAACAATAGATAGTCCAACACCAACAATGACAGTTTTAACAACAAAGGCCAAATCAACAAAATCACCAATAATAGAACCAAAAAATCTAAATAATGGACATAATCATGGTTATAATGGAAAAAACCAATAGACTTACCATGCCATGGCACATGAATACAATAGGGTTGTAGGTCATATTGAAAGAGATCATGTTAACACCATCTCCATTAATCCAAGACCAAATACCAATAAATAAAGATCTTTTCTAAACAATGCCAATATACCAAATCACATTGATAATCCTTCCTTAAATTGGGCCTATATATAAGTGTACTATCAAGTAGGGATTACTAATTTTGGACCCTATATCAATTACTCATCATTGCCTTGTGACCATGCACAAGTACACCAGCAATCAAGACTTATCTTATCTGGTATCCCACCATCACCTTCATTTGATAGTAATCATGGTCTTATGTTTAATCTTAATCATGAAATCACAACTTGGAGGTCAAATATTACCATCTCAAGCCCATAACCATCTTCCACTTTTCCCATCACATAATTGTTCATTATACCTTGAAACAAATCATTTAACACTGAATAAGAAAATAAGTTTAACATTGTGGAATAATTGCAAAATAAACCTACACAGATATCTATTTTAGATTTTTTGCATACATCAATAATCCAAAAAAATAATTTTGAATGATTTCCTTATCCAATCCACTATTTCAAATGACATATCCCTTGAAAATTTCCAATCTTTGGTTGGACACCTAACTCCAGCCCAACAAGTGGCTTTTAACCAAAGTGATATTTCATTCATTGGCCTACTGCATAGCAATCCCTTGTACATTAAAGTTTACATAAATTATCACAAAGTGAAACATGTCCTTATAGATAATGGATTAGGTCTAAACATAGTATCTTTAAAGCTCATCAAGCTTCTTGGGTACACCATGGCATATCTTCAAGCAGAGACCATACCCGTCAAAGCCTATGATAATGAGGAATGAGAGTCACAAGGCACCAATTATTTACCATTTATTCTTGGACCTTTGACCCATGATACACTTTTCCACATGCTAGATCTCAATTTGTCATATAATATGCTTTTGGGTAGACCCTATTACATGAAATCTATGCAATCCCATCAACATTGCACCAATGTATCAAGTTTTCCCATATATGGATAAAATTTTGTATACTAAGAGATTTTCATCCATACAAGCACTAAAAACACCTAGAGGTTGAGTTCAAGAGCTAAAAGTATAATTTTGGCATGAATCCAATGGCCAAATAGGATAATGGCAAAGTAATACTCCTTGATTTTCTAGAGGATAATTGTATTGATCCTAATACCCTTGATTCCATTTCCCACATGCCACCTCTTGAGATATACAATAATTATACCATCTCACCTAATGGCCCATGAGATTATTTAAACCATGATACCTTTCATATCACAAACCTTCCATAGAACCTAAAGTCCTTTGGAAGATCTAAATCCAATCCACTTCATCCAAAAGGGAAACAAAAGGGCAAAGGAAAAGGACCTATCACATTTATGCCAACATCTGACCTAGAACATGACCCTTTTTAATGGGATGAATCATGGTTATAAAATTATAAGTAGGTTGATTTTTATGAGAATTCAAAGTATCCTCTTCCCAATAGGATCATGAAGAATCAAGACTATGAAGGAGGAGGCCTAAGGCTAACTCAAAAAGGAACACTTGAGCTAATTTTCATGACCAGATACAAAGGGCCCTATGAACATGGACTTAAATGATCTAGGGGTGAACCCATGTAACTTAATCATGTTCCATCACCATAGACTAGTGATGAGGATGCCATCAATGAAGCAGAGTCTGATAATAGCCTTTTTGATGACCTAGCTAAGACCAACCTATTTAACCCTCATACTATTTACACCCTTAGACTAGTTATTCATCATAACCCACTTCCATTTTATTATCCCCAACTAATAGATTGGGATCAACAAGAATCCATCATGCTAATTTATGAGTTTCAAAAGAACAAGGCTTTCTACAATTTTATGGGCTTTAGAGATAATGTTCCATTAGGGGACCAGGAATTAGGGTTCTTAATCAAGTTGGATCCTTAAGCCTATTTTGGAGAGTGGATGAATACCCTTAGACAAAATAAAATAATTAAAAAATTAAGGTTTCAAAGTGAAAACCTCTTTGAGGCACTTTTTGACCAAGGAAAAAGTAAATAAAAATGCCAATCTAGTGGTGAAAACATGTTTCAAGTGCCATTAGGTAGGGGTGTTCAACCTTCATCAAGTATAGCTCAAGAAACCACCAATAATGAACTTGTCTATGAGTCTAATTTTAGTTTTGAGGAATAAAAATATTTTAATCAAATCATTTAGGAGTTTCCAATAATTTTTATTATATGGCCAAACCTCCCATTAGGGGACTCTAATTCATCATGCCTAGGGGAACTTGAAGACCCAGTCCTATTAAAGGACTCTAATATTGCCAATCAGTTCAAATATTTTCCCACTATCTTGAATATGGTTTGAAACTTCTAGTGAAGGATACAATAGAGGTTAACATTAGGTCTCTAGATGACCTAAAGTGGATCAAGGTAGGTGCATCCTTTACTGAGAAGGAACATGAAGTCTTTAAACCCTTTTGAGGGAATTTGTTGATATATTTGCATGGGCGTATTTTGACATGTTAGGTTTGGACCCCACCTTAGTTTTACACCATATTGTGGTAAATATTGATGCCAAACTATTAAATTAAAATTTATGTAAGATGCATCCTCACATTTCCATATAAGTAAAGAAATAGTTGGAAAAACACTTGAAAATAAGATGTATTCAATTGATCGACTATTTAGTATGGATTTCCAATGTTGTGCTAGTTACCAAAAAGCTAGAAGGAATAATAATCTATACTGATTTCTATTATATAAATAAAGATTTCCCTAAGGATGACTTTCCATTACCAAATATTAACATGATCATCAACTCCATAGTAGGTTATGAAATGGTTTCATTAATGGATAGCTTTTTAAGGTACAACTAGATCATAATAGCACTAAAAGATAAACACAAGATAATATTAACCACTCCATGGGGAAAATTGTGTTATAAGGTAATTCCATTTGGTCTTAAAAATGTAGGGGCCACCTATGGAATAGCCATGACTATCATATTTCATGATATGATGCATGACATTATTAAAGACTATAATGATGACATTCTTGGCAAATCAAATATTAGGGTTGATCATCTAGTAGTGTTATGCATAATATTTAAAAGAATATGTGAGTAAAAGTTCAAATTTACTCCTAGTAAGTGTGTATTTTAAGCCACATTATGAAAATTTTTAGGCTTCATTGTGTCTCATCGAGGCATTGCAGTTGATCCAACCAAAGTCCAAGCCATAACAAAGAGGAAACCACTAACTAATTTGAAGAAGCTCCATAGTTTTTAGGGAAAAATCCAATCTATCCAATGATTTATATCATAGTTGGCCAAAAAATTCCATAATTTTACACATCTTATAAATAAGGGAGTCACATTTCACTAGGATAATCACTATCAAATATATTTTCAATAGCTAGAAGACTATCTAGTGAATCCACCTATTATGTTCCCTCATATGCCAAGAAATCCATTCTTGTTGTATCTATCCACTATTGGCAATGACCTAGGGTCACTTTTAGATTATCATGATGATAATGGAAAATATCATTTTGTGTACTACTTAATCCATACACTTATCACATATGAACATAATTATACACCCATATAAAAAGCCTATTTAGCCATGGTCTTCACAGCTCGTAAACTACACCATTACATGTTAAATAATAAAACCATGGTTATTTTTAAATTAGATCCACTCAAGTATATACTATTTAAAATAGCTTTACAAGGCCACATGGCCAAGTGGATCATGCTTCTCAATGTGTTTGACATTGAGTACATCAATCAAAAATCCATTAAAGGGAAAGTTCTTCTAGATCAGCTTGTTAAAGCACCCTTTACTGATACAAAGATACTCACATTATAATTTCCTAATGAGTCCATAATGACCATCATTAACACACCTTTTAAGGAGAAACACTATAATTTGTATTTTAATGGGTCATTCATCAAGGGTAGGCCTTTTATTTATTACCCCATATAGGGATCTAATCCCTAAATCATTTAGGATCAGCGTTCCTCATACCAATAACATGGCTAAATATGAATAAATTATTGTAGGGATTCACCAAGTGGTATAATGGAACATATCTCATCTCAAGGTTTATGTTAATTCTTAGCTAATTATCAATTAGCTTATAAACCACTATCAGACCAAAAATGACAATATGGTTCCATATAAGGCCATGGTTGACACTCTCTAATGGCATATTTTTGAAGTCTAATTTGAACATATACCAAAGGAAAGTAATAGAACCATAGATGTTATGGATACTATTGGATATTTGATTCACTAAATATACATGGATAAAGAGTATCAGTTCCTCATTAAGAATTTGCTAGCAGCAACTCATGAACCTTCAATTGTCATAATGATTTGTGATATTATTGGTCTTATCTCTATCTGGTACTTAGACCTTTAAAACTACCTTTACAACCAAATTATACCACTTGACCTATCCTAAAAATAATCCAAATCCCTTGTACACCAAATCACTCATTATACCATACTTAGATCAACCCTTTACCATTGTAGTTTTGATGGAACTCTTCTTCATTATTTAACTTTGATCTAATATAAACTACCATTATGGGAGGTTCACGAAGGAGTATGTGGATCCCACACTAGTGGAGTATTTTTATTGAAAAATACATTATGTATTGGTTATTATTGGTGCATGATGGGTGTAGATGCAACTGAATATGTAAAGAAGTGTGATAAGTGTCAAAGGTATGCTAATTTGATTCATGCCCTGACCAATCCTCTAAAACTAATGTTAACACCATGGACATTTGATACATGGGACCTCAACCTCATTGGGAAGATAAATCCCACCTCATCTGATGTCCATAAACATATCTTTACTTCTACTAAATATTTCACTAAGTGTGTTAAAGCTATACCCCTCACATAACTGGAAAGCAAATTTCTAATTTCATTTTCAATCATCTGATTTTTTACTATGG
This sequence comes from Torreya grandis, assembly GCA_037957365.1. Classification (NCBI taxonomy): domain Eukaryota; kingdom Viridiplantae; phylum Streptophyta; class Pinopsida; order Cupressales; family Taxaceae; genus Torreya; species Torreya grandis. Next base: position 4,037,536 of record JARHVA010000885.1, on the reverse strand, counting down.
CATCCTTTCTTACATTATATATAATAATATAATATCATTCAAGAATAATTTTTTTGAAAAGTTAAGTGTCGAATACAACATCACAAAACATGTATCCATGACATATTACCCTCAAGGTAATGGCCAAGCTACAACATCAAATAAAACCATTTTTAACATTCTCAAAAAGATTGTCAATGATGTCAATTATGATTGGCACCTTTAGATATTCTGTGCCCTTTTTGCATACCATACCAATCACCATACATCCATAGGAGCCACTCCATATTCTCTTGTTTATATTACTGAAGCCATTCTTCCCATTGAGGTCGAGTTGCCTTCTCTATGCATTTCTTTCAATCATGTCTCAGATAACAATGACTATTGAGTAGCTCACCTATAAGAACTAGAGTTACTTCATGAGAAATGCATGGATACAATGAATAATCTTTAAGCCTATCAAAACTGACTTTGATGCCATTACAATTAAAATGTGAAACATAGAGAATTTGAACTTGGTGATCTTGTCCTTAAATAAAGAAGTATAAAGACAAGTTCAAACCTAACTGGGTTGGTCCTTTCATCATTATGGTAAACTATGGAACATGAACATAAAATATTTCCATACTAAATGGACATGAAATTGATGAGATAATGACATTATACACCTCATGTAGTATTACGTTTGAGTGACTTTATATATTGCATATAAGGACCATTTCAAGTTGTATCATTTTATGACTCTTCTTCTTTATACTAAACCCTTTTATCATCCTATCCTACTACCAACCTACCACTTTTTTCTTATCACATATCTATTTTACCATACCTTATCATCAAATGAGTTAATTTCTCCCTCCCTACCCAGTCCTATGACCTTGGTTCCATTCCATTCATATTTTTAGCAAAAAAGAATCAAACCTAGTTTCAATAGTTATTTCACACATTCTAGATAAAGATATTAGTTTTGTAGTTGCATCCTTCATTTCTTATTTTGTTCTCTATTTCAAATGTGCCTAATTATAAATACCTATGGGAAAATTAGTGTCCCACTAGTAGTGTTACTAATTATAACCACCTATGGGAAAATTATTATCATTGACCAATGTTGATGTATCCTAGTTATAACTACTTATGGGCAACCTAGGGGCAACATTTGTTTATCTTTCCTTGATATGACAACTAGCCATTAGCTATTCCATACTATGACTTTATATCAACTATGCTTGTTTTGTTTGAATTGGTTGCTACACTAGTCTGATTCCTCTACTACAAGGTATAACTACAGTGACTTGAGGTCCTATCCTAGGACTATGTAGGCAACACTTGATACTTGTTGATGTCAGTTTAGTCACCCTTTCCACCACACTCTTTCCATTGTGTGAGTACCCTAAGCTACACTCTGACCATTTTTTGAGCACCCTAAGCCACACTCTCACTATTTAATGAGAAACTTAAGCCATGCTCTTATCATTTTATGAGCAATCTAAGAAATGCTCTCACTATTTTGTGAGATTGAACCATTTAGTATCTCATCATTCTCAATCAAGTTGAAGTACCTCAAAAATTCTAAAAAAATTGTAAAATCATTAGAAAAACCAAAAACATTGACCACTTCTTTTCCTTAAGGATTATAGGAACCCTTACTGAGTCATAAACAAATCACTTATCACTTAGTTTCCCCATCCTTTTTGGCCTTTTCTTCCATGTACGATATATTTTTCAAGACCATTTCTATTCTTCTATCTCATCCATCATGTTTTTTTTCATTAATTTATCATTTTCCTCCCATTTCCTAGGATAACTACATTCATCCTAAAGTTTTTATTGGATATTACATCCATAGAACTATGTAGGCAGTGTCCACTTGCCTCATCTATATGGAGATAGTTTGGCCACCACCTTCCTTTTCTTCTTTTCCCTCCATCTTGTTTTTTTATGAAGTTTTCACCTATTTTCTAGAGGGAATGCTTATCCCATAAGTTTACATCATGTTTTTCTACTAACATTAAGACTACATTTGTTTCTTTATTTCTTTGTTGTTTATGTGCATGTTTGTTTGCTTTTTGCGTTGTTACCTTGATTAAATATATATGAATTCATTTGGTGATTCCTTGCATACTTATACTTGAATCTATTCATATTCATATAGCTACATTTCCATCATGGTTTTTATCATTGGTCCATTATTTTCCCTTGAATGTTAGATTTTGGGAGTCAGTCCTTATGCATCTTTTGGCCTAGTCTTCATGGTGTTCTATCATGATGCTAACCATCAAGTGATATAAAAAAAATCAGATTCAGGAAGTCTACTCAGTAATGGAGGCATCAACATCTCCTCAGTACCAAAATCCCAATCCATTCCCAATCATATCCCAAATAGATTAATTACACAATGAAATAATTTCAACCTTTGTTAGTTCAAATGAGCATCTCTATACTAGTAAGTTTTCCTAATTCACCTTTATCCTCTATGTCAAGTTATCATAATCATCATCCAACCAATCATGTTTGTCATAATTAGGGTCTAATGATTATATCCACCTATGGGCAAATCATTGTACACTATCCCATCTACATTTCTCAATGTTTATAACCACCTTTAGGAAAATCATTGTGTTTTAAACAAATTTAATTTATTTTTTTCTCAAATAGGGGAATTTTTTTATCATATTTGTCTATCCTAATTGGGGCAGCTCCATATTTTCAATGATTATAACCACCTTTGGGAAAATCATTGTGCTATCATACCACATTGCCACTATTAAGGTATAATGCTTATAACCACCTTTGGGCAAACTATTTTACACCATTCCACTTGTATTATCAATGATTTTTACTACATTTTTAAACTCATTATTTTCTTACCCCATCATCTTCATATTTTTTCTCCCTCATTTCACTTCTCTCTTTTGAGGGATCATTTACTAACCTACTTGTGCCAAACATTCCCTTGAGGGGGAATCATACAATTCATCTATTTTCATTGAATTTATAGGAATACAAGACCTTTTTATTATTTTATAATATTTTATTATGCTTATACCTTCTAAACACCTTCCCAAATGGGGGCAAATAGTAGACACCTAAAACTAGCCACCAATGACCTCTACCCAAGCTTTAGACCAATTTCTATTAAAATGTACAATTTGGCCTAATACACAAAATTTCATTAAATTATTTCAAATTTGTTATATAAAAATATGGATTTTATCTAGATTATCACTAAATGAGGCAATACAACTTATGAGATAGCTAACTTTGATCAGATCATTTTGAGTCAAAATGGCATTGTCACACCTGGGTGCTCTAGATTTCTCTTTTATACCAAATTTATTGCATGAGACATGTGCCTTTATTATTTTATGTTGAAAACATCTTAAATGGGATAACGGATCCAACACATCTAAAATCATATATTAATTCCAATCTAGTCAAAATTTGAGCCAATAATATGGGCATTCTAACTAATTTGATTAATTTATGTACTGATTGCCAAGATTTGAACCAAAATTGATAAATCATAGTTAAGGGTAATTAATCTAAATCAATATCCTAGTTAATAATTCCATGTAACATATTGAATATTTCTTTTTTGAAATTAATTATGAGTTTCTACATCATCAAGTGACATCATTTCTTGGAAAGACATCCCTAGGCCATCAATGCATCAAATGTCAAGAAAAATCCCTCCCATGCATCATTAATCCCTCCCATGCCTCTTTAATGCCTCTCTATCCCAAATATTTATGAAGGTATTTATTAAATTTATCCTCCTAAATTGAATTGATCCTTGCCACACATCTTCATCTTGAGATGGACAATTTAGGCTCATTCTAATCATTTTTAAAAATATATAAATAAGAGGCCTTGCTTATTTAATTATAAAATCTCTTGGTGTAAATTAAAAATTTTTAGAATCCCTCTCAATCCATTTATGTAGTGTTATCATGACCAAATTTTGAGCTAATCCAAAGACATTACAAAGCCATTAGTGCCAAGGAGAAAAGGAGCCAAATAACTCCTTTGATGAGGACTCATTGAGCACAAGATGAGCAAGCCACTTCAACAAGATATTTTTAGCATCTAAAGAAGGTGAAGGATTTCTTTGTATTTTACATTCTAATTGTGTTTCTCATTTTTTTTTATTATTCTCCCCCCTTGAGATAGGCTTAAGGTGTTATCATTAGTGTGTTTTATTTGGATTTTGATTTCATGCACTAACACCATACTAATCTCCCATTACTATTATCCTATGTTCACAATAAACACAAAGGGATGGATAGAAACTTAACAAACCCATTTTAATCAACACTTTATATGCATTCACACAACTACAATATTGAAACCCTAGTTTCTACACATAAAAAAATGGACATCAAATGTAAAATGGGGGTAAAGAGTAAGGGTAATAGCTAAGCTATCCTTAAAAATCCTAACATGATCTAAGTTATACCTACATATACCAAAAAGGGTCTCAGGCCCATGTAGTTCTTTCACTTATGTATGTGTGTGAAACGGTGATATGCAGATATATATATGGTTCTTCTCCTAGCTCACCCTTGGCACAAACATTTCAAATATAATATTACTTTAGAATATATATCTAGAAATTTAGTATTATAAATTTAAAGATTTTAATAACTCTTGAATTTGAGAGTGCTTATTATTAATAGTTTTTAATATCTTCTTTTATATGGGTATTTTTACAATTTGAATTAAAAACATAATGGTATGCACAAGGGACTTAAAAGAACTAAAAGGGGAGTTAAAATAATTAAACATAAATTAAAATACATGAGAGAGGACTCAAAATAATTAAAAATGGGTTTATTAAGTCATAAAAGATCATAAATTAAAGGGGTAAATACAATAAAATCATAAAGTAAAAGATGGAGAATTTAAGACAACTCATAAAGTAAAAAGTGAAAATATAAGAAAAATTAACTATTGAGTATTTAATTATTAGCTAAGACCTACATAAATAAATAAATAAAAAAGACACTAAAAATAAGTGTTGTGCCAAATTTGGGTATTTACACAATTCTACAATGAAAAATAAGGCTATCAATGGATGCAACTAGGAAAGGTGTGTTTACTTTATAGGCACTAAATGCATTGATCCTAGTTTTATTTATAGTGAATATGATAATAAATAAATTAAATATGGAAGATTCCATTTTTACCATATCTAGGGTAAATTGATAGTAACTTCTTGTAGTTACTAGTGAACTATAGGTAAAAATGTAAGAAAGGATTTCTATGGATTAAAAAAACCCTAGGAATTTTTGATATATTTTGAGATGCATGAAAACTAAAATCCATGAATAATTTTATCTAATGGCTTGATTATTAGGGTAATACCCCTCACACCATGGCTCAAGTAAAACTAGTGATTGTTTTACCTAAAATGGCAACTCTTATGAGTTTTAAAACTATTGGAACATAGTTTCTATAAAAATTAAGAAAAAAGAAAGTAAAAAATTCAAAATGAAATAAAAAAGAAAAGGCTAAAAAATGATCTAGGTTCACGAATATGTTTATCCCTATTTTTGATAAAATAAAAAATAATAGTATTTGATTATAAGGTTTAAAACTAGAATTATGAGAATGCTAAATATATATAATGATTAACTATTCTAATTTTTAAAAATTAATAAATATGGAATTTTTCTATATTTGGAAGACAATAAGAAGACATACTAATTATCTTGCACACTGAATTCTATTAACTATTTTGAATTTTCACAAGTGAAAAATATAAGAATAAGTGACTATGTAGAATCAATATTAGAATAAGTAGCAAAAGTAAAATATGGATAGTTCTATTTTAAGTGGACAATGGTGTAGTTCACCTAATTCTATTTACCATAGACTTGTCTCAGTTGACTATGACAAACTATAGATAGAAATAAACATTGGAAGAATAACTATGAAAATAACATATCAAAGGTATAAGTAAAACATATTTTAGGGTAAGTCCATTATGGGTGGATAATGACATAGTGTTCCTGAGTCTAATTACCATGTACTTATCCCATGTGGATATAATATAGAGTTGATTATTTCACCACATAATCTTGTGTTAATTAGGTCCATTGAAGTGTGTTTGGATCTAAAATTTTGTATGAATTACCTATAATGATAAAACCTAAGTTTCTTACACACAAAAAAAATTGGAATAAAATTGGTTAGGGGGAGGGGAATTGGATGAAATGGATTGAGTTATATTTATCTTGGCTATTTCCTATTGAAAATCCAATAACTGGTCTACATTACCAATACTCTGAAGAGGGATCAAAATCAAATACAATTTTCCCACTCATGTGTGTGTGTGTGTGGGTGTGTGTGTGTGTGTGTGTGTGTGTGTGTGTGTGTGTGTGTGTGTGTGTGTGTGTGTGTGTGTGTGTGTGTGTGTGTGTGTGTGTGTGTGTGTGTGTGTGTGTGTGTGTGTGTGTGTGTGTGTGTGTGTGTGTGTGTGTGTGTGTTTAATGGTTAATGAAACACTATATGACATTTATCCTATTTTACCCTTGGCATAAGTATGCAAATGAATATTTAGCCTTGAATATAGATTTATCAAACCTATATATAAAACATGAAAATATTTAAATAGATTTTGAGAGTGAGGAAAACATCCTTAATGCCTAAGAGAGGTTTATATTTATATATGTTTTTAATTTGAATTTGGGACCTATTGACATGGAAAATATGACCCAAAATAAGACCCAATAGTAAAAAATAAAATGAAATAAAATGTGAGTTGAAATAATTTTTGAAATATATGCATGAACAAGTCTGTGTTAAATAGACACAGTTAAAGGCCAGTCATGTCTAGTTATCATAGACCTATCTAGAAGGATGAAGGACCAAAACTTAGGATCCCTATGATAAAGTGGAAAAATAAATAATTATTTGACAAAATCACAAATTAAAATAGAGAAAGACTCAATTAAAATGTGTTAATATATTATTCACTCATTGTTGATAGTCTATGTGTTCAAAGTTATAATGAATGTTGGGTGGATGTCACATGTCATTTAAAGTGTTCATGTAAAAAAAATAGAAATATAAGATGTTTGATGTGGTATCTTGGGCCAACATTTTCTGTCCATTTATTGTTATATATAAAATTATATAGATTTAATGTGGATTCAATTTAATATATTCAATGAATTCTTGGTCATCTATGGTATTTAGTTGATATTTAGTAGTTGTTTTATGAATATTATTATTCTAAAAATTCATGATAATTCCATTAATAGGGCATACAATATGTACTTCATACTCCATAGAGGGAGTAGGAGAAACAAAGGAGGTCATGCATGCCCTTTGGCATCTATTGATAAAAAATAAACTCATTGAATTTTGTAAAAATGTGATTTAAGGAAGTTTTGGTATTTTTCATTTTCAATTTTATCCTTATCATTTGAACCATTTTTTACATAACTAATCCAAATTATATACACTATCAAATTAGAATAATATAAAAAAAGTCCCTTCTTGTGTTAAAAAATAAATAAAATGTTCATTCACTATAGCCATGGGTAATGTGCATATTAGGGACAATGATAAATGAAATCTAATAATAAAATTCTAAGGCTAAAATATAAAACCCTAGAAGGATGATATCCTAAAAATAAACCTAAGGTTTGGCATATTTTGATCAATGTATGGGTTCACCAATATGTTTAACCCTTTATTTTTTATAAATCCTAATAAGACAAAAAATTAGTATGTAATTTATATTAGAAAATATAGAATTTGAACATGAATTTGAATGTAAAATATTGAAATAAATTATAATGATTTGACAAGTGGCATTTTCTAAATATTTTAAGTATAATAAATGGATGATTACTTATATTTTATGGTTAATTGTATGACTATGACTATATTATGATATTGGAAAATATATTTAATTAGTCATGTGTTTCATCCTCTTTAATAATTGGATTTATCTCTATGCAAGGTTAGTTCCATTATATATGTGTTATTATTGAATTTTGATACTAACCTAGGTGGTCAGTACTGACATGTTCTCAAAGATGGGTTTGGGACAATATGGTCACATTTTCCTAACTCTAAAAGCTTTGTATGTGTTATGTTGAACTATAATGTAAATAACTCTATAAACTATCCTTCACCTTGAAACCCTAGGTGTGATTTTAATGGATAGAAATCTACAAAAACTAGGAAGGTGTAATAGGCTTAGCTAACCCCAATCACCCCTATTTGATTACTAACTAATTATTACATATCTAATAATTCAAGGAGGGAAATAAAGTGACAAATAGTTCTCTCATATAGTGTGGTTATGAAATTGTAGTAATTTTCTATATGAATTCAACTAATAATTTAGATTTAATACATGAAAATGTTTGTTTTGACTTGGATTTAGTATTTTTTATAATTAGATTTTGATTTTTACTAGCATTTGATTAAAATTTTTGGAAGAATAGGGAAGATTTTATCACTGTACAATAGTGTATAGATGTATATTAGATAAGTGTCAAGTACATTATCAAGTGAGTCCTTAATTTATATATATGATTCCAATTGGGTAAATTATCATTCCACTAACAAACTAGGTAATGGGTTGACCCTAAGGAAAGGTTTGATTTTAAAAAGTATTTATTGGTGGGAGAGGGTCAGTATCATCAAGCTTAGGCCAATATCAATTTATGATACTGAACCAATTTTATGATACTAACTTATGCATAGATGGACTAAACTAAGTATCTAGGTATATTTGTGTAGGATAGTATGCTAGTTTGATACAAACTTTGAGGCTCTTTTAGATGTGTAAAATCATAACATAAGAGTCAAACTCGTAAGGTAGAATGTAGGTGTGAGATAACGGTGGGTTAGGACCATATTTTTCCTAACAAGCCATGCATAGTAAATGTATGTCAAGATTGTCATTTAAGTACCTAATACTATGTTTTAATATCTACACATACATAATAGAAGATCTAACATCAAGAAGGAAATGGGTATAACACAAACATAGCATGAAAACCATATCTTAGAGAGTTATTTATACCCATATCAACTTATTGACTATCCTATGGTCTATAGAGTGTTTACTCTTTTGGATGTTATCAAAATTATTAATTCATTCTAAAAACCCTAGGTTTATTAAAAAAATATTTCATTTAACTAACAAAATTTTCCACCTCATCTTTTTTATATATTTTTCTAATGACTCATCACTTACCCTTTTTTAAAGGGAAGATTTTATCATAATTTTGAATTAATTTTTTTTATTAACTCTAATAAATATAAAATAAATTTAAGGGTAGTAAATGTTGTAAATGACTTATAACTATTAGAATGAAAGTAAAGTATTGAAATGGACAAAGCTCAAATGAATGAAAGAAGCTAACTATGAAATTTAAAAAGAGGAAAATAATAATTAGATAATCAATTATTATTAGGTTGATTATGTATGAATAAATTATCATTGTAAATAATGAACTCAAATTTGATTACATGTGTGCATTTGAAACAACAACTATCACTATTTTGGGTAAGAATGGATTGGAAAAAATTATGATTGACTTCACTCTTAACCCCTATAGTCAATATTGACCTATGTAGGAAAATAAAAAATTAATAGTAAAACAACCTAATTTTTTTTTAAATATGAATATTTGTGGAATTTATACCTTTGGCTATGTGTGGATGACCTACAAAAGACCTATTTAAATTTAAAATCCCACCAAGGCTTGTGATAGCTTAAAACATGAAAAAAGAGAGGTCAGATTGTAATGAGATGAATTTACCCCAATAATATTAATTATGGTTGAGATATTCTTATGTATTCATATTAATCTAAAGAGGGAATCAATCCTCAAATAGTTTTCCCACTTAGAGTGCTTAGTGCGAGAGTGTTCCTTTTCTATATGCATGCATCTAGAGATGTCTTGAATACTTGATAATTATTTTATTAAATTAGATAAATAGTATTTTGACTTGGATAAGGGATAATTATATTTAATATATTAAAATTTATAAATAATAGGTAATATTTACATAACATGAAATAGTATAATTGTGCTCAATTAGTGAAATTATCAAGTATCATAATAACTAGCTTAGAAGTGAATTTTGAGTAAAAAAATGGGTGAAACCTCATACTAACTATCCTTAAAATACATACCAACCTATAATTAAGGGTTTAAATTTTAAAAAGATATGTTTCTAGGAAAGGGGAATGATAAATTCATAAAGGTTAAGATTGACTAGCGATCCTAACATGTGCAAGCTAGTTTTGACTTGGAAAAGGTAACTTTATTTTTAATAATTTGAGATGTCCATATATAATATTATATGGTTTTTAAAAAATAATAATATTTATTTATGTGTAAAATAATAACTTTTAATGTATGGTATCATATAATTACTTGAGATAGAGTGTGGTCACAAAATATGACCATTTTAATGGCTAAAACCAAGTAATTTAACTATGGGCCAAAACTAACATTATCAAATATTAATGACCAATATTTTAGTATAGAAATTCCATTACCAAATTTACTATATAAATAAAATTACTAGAGTGAAATTAAATATAGACCTTAGTGTTTACAATACACTTTGTCTTTCAGAGGAAGTTACAATCATGCAAGACACTCCTTAACATCTTGCAATGAGATAAGGGTAGTCAATGTTCATATGTGAAATTAAAAATTTAAATTTAAATTTAATTTGAAAAAGTTTTTAAGGAAAAATTAAGGATTAAACTTTTATGTGTGAAACTAATGTTGTTTAACTTTGCCTGAAGATGATGCTTCCTTGAAGCATTGGAGAATTGGTGTGTTTTCAATAAATTACTTGGAGAGATTACTTCCATTGTTGAACCATAGAAAATTGAGGGTGATTAATCGCCAATGTTAAGTGAACATGTACATAAAATAGAACTCATTAAGGGTACCATAACCTTAATTTTCATTGTTTCTCTCTGTAATTGAAATATGGAAATGATCTAGAATCCACAACAGATTTATAGGATATAATTTTTAAGGACACTAAATCTAAAATATGAATTATGTAATTAACTATATCAACCACATAAAATGATAAAGATTATGTTGTCACTTTGATACTTATTTCCTCTTATACTTGGAATAGAATTTTGATTGAAAATGCTTAGAAGGGAATGTTATCCTTCCCATTATCATGACTTTGTACTTATAAAAATGTGTAGATGAATTAGTACCATGCCCCCTGAATCTAAAAGATAGTATACTATGCATGGGTTTATTTCATGCCCCCATGTGATATGTGTTAAATTTTTAATTACATGTATTTGTAATTTTTGTTTGAATCTTGTGTGTATATGACCATGAATATGCACCCAAAATATATTAATATTCTATCTATTTATGTAATGTGAATGAATATGAATGGCATATGCTTCCATAATTTATTTTAATAATTTAAATTTTAACCATTATAAATTATTTAAAACTATATTTTGTACCCAATATTGATATTTTACTTATATAGGCTTATCTCTATATGAAAATCCCACTAAATTTTCCCCTTTTGAGGCGAGGGATATATCTTAAAAGTCACTCATAGAATAAGAAAAGTTAACTTTATCTTGTGTATCAAGATATAATCATTATATATCATAGAATATGTGAAAATATATTTTATCAAAATAAGATACGTATCATTCCAAGCATGTATGTGACATATAAGGCAATGCCTAAAGTGTCTAATCTAGATAAATGTATAAATTAATTTGATATTAGTAGTTGTAATAGAATAATCATGCACAATATTTAATGCATGATATATACTATGACACTTCTCAATATCAAAAAACTTAACAAAAACATAACCTACACAAGCAAAATGTCAGTCAAAGGGCCGAGGGCCAACATGAAAATGACAAAATAATGTCTCACATTCAAATTAGGCCAAAGGAAAACCAAAATAAAGATAATGGATATACACACAATAAACATGAATATGTTTCAATCACACACAAGGGCTAAGGGCCATTCACTAAATGGACATAAATATGTCATAATCATAGACAAAGGCCAAGGACCATGCATAAAAGACAATCATAATATAATATACTATGTACAAGTAATATCATCAAATGAAGAATAATCCTATAAATATAGTCTACATCGTGTATATTTAATGTGATGATATCCTAGAAAATAACATATCCATGTACACAATGTAAGATAGAGATGTTAGTAAGACATTTGTACAAAGTATATAACTCAACATAGTATAGGGGTTATATGATGGTAACACTTGTAAATACTATAACCTTTAGATAAGATGCCCCTATCATGGTATGGCCACTAGATGAGGAAATTCCAACATCTAAGCCCATGTAAATTTATATGTCATGCATAATACTCATAAATACTAGTTAAATACATATGTGATAGAAACATGTTATGATATCTACCAATCATGAGATAAATAACACATGAAAATAATATAAAATAGAAGTTTAATCATACGTAGATCCTAATTTTAAATTTTTATAATATTTTTAATTTTTTTTACTCTTTCTATATTTGAATTGTTTGTTTCTTTTTTAATTTTGAAATAAAAACAATAGATACTAGGAGATAAAACATGGGTTTGAAATTAGAATAAGGGGAATACATATAAAAAAATCCACAACATGTGTCAAGGTAAAGAAAACTCTGAATATAATGGCATGGCCATGAATGAGCAAGATGCCCCCAATGTCTATGTGAATTGTAGCTAAACATAATGTGGGAGATATAATAGGTATGCATAGGAACAATTTCACATCCTTGTCTCATAAAAAGTACACTTTTTAATGTATGTTACATACATGTACAACAAATATAGTACAAAAATGAAAGATTTTAGATTAATAATAGTGTTGTGTAAATTGAAATTGAGTATAGTATAAAAAAAGGGTAGTATTAAGGATATTTTTGCTTTGTTTTTATTTGAATATGTAAAACCTACATGTTAGTATCAATGTGTTTAAGAGAATAATGATAATTGATCTTTATTATTTCTAGTCAATAATATTTAAAATGGAAAATACCATCTATAATGATTAGATTATGAAAACAACATACTAAATGGAATAAGGTGGTAGTATCATGTCATTATTTTAGACTATTTAGATCAGGAAAGTGAAAAATAAGAGAAAGAGGCCAAAAAGACACAAATATCCAATGGATAGAACATTTATTAAATTGAACACATATAAAAAGTGGAAGAATAGCATGAAAAAGTAATCAAGAAGATATGTAAAATAATTTTTTTAATTTTTTTATTTTTGATTTTTGATTTTTTGATATTGAAATGTGATAACCAATGATCCCCTCAAGAAGAGTCATAATAAGGATGTATAATAAATTATGAAAGAATAAAATTTCATGGAAAAAGTGCTAGATGTATTCAGAATCATAAAAGGCATCAAATGTTATACTGTAATTATCTAGATCAATAATCATGTAATCCCAATTAGGAGGAGTAACTCTAAAGAATTTATATTCACAAAAATATCACACACTAAATTATTCACTTGACTCGCTGAGGTTTGGCTGAGGTAATGAACATAATGGATGGGCTAGGGTTTTAGTTGATTTTTTGGTGTAATATGATTCATGATAGGTGGTGGAAATAGGTTCTCATGATGGAAGCACAAGGCCTAAGTATCATCTTCATATTTATTAAGAACATCAAGGTGAATGAAAATAGAGTTCCAAAGTCCTCCAGTATCTGATATCATAATAAGGTGAAGTTCTTAGTCAATGTTGGGTTTAGGTAAATGAGGTAGATCATGTTATATTACTCATGGTAGAATATCTACTCTATTGGGTTAACTATATTTGATCAATGTCATACATTATGTGTGAATGATATAGGATGAGTCTAGAACTAAGGATAAAAATGGGTATGGATGGGTGAATAAACTTAGATGACATTATACTAATGTTTCCTATTATGTGGGAGAAAAATTATATGTGGATTAGGCATGCATTCTTATTCTTATAGTGTGGCTAAAGGATCTATGATGAGGTGAGGGATGGGAGTGTATCAAAAGACCTTGTATCAAATCAATGATAATTTTATATTATGTGATTATGGTGGGAAAATTTGATCTAACACTAGGGAATAAACCATACTGAATAAGACTTGGTATCTTGGGGAGGGTCATCCAAATAAGGCTAGGTGAAATCCATGGAAAAGTGTATGAGCAAGTTTAGACAATATCTTGTAAACCATGCTTTATAGAATTTTGAATCAAGGATTGATATATGGTGTTTATATGGATGGACAAGTATTATATGGGATATTATTATTTGGATGTGATAACATGGATTTTGGTGTGTTTTTCATGCTCTAGCAAGGATTTTGACACTTTTTTGCTTGTTTTTAGACTTATCTAGGTTTTTGTAGAAATAAATGCTTGATTGCCAAAAAAAAAGTGTTGAAAGTAAAAGAATATCAAAGATGAAATTAAATTAAATAAATTAAAAAAAAAAATTCTTTTTAATTTTTTGAATTCATTCAAGGAGGGAGAGAAGAAACCTATGTTATCATGCAAGATGTTGACTTTTTCCTAGTTATATTTATATGCAAACTAGATGAAATGTTTTTGTTTGTTTCGATTGTTTGGTATGAAATAAATTAAATATATGAATTGAATATAGATTATGAAAGTAACAATAATTTTTTTATAAAATATAAAACAACACAACACTTTATTTTTGATTTCTTTGTTCATAAGCAAACTAGACTAACTTTTCAACTTCTTTAATTTGCTAAGAACAAGCTTTCTAAATGAATTTATAAAATAGAAACATGAGTTGCCTATTTTAAGAGAGTAAAATGATAGTGCTATTAAATTTTTTTTAAAATAAGATAATCTACCACTCATGTGTATGCACCTATGATTGTTTATGTTTTTATTTTTGTCTATGTGATTGTTTAGAATACAAGAGACTTGATTAGATATTAAAAATAAAAGTTGTCTTGTTTTGAAATAATTTGGATATTTTTTTTGATATTTTTTAATATGATTGAAAAAAATGTATTTCTAATTTTAAAGGCAACTAATCTATTGAAATACAAGCATAAACCCAAACTAGCTATATTTTTGTAATGAAGACAAATGAAAAGGAATACATACATACATACATATACATGTGTGTGTGTGTGTGTGTGTGTGTGTGTGTGTGTGTGTGTGTATACACACACACACACACACACATATATATACACATACATACATATATATATACACACACACACACACACATATATATATATACATACACACACACACACACACACACACACACACACACACACACACACACACACACACACACACACACACACACACACACACACACATATATGTATATATGTATATATATATATAAATATATGTATATGTATATGTACATACACACACACACACACACACATTTCACAATAAAAATTGATTCTTTTTCTAAATATGGAAAATTAATAAAACACAACAAAAAAATATAATTAAAAAAAATTAAATCAAAATAACTCCAACCTAATTTTAGAATAAATCAACTGAATTGCATGTAGTGTGTTCACAGAAAAATCCTCAGAATGATATCTCCATATGCTCTTGTATAAATTTTATAAAATCTCTAGCTAGAGGATGCAAAAAATATAGAACATGATGATAAAAGTGGGAGACACAATCCACAAATGGGGAGAATTTTAATTAAGTCTCACTAATATCTTGGCTTGCAAACTCTAAATTAATTTTACCAATAACACTTCTTCACTTGAAATTGTGTAGTCAACTCAAAAATAATAGAGGATAAGTATTTTATAAAATGTATTAGGGATATGGATGTAAAATATTTATAAAAAAATTAATGACAATTTTTTAGATTTGAAATTGGGTCAAAATTGACCTTCTTGTAGAAAGAGATGGGATCTTACACGAAGGAGTTCAACTAAGTCTAATAATGAGATCAACTTGAGAGGAAATAAAAAATACTAAAATATAAGAGGGAGTGAGAGGGGCCTATTTATATGTGAACACAAGGTGATAAAATAAGAAATTTGAAGTTAGTTATGCAAAATACATGAAAACTAGAGTCAGCAAAGCTAGTTTTGGAAGGCATTTCAACTGTGATATAAATATCACTTTATACAGGGGAAATTTCAAAATCACTAATTAAAGTGGAAAATACACCACTAAACATTTCAATACCACCACCATTTTAAATAAAAACTACCTTTTTTCTCAAAATGGTCTCCTAAGTTACATCACTACCATAGTGGTTATGTAAAATAAGGGGTGGTTGTGTAATAGAGAAGGTAAGTTACGTTAGTTTTTAAAATATGTATAAAATGGATAGGAAGGTTATAATTAAGTATACCAAAATGTGTCTAAAGAATAATAGTGAGGCATAGAGAAGGAATAGAGATATAGAGTTCCTTGTGGAACATGAAATAATAGGTTATTGTATCATCATTAGATTTGTATTAGAAGTGTCACACAATGTAAATTTTTTGTGCATACATGTTTTTCTTTTAGAGTGCCTTGTCATGATATTATAAGGTGTAGTCATGAGTAAGGCATGAAATAATTAAATTAGAGGCTATAAATACTTACCTTACCCAAATAGAGGAGTGAAGCCTGCTGAGACTCTAGACAACCTATAGACAAAAGATGAGATTAGAGTTCAGTTTTAAAAAAAGTGAAAATAGACTATATAATCAAAACATATAAAGGATACATAACATATGTTTGGGTAATATAATACAACCTAAACCACCTCGTTGGGGGATTAAACTTGGTGCTAAGCCATGCATACCTAAAAAACTATAAAACTTACTACAAGAAAAAATAAAATCTTGTTAAAACATTAGTGATAAAATAATAGTTGAAATATATAGGAAAGATAACTTATACATGTGATAATAAACATTAAATAAAAGGTTATGTCAAAAATGGAAAACTTTTGAATCAAAATGACTAGTTTAGGGCCCAATATATTCAAAAACTTGCCAAAAGTAGTTCATTTGTGTCATTTCCCTTGAGAGAGATTTTTGAGCTATGAATATCTGGTGACCATTTTGAGTGTAAAAGAAGTCAAAAAATGAGGTTGATGAGAGGATGGAAAACATACCAATGGGAGGCATGACTGGGCATAATTAGGTTAGTTTTTGCTAACATTTTCATTTGTTCCACAAATTTAAAATTTCAATCAAAATTGAGTTGAAATCCAATGAAATTTGATTTTTTTAATTTTGTGGCCATTATTGGGGGAGGTTAAGGATTTGTGGAATTTTTTATATTTTGGGTGGATTTGAGTGGGTTTTGAGGGATTTTTAGGGAGTTTATGGGTAGCTGGTAGAACTACCATTTGGGTTATAGAACCATTACTCTTTGTAGGGTTGTTTCATAACCACTGTGGCAGTGTCAATATCACCATGTTGGGGTGGTTACATAACTCCCTAGGGAAGTTATGTTACCACCTCAAAGAATTTTCATAACTATTTAAGGTTAGTTTCATAACTACCACTTGTAATTTGGGGTATTTTTACAAACTTAGAGAATATGAATATTTTTTATTTATCTTATAGGTGAGGTTTATTTCTTAGAGTAACTTAGGGTATATTTTCTTGTTGTAGGGGCCTATATTAGATGGAGTAGAGATCAATATTAGGATTGTCTCCCTCTAGTCCTAGTGATTATGATATATGATGTTCAACTAAGTAGGGATACATCATATAACATACTCAGTGTCAAATTGGCCATGATCTTGGATCCTTACATAGAAGATTGAGCAAATCTATGTATCTAGCAATGAAATCACAAATTAATTACAAAAGAGGAAGAAGCTTGTCTTCACATGACAATATTGTAAAAAATTACCTACTTGCATGAAATTTCATTAACCTATATTACCTTCCAAAAAGTAAAAGTGGGGTACATATAGATAAAATTAGGGAAACATGAGGAAGCCTCTAGTTTTCCTAATTAGATAATTACATTAAAATATAATTAGCCTATGTGGACCTTTTATAACTAACCTAAGGAAGATTAATTATCATAGAATAGCCATAAGACCATGTAGTTAAACCCAATGGGAAAAATCACTACACCAACACCCCCCCTTAAGCATAGTTTAGGTGAGATGAGAATTGGGTCCTAGCATTGAAATCTTGATAAGGTACCTAAGTACATAGTGAAGAACCTCCATAACAGGAAGGAGAAGATGGAGCAGCCCTAACCCTAATAAGAGCTCTTAGATAAAAAAATTTTAATCTTTATGAAGGGTTTGGTCAGATTATCTATAATCTAATTTGATGTTGGATAGTATCAAAGATCAATGGTTTGCTCATTGATAAGCTCTCTGATGAAATACATGTGAATCTCTATGTGTTTGAAATACATGTGAATCTCTATGTGTTTGGTTATTTGATGGAGAACCAGATTATTAAAAATATAGATAGTGAATTGGTTGTCACAGTAGATTATTGTTGGCTTATGAAACTATATGCTAAATTCAGTGAGAATCTCCTAAAGCCAAATTGCCTCAGTGATGGAATTGATAGCCCCTATTTATTATGCCTCTATAAATGATAAATAAATTGCATGCTACTTCTTTTTTGATCAACTTATTATACCCAAACCAAGTGATAAATTATATCCTAACGTATAATTTTGACTCTAAATATCTCCAACCCAATATTAATCTATCTATCAAATCAAATCAAACTTTATTCCTACTCTATAGTGTATCCCATAATTGTGCAAACCTTGAATGTAATGTAGAATCTGCTTAGCTACTTTTTAATGTAACTTATGTGGCTCCTGCATAAACAAAGATACCATGAAAAATACATAATATATGTTAGGTTTAGTGTGTGTGAGATAGATAAGACTTCTCACAAGTTGTTGATATGGAGTTACAATAATCAATGGTGTAAGACAACCAGCCTCAAGCTTCATACCAAACAAGAAGGGGGTAAGAATGGGATTATAATTAACCATGTTAAACCTTGAAATAAAATCAAGAGAATACTTGGATTTTGATAAAGTTATCCTAGACTCTGAATGAATGATTTCAATCCCAAGAAAGTAATGCAATAATCCCATGTTTGTCATTGAAAATCTATCTGAAAGTGTAGTTTTCACTAGTGATATGGATGATTTTGAGCTCCTTGTAATTAGTAGGTCATCTACATAAAGAACTAGGATCAATAGAGAATCATCCTACTAAAATATGTAGACATTTAGATCTAAGTGGCATTTGGTGAACCTGAATGTGAGGAGAAAGGAGTCTATCTTGACATACCATGCCTAAGGGCCCTGTTTGAGTCCATAGATAGATTTCCTGAGTCTACAGACCAAGGAGAAATATTTCATAAATCCTTGTGGATGATCCATTTAGATATTTTCTTTGAGGTCACCATGTATAAAATCCCTCTTGATTTCCATTTTGTGAACATTCCACTGATGTGTAGCTACGATGGCTAGAGTCAGTCTAATAGATGTCATCTTTGCTACAGGAGCAAATGTCTTAGTATAGTCTATGTCAAGCACATGATAAAACCCCTTTGTAGCTAGATGAGATTTATACTTATCAATAAACCCATTTTCACCATACTTACTTTGATAAACCTATTTTTAATAGACCAATTTTATTCCTTTAGGAAGAGGGACCAAGTCCCATTATTTGTTCCTAAATAGGGAACTATACTCCTCCTACATAGTAGAATCCCATTCTAGAATGCAAAATGACTCATGAAAGATTTATGAATTTGAGAAATGGAAAAGTATGAATTTTAAGTCCCCTAAAACTATGAACGTGTCCACATTATATCTGATGGATTTCCAACCCATTTCCTAACACTTTGAAGTGTTTTTCTGGCCTATGTGGGACCAAAATTGTATGAGATTGGAAAATCAAGAGGTGAATCATCATCATCTAAAGTGTGAGATAGTGGAATATAATCCTCATCACTACTTTCATCACTTTAAATTGAAGAAAAAGAGTCATCCTAATCATTAGGAGGATTTTGAGGTGGATCTAAGTCACTATCTAAGGTGAAATCAATATCTAGTGAGACTTTTGAAGATTTTGGAGTACTAGTAGTGAGTTTAAGTGGGCCCTCACAAGAATTGACACTCCTTTCAATGAAAAACTTATGATTTTTATGATGGAGAATCTTGTATCCCTTAGTACCCTTTGCATACCCCATAAAGATACAATATTGACTCTGAGGGTCCATTGGCTTACATTTCTTGTAGAGAACATAGGCCATAGATGGTGATCCAAACACTCAAAAGTGATCCACTATAGGCTTGTGACCATCCCAAGATTCAAAAGGAGTGATTCCTTTCAAGGCTTTATGTGTAATATGCTTTTGAATATAACACACACAGTTGATTGCTTCAACCCAAAATTGAGGATCAAGAGACTTTGATTGAAGTATGTAGTTGGACATTTCCTTCAAGGTATGATTCTTATGTTTGGACACACCATTGTATTAAGGACTATATGGAACTTTGTGTTGTATCTAAATCCCCTCTAATATTAAAAATTATGCAAAATTGTTTTTGACATACTCCCCACCATTATTAGTCCTTAAGATTTTGATGGAATAGTCTGACTACTTCTCCACAAGTGCCTTAAAGTCCTTAAAGTGATCAAATACCTTAGACTTATTTTTAATAAAAAACACCTAGGTGTACCTCAAAAATTCATCAATTAATTTGAGCATGTATCTTATCTTATTGAATTAAGGGTTTAAAAATGGACCTGCTATGTCACTATGGATAATTTTAGCTTCTATTCAACTCTCTTTACTTTGCCCTTATCATATTTCTCTTCTAGATGCTTACTAAGAATGCAAAAATTGCATAGGACATTTGATAATTTGACTTTAGGCATCCCTAAAACTATGTCCTGATGACTAACTTACTTTAGGTAATGGTATTTTAAATGGCCAAATAGTTCATGCCGTAGTTTGTTCAATCCATCTGCATGAGTAAGCAATGAAATTGAGGGATGATCTAGGGTAAATTATGAGAAGGTATATAGCCAAGACTGCTTATTTTCCTTCCCATAAGCCACTACAATATCACTATGAATTTTTTTGATAATCACTTAATAAGGTGTGAACTCAACGCACTTCCCTATACCTATGTGAGTGATTTGGTATACCGATAGAAGATTGGTGGATAGTGAAGGAACACATAAAACATCATTGAAGGTCTCATCACTTACTTAAATCAATCCTTTACCACTGACTTCTACTGAAGTTTCATCACCCATGAGAATTGAAGGCACAAAACATGGCTCTATTTCTAAAAATAGATCCTCTGAGGAGGCCATGTGATAGGAATCACTTGAGTCAATAACCCAAGTTGAACACTGAGAAGCTACTACAACAAGTGCCTTGCCCTTATTTTTACCATTTTTATTATGTTTAGACTTTGAAAAATATTGTGTAGACATGTTATAAGTTGAGGACTCGGGAATATTGATGTTATTCTTCCCAAGCATCTTAGTCAAGGTGTCAATATTCTTTTTCATGCACTGAGATTCATCATGCCCAAGTTTCTTTAAAAAGTTGCATTTGAGTTTCTCCTTCTTAGGTTTCACACCTGAGTAAGACTCATTTGATGATTCCTTAGGATTGGTATCTAATTTTTTATTCTTATTATGCTCATGATATATTTTAGACTATTTCCTTTCCTGTTTGCCACTGTTAAAAGGCTTCTTCTTGTCCTGATTAACAATCAAGGCATGTGATTTTGAAGACTTCAATGCACCCATTTGAACCAAATTATCTTATTCCTAAGTCATATTGACAAAAAACTCATCAAATGATGGTATTTTTAAAGTATATCCAAGTGCACATTTAGTAGCATGAAATATAGAGGTGAAAACTGAATAGTCATGACCTAGTTTTACAAGCATGAATAGAATCAACTGACCATCTATTTTCTCAATGCCATATTATTTCAACTAAAGTCTCAATGATTTAAAATTTGTAAATAAGTATTGAATGGTATCATAGTCACCTAAGCTCAATTTTATGAGTTCATTCTCCAGCTCATGACCTCTCATGATGTCCTGCACTCCAAAAGGCTTGTCTAGGATGGTCTAAGCTTTGTTGGGAGTTTTTGTAGATTTAACATGAAACAAGAGGTCAAAAGACATTTACAATAATAAAACCCCATATTCCTTGTCACATATTTTTTACCACTTAACCTTTTTTACATCTGTATATGGCTCAATTTCCTCACCTATAGTGATTTGATAGAGTTCTTTACCTCTCAAGTCAAGCTGCATTTTAGACTTCCATTTGAGATAGTTAAATGGTGTGAGTGGTTCAATGTTTAGATCCATTAGTGTAGACTAGATTGAGATAATTTACATGATTGAGATCAAAGTAAATAATATATTTCACATAGTATAATTACACCCTTGAACTATCAATAAGACCCCCCCTTGAGTTACAATGCAACACATGCTCAATATTGGATGTCGGGCATCACTGAGAATGCATCTATGAGTAATTAGTGTAAGAGAGTATGAGAGAGATGTTGGGAATAGTCAATAATGCATCCAAGAAGAAAGGTATAAAAGGTTTTAATTAATTTTTAAGCCATTATGCCATGGAAAAATGGATGTTACAAATGTCTTAAAATAATATCACCAATGCATAGAGATTGAAAAAAATATGTACTTTCAAAAAAATTAGCACCCAAAATGGAGCTACAAATTAAAAGGTATGGCACTTATAAGTTATCACTCCCACCTATTCCTAGACCCTTTCCAAAAATGGAAATTTTTTTATTGAAAAAGATATAAATGGAAAAAAAAACTCAAGTATTGCTACCCCACAAACCCGAGCAATAAAGACCCTTTGGAAGTTTGAGTCGGTTTAAAAAGTGTAATCTAGAGTTTTTAGACTACTTTATTGATGTATGTAATAAACCTTCAATAACCCAAGTAGAGTTGTTCTAAAACCCTAGGTTGGTCTACGAAGATTAATCTAGGTTTTTTAGATAGTTTTACTCAAACTTCTTAAATTGTTTTACTTCCAACTCCTAATAATAATAAGCTTTCTAAAACCTGAGTCATAGTAATGACCCTTAAAAAAACTAAGTAGAGGTGACATGTAACTCCAAGTTGGTCTTCCCAGTATAATCTAAGTTTTCCAGACTACTTTGCTTAACCTCATGAATTTTCTAGTAAAGTAACTCCACAAGTTTGAGTTGGTCTGGGAATAGTATAATATAGGTTTCTTAGAATTATTTACTTCCAAAAATATTCACCCTTAAAAAACTTTAGTAAAGTATTAATGATACTTCCAAAACCCAAGTTGGTCTACAGAGGTGTAAACTAGGTTTTTAGGCCTGCTTTACTTAACTTCACAGATTTGCAAGTAAAGCAACTCTACAACCCTGAGTTGGTTTACAAGCAAGTAAAAACTCTCTAAAAGATATAATTAGTCTAAAAATTCTCTAATTCATGTAAAATTAAGTTTTTCAACTACTAATCCAAAGTAATGACCACCTCTAGATCTAAGTAGCATAGTGGTTTGGCGGTACATAAATTAAGGCAAGCTAAAAATATATAAAATAATTTAGCTATGAAAATTATGAAAGAGACCCATTTGATATTTCAACCTAAGGAAAAAACCAAGAAGGTGTTTATGTAAAGTAACATAGGAAATATGGATTTTTGCAAAAAATGAAAACTAGGTCTTGGGATGCCAAAAAGATAAAAAAAAATTACTATTCTAAAACTAGGTCATGTTTACAGTTGATCCTTAGGTTTTGGCACATTCTAAAACCAATGGCATAGTCAGATTTGAGATCTGAAGCTCCAGTGGAAATTTCTACATATATTTTCCAAGGAATCCCATGAAACCCTTCTTTTTACTAGAATAATGAATGTAGCAAGATTTCACCATAAAGATTGTTGCAATATTAGCAAAAATGGCTCTGATACCATGTCAAATTGGCCATGATCTTGGATCCTTACACAAAATATTGAGAAAATCTATCTATATAGAAATGAAATCGTAGATAAATTAAAAATGAGGAAGAAGCTTGCCTTCACATGATAATATTACAAAAAATGACCTACTTGCATAAAATCGCATTAACCTATCTTACCTTCCAAAAAGGAAAATTGGGGTACATATAAGGAAAATTATGACAACATGAAGAAGCTTCTAATTTTATTAATTATATAATTACATTAAAATATAATTAGCCTATGTGACCCTTTTATAACTAACCTAAGGAAGCTTAATTGACATAGAATGGCCATAAGGCCATGTAGGAAAAACCTAATGGGAAAAAGCACTACACCAATAGTCAAGGATCACCTCTCTTATAACTAGTTATTATATGACCTATTAACCAATTAATACCCTAATCATAACAATTTCATGTTCCTTCAGGCCCTAGGAGAGTGGATGATCACTCTCATGGATGTTTATTAGATCACTGGTCTTCTTATGATCAATCAGTTGGTGTCTATCTTCTATGTTGATAGTCATCTTAAGGCTTGTAGATGGTTAGAACAATTTAGAGACTTTAACACACTTGATGTGGGTGAAAATTATGAAGTGAGACTTTCTTAGATTAAGAGATCAATGATTCCCAATCTTAGGAAGGCCATTATCAACATCTATTCCTCCCATTTAGTGGGGGACAAGGGCATTGATAGGCTTTTATACAATTGGTTACCAATCATGTAATGCATAGAGGAGAGAGGGGCATGTTATGCATGGATATAGGATATGATGGCATAGACTTATAGATATTTGCATCAAGTGGATTGCATGGGATCCCTTTTTATTATCCACCTAACTTTTAGTATGAGTTTTTTTATGAGAGGATTATTCCATACTAGAGGGGGGTACCGATTGGGGCACGAGGGGACATTAGAGACATAAAATGGGTAGATATAGTGCCATTTTGTGCTTTGAGATAGAATTTGGGGTATTTTAAGACATCATATTTTATTTCCTTGCCCTACTACAACATCATTGGGCAATGGGCTAATAAAGGAGTTTATCTCACATCATTTGATGGGGCCATGTAGGTTCAAGATAGGTTATTATCGATTGAGGTGCACCCCATGGATTGAATGTCTTAACATTTTGGTATGCCTTATGGTTAGTTTTTAAAATATATAGAAAGGGGTTGAAAGAGAAATAATGAGGCATAGTGAAGGAATAGAGCTAGAGAGTTCCTTGTGGAACAATAAATAATAGGTTATTGCATCATCATCAAATTTATATTAGAATTGTCACACCATATGAATTGTTGGTTCATACATATTTATTTTTTGGGAGAGTTATTTTTCATGATATGACAAGGTATAGTAATGAGTAAGGTATGCAAAAATGAAATGAGAGGTTATAAATACTTACCTTCCCCAAATGGAGTGAAGCCTATTGAGACTCTAGAAAAATTGTAGACAAAAGATGAGATTAGAGTTTAGTTTTAAAGAAAATTGAAAATATACTATGTAATCAAAAAATAGAAAGGATACATATCATACATGTGGGAAAGATCATATAACTTGGACCACCCTGTTAGGGGACTAAACCTAGTGCTAAGCTATGCATACCTATAAAACTATAAAAATTACTACAAGAAAACATAAAATATTATTTAAACATTAGTGATAAAATAATATTTGAAATATATAGGAAAGATAACTTATACATGTGAGAATAAACATTAAACAAAAGGTTATGTCAAAAATGGAAAACTTTTGAATCAAAATGACTAGTTTAGGACCCAATATATTCAAAAACTTGCCAAAAATAGTTCATTTGTATCATTTCCCTTGAGAGAGATTTTGAGATATGGATATATAGTGACCATTTTGAGTGTAAAAGAAGTAAAAAAAATGACGTTTATGAGAGGATTTCAAACATATCAATGGGAGACATGACTGGGCACAATTAGGTCAGTTTTTGCTAACTTTTTCATTTCTTCCCCAAATTTAAAATTTCAATAGAATTTGAGTTGAAATCTAATGAAATTTTATTTTTTTTAATTTTTTTGACATTGTTGGGGAGAGGTTAGGTATTTGTGTAATTTTTTAGATTTTGGGTGGATTTGAGTGGGTTTTGGGGGATTTTTAAGGAGTCTATGGGTAGCTAAGATAACTACTATTTGGGTTATATAACCATTACTCTTTGTAGAGTGGTAGTTTCATAACTGCTATGGTAGTATCGATATCACCATGTTGGGGTGGTTACATAACTACCTATGTAAGTTATTTTACCACCTCAAGGAATTTTCATAAGTATTTAAGGGTAGTTTCATAACTATCACTTGTAAGTTGGGGTATTTTTACAAACTTAAAGAATATGAATATTTTTTATTTGTCTTACAGGTGAGGTTTATTTGTTAGAGTAACTTAGGGTATATTTGTTTGTTGTAAGGGGATATATTATATGAATTAGATCTAGATATTAGGATTATCTCCCTCTAGTCCTAGTGCTTACGATATATGATGACTTAGCCCTATTCAACTAAGTAGGGATACTTCATATAACACAGTCAGGGTCACCTCTCTTCTAAATAGATATTATATGACATATTGATCAATTATGACCCTAATCAGAACACTTTCATGTTTATTTAAGCCCTAAGAGAGTGGATGATCACTCTCATGGATTTTTATTAGATCACTGGTCTTTTTATGATTAAGAAATTGGTGTTTATATTTTATGTTAATAGTCATTGTAAGGCTTGTATTTGGGTAGCACATTTTGGAGACTTTGACACACCTAATATGGATGAAATTTTTGAATTGAGACTTTCTCTAAGAGATCAATGATCCCTAATCTTAGGAAGGCCATCATCAACATCTTTTCCTCCCATTTTGTAGGGGATAAGGGCATTAAGAGGATTTTATACAATTGGTTACCAATCATGTAATGCATAGAGGAGAAAGGGGTATGTTATGCATGGATCTAGGATATGATGGCATAGACCTATAGAGATTTGTATCAAGTGGATTACATGGGATCCCTTTTTATTATCCACATAACTATTAGTATGAGGTTTTTTATGAGAGGAGTATTCCATACTAGAGGGGGGTACTAATTGGGGCATGAGGGGACATTAGAGCCATAAAATGGGAAGATATAGTGACATTTTGTGCTTTGACCTAGACTTTGAGGTCTTTGAAGACATCAAATTTTATTTCCATACCTTACTAGGGAATCATTAGGTAATGGGCCAATAAGGGAGTCTATCTCACAACATTCTATGGGTGTATGTAGGTTTAAGATAGGTTATTATCGATTCAGGTACATCCCATGGATTGAGTGCCTTAAAATTTTAGTATGCCCTATGCAGGGAACATCCTAATCCTTGGAGTTGTGTATAAGGGGGCTTGTGAAATGAGAGATGTAAACATGGGATTACTAGCATGACACATGATTATGAGAGGGGTTCCCATCACCCAAAAAACCTAAAAGGTATCTATAAGAGGAGGAGGACATGTTAGAGATAGATAGCAGTAAATGGGTCCACCACCATCACCACCATTGCCCCTGGGCCATGTGTAATAACTATAGTAATAATTAATATATGGAGAGGGTGATACCTAGTGATATGTTGAGATTTATGAGGAACTTGATATTGATGAAGAGGAGGTTGTAGATGATAACTCTAATCTTGATTGGTGTGAGGGAGATATAGGTAAATTGTTAGTTTTGATTATTCATGATTATAGCCTATATTTTGATTTCCTCTAGTTACTTAGTTATTTTTACATGTTTTTTATTTTCTCAATGTTAATTGGATATTATTTATCTTATGTGATATTTGATTATATCTCCTATGGGTGCATGAAGGAGGATAATCAGGGATACCCTAATTAATCTATTTTAGCTAAGTATTAGATAGATATAAGACTAACTATTGGTGTATCCTAAGATTCCTATAGGGATCAGACATCACATAGATGTCTTTTTCCTGGTGTACCATGGCTAGGTGATGGTGATGATATTTAATAAAAATAGCATCACTCTATTGTCCAGGGTGAGGAGTGTATAAAAGATAAAGTGAAATGGATCTATAAATGAATCCTAGCTTAGAAAAGATAAACCAAACTAGCCATTTTTCTTATTGGTACATTTATAAAATTAGGTTCATGACCAATATGGATATTGTAGACCTAAATAAGGGGTATATTAACATATACTATCACTAAAGAGGGTTTCAAATCCTCTAGCTGAGTAATACCACACAATAACCCTAGCTAGGTCATATGGTTTATAATAAAATAAAGTAAATCTAATATAGTGCTCACCAAATCTTGTGGCACAAATGGGGGATAATAAACATAAACAATAAACATTCAAATAGTAACTATACTCAAGTGTGTGTGTGTGTATATATATATATATATATATATATATATATATATATATATATATTAAAAATGGAGAGATAATACATCAATCAACCATTATTTATGCAATTATATCTACCAAATAGAGGAGTAAGAGTTAAGAATACTTATCTTGAAGATGAGCCTATCAAGGCTCCATATTTACCTTGGCCAATGGTGGTTTGAAAGAGGTTATTTTGGTTCATAAATATCATAAAAATATGTCATCTCTAGGCTAAAATACTTATCCTATACATCCAGGACATTTCCATAAGAAAGATTCTTCTCCAAATAAGTATGAAACCCTAAGTAATGACTTGAGTAGATTGGTGGAAGAACATATTGTAAATTAGCACAAATGAGTGATTATATCTCTTGGAAATGGGGTGAAATATATGTTTATATAGATTTATCTAACCCTAAACCCTTCCATAGTTTTAGTTGATGAAGTTATCCTAGTTGACCTAGTTATATAAAAATAAAACAATTAGGTCCTATACTATGTCAATTGGGTTAACTTAGTCTCATAACATGCTCAATTTATAGATTCAATTTGACCTATTCTATTATGTTTGGAGGATGGTAAAACGAGTTTTATCTTAGGTAGTGGTTATTTGAGGTGGTAAATTTATTTGAGGATCATGTAAGGGAGGTGTCAAAGCATAGGGAAACATATATGATGGACTTATGTTGGTTTTAAGTGGTGGTTATGGAACAATAATTTGGTTAAGAACCAATGGTATACCCACCCCTTTCCCAGTGCAACCTTTAAGGCATGCACTTAGAGAGATAGACTTAATGGTTTCCTACAAGAGAGAAAACATTAATAATTGATAATGTTTAAAAATATTGTGTGTATACACATGCCCCATTTGAAACTCATCATGTGTCATGCAGTTACAAAATGGGATTGTGCTTTAGGAGAAGAACATAATAACACACAATGCTCAAATAAATAAATTATACTATTTTAAAGCATAAATAACTAAAATTAAATGACTAAAAGGAAATAAATAAAATAAATAAGTAATATATGGATACCTTGACTTACCTTTATCACTGAATAGTTGCTTGTTGTGTTTGTAGTTTTGATTGTGGAAGGCATAAAGACTACTTTAGACAAACCCTAAGGATACAAAACATAAAGAGAAAAAACAAAAATAACTAGGAAAGTCAAAATAACTAAAATTTATAGGCATGATGAACTTTGAAATTTGGTAACATAGGTGATAAATGCTAAGTTAGGAATAAATGACCAAGCCAAAAATTTAGACTAAATTGGTAACCAAAAAGCCAAGGATACAAAATGACCAAAAAAACTCCACAAAAAAGCAATCCTTAGGTAAAAAAAGTGAAAAAATAAAATAAACCAAGGATGTGTAAAAGTACTATGATAAGTCTAATATCAATGTATAAAGGAGTAAAAAACCAAAATTTAGACAAATATGGACAATAAAAAGTAAAACAACATTGATGAATGAAAAGTAATAATCTAAACTCACTCAACAATGGGAAAATTAAGTAAAAACAAAATTAGTGAGTGAGAATTAACAATCCAAACTCACTAAATAATGGGAAAAAGTACATAAAGTAAATACAACATTAGTGAGTATGATGTAATAATACAAACTCACTTAATAATATAAAAATTACATAAATATATAACTAGACACAATTATCTAAAAAAGGAATGATAACAAATGTTTTAAATTTTTTAAATGAAACCAATGAAATTATATAAATGTAAATAAAATGGTGTAAATAAAATAATCCATAGTTAATCAAGCATACTATTTTTTTCTAAAGATAGATAAAACCAAAACAAAGTAATGCTAGCATGTGTTAAGATGTGAAGAAGAAAAAATATGGAAGTGGGGAAATGGATTTAGAATGAAAAATTCCTATTAAGGGGGGATGAAATTAGTGGTGGGGAATATGTAGGGAAAAAAATCAAGGTAGAGATACTCTTTATTGAATTCAGGACACTTAAATTAATTTTCTCAAAACAAGAGGACTTACATCATTGAAGACTCTGAATAACTTCTCTTAACTACACAAATATTAGGTTATCAAAATGAAGTATGAATATCATCCAATGAAGGATATATGCATGAAAAGTAAAACCTACCTATGTTCTCACAACGTGTTCCCCATTCCTTAGGACCCCTTATAAAGTTTTTGGTCTACTATGAATATCGGGTACTTGTGTGAGAAAGTAGGTAGCACTATAGATAATTTTGAATTCTCCTATCCCAGTCTACTAGCCCATAAGACCCCAATGGACCTTGACTCTATTATGAGGCCAACTATGGAGTTTGAGCTTCAATTAAGAATAATAGATGTGCTATGAATCATGCATTTTGGTGTGATGTTGAATTTTTATTTTTATATTATCATTTTATAAATTTAATTTTGTTTATATTATTTGGATTTTAAAATTTTAATTAATTTTGATATTCCTCCATATATATTCAAATAACTAAACATGGGTACTAAAAATGACTATCATTTGATAACTTTGAACTTGGTTGTTAAGAAAGAGTATTTAGAGAGCCTTGTGTCTAAGAGTATTTTTTATTCATGTTAAATAAAAGTGTTATCTTGACTTCAACCTTGATTTATCCAAAGTGGAATGAAAGGAAGGGAAATTTAGGGGAAATGAACATGAAATGATTTGAATTACCTCAAATCACAAAATAATGTGACAATGTGAAAGGGATAAATTGATAGGTAAGTATGATTAATTATCATAAATATGTATGTAAGTATAAATAAACATTATAAAATAGTTTATTAGGAAAATTTTATCTACAAAATTTTTTAAAAAAAAACTAATGTTAAAAATATTGAATCATAAACTTTTAACCATTTATTTAAATTCTAAAAAGAACACTCAGTTTATAAAAATATTTTAAAGAATACATAGATTTTATGAAGAGAGCTTATGTTGGAAGCACAATAATTGAGAGGGTGGTTGAATTATTCTCTAAAAACTTTTACAACTTTATCTTGTCATTCATGAACTATCAAAACAATAAAGTAAACTACCAACATATTAGGAGCTATGAGCATGAGATAATACCATAACACATAGAAAACTTATTTGAGTGGGAATCCCTTAAGGGTAATAAAACACATTGATATTTTCAAATGGAATACTATCCTATAAGATAAACATCAATATTTAGTGAAGCACCAACTTCACTTGGATCACCCACCCGAATTAGCCAAACACCCACTTGACTAGGCTTTAGCAATCACCTACTTGCAAGGAGGCACCGACCCCATATATGAATTAGCACCAAATAAACCACTTGATTTAATTTATTTCCTTTAAGACATATTATTTCTCAACCAAATAATTATGAACACATCTTCATCTCTTCACACTCTTATCCCTCTCAAACTGCCTTCTAGGATCCTTCACTTAACTAGGTCTCTTCAAGATAGATTAGGTCATTTGAAATTGATAATCATATACAATACCCCAATTATATGTTCATGATAGTTTGTATTCACCTTTATTATGGTATAAAATACCTCCTTTATCTCTTTAAAGTGCTAAATATTCTACTTCAAATCACCCATCACCTAACTAGCCAATTAAGCCTATTAGGCCTTGTTCTTATACTAGGATCTTTCTCATACACATATTGGTTGGAAATACACACTTGACCACTTATATTTTCAATAAAACAGACCTTAGGACATGCCAAAAACATTAATAAAATACTACAATAGACTAGTCATAACATATAGGACCAAAACCCCTTTTAGGCCTTAAGGAAACCTAATTCAATTAGGCCTTCATTAACACACATTATTTTTTGAAATCCTTGGAACACTCTCAAAATTATCATACAAAAGTAACATATCATATTTCACTCATGTAGGTCTCTAATAAGAAAATATTAGGTTCATGGCACCTTTTATCTCCAATCGCCACTTGAAGCACATCATTAGTATTGTTCATAATTAGGAAAATATCCCAAAATATTCTTAGAACAACCTCAAACAAAAATATCATAATCCATAATGGCAATATTGGTCTTGTAGACCATTCTCATGACCTCACTGAGCTAGACAAGTCAACTTGAGAGAAAATTTTTCCTATATGTGATTATTTAAAAAACTTATATCTAATATGAATATGTATTATAGACCTTGAAAAATGTCTTCATGCATTTGGATTCATCCTTAATCCATGATAACACATCCCTAATCACCTTCTCACTTCTGCCTAGGTTTTACATTGTTTGTACCATTAGGACTTTTAGTGATAGGTTAACTTTTATGAATGGTTTATCATACTTAAGGGATAAAACCTACTCAAGAACCACCATGGACATTAAATACAATGATCAATATTTTTCTTACATCCATTTAGAACCTTTAACTTGGTCAACTCTGATTGCTATAGAAAATATTTGAGAAATAAGACCTTTATTATAGGGTCCACTCACTCACATAACAAACCAATCACACCTATAGTTTCTTGAGAGAGTATAATACAATCTATAATCACTTAAATAGTCACACCAATCCATTCTAAGCACTATAGAGAAATTTATTTGATATCAAGTCATTATTAAGGTTCTTTGAGGGTTTAAACCATCTTCAAGTCTTAAAGATCATTCATAAATATTATCCCCTTATTCTATAAACTAATGCCTAAAAATTTGAGATAGGACCCTTCCATATATGCCATGAATGGAATAGGTTCTCATTTAGAGGTTACATATACCAATGAACAATTGAAAGTCCTTCTTAGTTTGAGAACCCTTCATTCGATGCACATGAGAGACCTCAAAACACTTTTTTTTGCCTTAACCTTTAAATTTTGACTTGAAGTTTAGTAAACATACTTGAAAAAACATCAAATACCTTTAAAAACACTCACCTATATATAATTTCCTTGGAAATATAACCTCATACCCCAATAGGCCATGCTCTTTCTCTTTTCTCTCTAGGCTTTGACCTACAAGTCACATTAGGCCTTAAAAATGACCTTCTAACAAATATTTAATCTCTAAACACCTCATATATAAAATCAAGAAACCTCTCTCATGATCAAAAATTTCTTTACATCCTTACCATATCTTGAAAATACCTCATGACACCTCATTAGGTTAGTCAGGGTCTAGAGGTGATCTAGTTGCATACCAGGTCTATAGATCTTACCCATGTAGGCTCACTTTGATACTCTCATGAGTGATCCAATGCCTCATATTCATTTCAAAAAAAAATCATATATATTCTTATGCCTTTGTGCATCCATCTCACTAATCCACCAAGCTCATACCTTCTCACAAGGTCTCTTCATGTAATGACCAATGTAATGACTAAGCTTCTCAAGCTCTTGAAACTTTAAAACTAACCTTGAAACACTTACTGATGATATTATACCTTGATCATATGTCTTACATGCTTCTAATATAATGTCATACCTCTCAATGATGATATCAAACAAGAACATTCTTCAATGACCTCATGAACATCTTTCTTAAGAACCTTTGACATCAATGAAAACATTAATACCAAAATTAAATAATAGGAGTAATGCTCAACAATCTCCCCCTTTTTCATTAATGTAAAAACATATTATATATTAATCATTCTTATCTCCCTATTTTGGTATTTCTCTCCCTTTGACATAAATGACAAAGTGATGTCTACAACTCCTTGGATCACACTCCTTGCAACCAAAATACTCAACACATAGGACTTTTTAGTTTATGAGACATAATACAAACATGATCCACCTATTTCAATGTATACCTTCTTGGAAAAACTCACATGTTGTATATAATGAGCATGATTATTTCCCCTTAAGTACTTGACTT
Organism: Torreya grandis; assembly: GCA_037957365.1. Lineage (NCBI taxonomy): Eukaryota > Viridiplantae > Streptophyta > Pinopsida > Cupressales > Taxaceae > Torreya > Torreya grandis. The sequence continues at coordinate 4,003,284 of JARHVA010000885.1, read as the reverse complement.
TTTCAATGATTTTTAGGGGTAAGAATTACACCCAATTCCTGTCTTAGGTGTTCAAAAGTTACCTTTAGATGTGGTTTGGTCAAGATGTCTACAATATGATTCTATGTATAAATTATTCAAGTTTGACACTTTTTTCACTTACCTACTCTCTTAAAAAATGATACTTTATGGGAATGTATTTGGTTTGTAAGTGTATGATAGGGTTCATTGAGATACTTATAACACTTGTATTGTTACAATAGATAGGGCTAGGACCTTCATACTCCACCTTGTAGTATTTCAGGGTCTATCTCATTCATAGGACCTAAGTGAAACATAATTTTTTTGTAATGTACTCAACCTCACAAGTGCACAAAGATAATTATGGTTTTTTCTTACTTATCCATGAAACTAGGCACCCACCTACCTAGGAAGAAGGTTCCTCCACTGTTACTCTTCCTATCACTTATACTTCCTACTTGATCTAAATTTATGTAAGATATAAAATTAGATTATTTATTTATTATAAACCAAATTTTATACTCCATAGTCCCCTTGAGATAACTGAGTATCCTTTTGACTTATTTCAAATGATTCTCCTTTGGATTTGCTTGAAACTTCCCACAAGACCTACTACTTGCATGATGTCAGATTTAGAGGTAGTGGTGTATTACAAACTTCTAGTCATTGACATATATGATGTTTAATTGAACTTTTAAGACTCATATTCCTTACTCAACTTGAATCCTATGATAATGGGTGTACTAACTACCTTGAAATATTCCATCTCAAACTTATTCAACATCTCTCTTATGTACTTCACTTCTAAGATGAATATACCTTTTTTAGATTGAGTGATTTGTAACCTAAGAAAGAATTATAGTTATCCTAGCATGGACATATTTAAATATTTCTTCATCACCTTTGTAAATACATTGGTCATGTTCTCTTTATTTCTACCAAAGATGATGTCATCCACATAGACAACTACTATCAGCTAATGGTCATCTTCTATCTTGATGTATAAATACTTGTCCAAACTTTCATACCAAGCTCTAGGAGCTTTCTTTAGAACACAGAGAGCCTTCTTCAATCTATAAACATATTATTTATCATATGTTAGTGATAAACCTTTAGGTTTCTCATTATACAATTCTTCCAAATTCCCATTCAAAAAGGCATATTTGACATCCATCTAGTATACCTTGAATCTTGAATATGCTAAAAATAATCTGATGGCCTCCAATCTTGTTACTAGTGCAAAGTTCTCCTCAAATTCTACTCCTTCAACTTGTGCATATCCCTTGCATACCATCTATACTTGTTCCTAGTGACTTTTCCATCTTCATTCAACTTGTTTTCAAACACACATTTTGTGCCAATGACATTCTTATCTTTAGGCTTAGGAATAAATTCCCAAGTCTCATTCTTATCTATTTGGTCTAACCCCTCATTCATATCACTTATCCAAAATTTGTCTTTTCTTTCTTATGTAAGACTCTTAGGTTTAGTATTATATAATAGAGCAACATTCTATTGATTTAGATTACTAACTAGTCTTCTCCTTGTTTACATACTTGTATTCTTGTTGCTAATGGTTTGAGATTTAGGGTGATCTCTTTCAATATGTATTGAGGGCCCTTTTGAGTCCTATCTATCATCAACTTCTTCTTCTTCCTTGTTAACCTCTATAGTCATCTCTTCATTATTGAAGTCCATATTGTCTAAATTGTTCTTTGACTATTGGTAAGATTTCCTTGTCTCATAAATATTCACATTGGTGATTTCCACTATCTTTTGTAGTCTCTTGTTATAACATCTATAGGCTAAGATCATTGATGAGTATCCTAAGAATATGCTTTCATCATAGCTAGAATCAAACTTTCCCAAGTACTTATAAGCTCTTTTGATGAAACATTTTATCCCAAACACTCTAAAGTGTTTCACATTATAAGGTCTACCCTTCCATAGTTTATAAGGAGTCTTATTACCATTAGTCCTTATCTATCCTCTATTTATAATGTAGAAAATAGTGTTTACTATCTCTCTCCAATATACATTAGATAATATAGACTCCTTTTTCATAGTTCTAGTAATCTCTTGAATTTTCCTATTCTTCCTTTCCACTACCTCATTCTACTAGGGTATCCTAGCTACTAAGAATTGCCTCATTATTCCATGAACCTCAAAAAAGTCATCAAACTAATTAGACCAAAAATATCCTTCATTATAAAATATTAAACACTTTATCTTCCCATTCTTCTCATTCTCAACAAGAGCTTTGAATGATATGAACTTGTCAAGAGACTTTGATTTTTCTTTCAAGAATGTAACCCAAGTCATTCTTGTGTAATCATCAATAATTAACATGAATTATCTATCTCCTTGAATGATTTGAATTCTTTTAGGCCCATAGAGATCAATGTGTATTAACTCCAAGGGTCTTGTAGTAGAGTACTATTTGGACTTGAACCTTATTCTAGTTTGCTTACCATGTTGACATGCCTTACAAAGTATGTTTTTAGGCTTGATGATCTTAGGCATGTTATTCATAGACTTCTTAGTGATAATATTGAATAGTTTGTCAAAGTTTAGGTGACCTATCCTTATGTGCCATAGTCAAATTTCATCTATCTTGCCAATGAAACATATTTCCTTCTTGATCTAATTTAATATATAGGTTGTTCTCAGTCCTCTTGGCATTGGCAATTAGCCTTATTGTTTGGATCTCTTTATCTCACACCCTCTATCATGAAAGGTTAGTGTGTGTCCTTGATTGCACATTTGACTTACACTAAGCAGGTTATGTTTCAAACCTTCCATATACAACACATTTTGTGTCTTGGTATTTCCATTATCCAAACTCAAGACACCCTTGCCAACTATATTGTTAGTTGTGTTGTCTCCAAACCTAAATGTTCTTGCAACATTATTCTTTAATGAGATGAACTTATTTTTTTATCATGTTATGTTTCTTGAGAAAATACTATATATATATATATATATATATATATATATATATATATATATCATTTAATGCTTTCATCTTGATTATGAAAGGTAGTATGAGCTAGCATAAAATCCCCTTTGGTCTTTTGTTCATCCTTGGTAAATAGTCCATCTTGCCTATTGATCTTAATATGATACATACTAACTTGATTTGGTTTGCATACCAATATTTGATCCTTATTATTAATTATAGGAGATTCATATGTTCTATTAAATCTTATTGGCCTTCTAACTCTATTAGATCAGAATTTGTAATGTGTCTTATATTGTGATAGATGTATCAAACAATATTTCTATATTTTCCATTATTCCATGATGACTTATCCTTTATAGCATTGGGATACTTGAATTATCTCTTCATGTTAGTACTATTGACTTATTATAACTTATCACACTCTCTCTCAAACTTTATCATTTTGTCTATGAGCTACTCATGCTCAACCATCAAGGAATCTAGCTCTATCTTCAACTGGTCATGCTTAACTTTCTTTGAATTAAATGTTATGTTGACCCCTTCTAACTAACCCTTAAGATTGTTAATAGTCTTATTTTAATTTTTAAAATAATAAAGGGAACTTATTATCTCATCCTCAAGGTCTAATTTAGCTTCTCCTTATTCACTAACATAGTAGACTTCATCATACATGTTGTCTTCTTCCTATTAATCACACAACATTCTTGTGCTTCTTAAGATCACCTTAAAGATATTTAGACTTACCTCAAATGACCATGATTTTATATCAATTATTGGAAACAAAATTTTTGAGAGGCAGGTTGAATTAGTATTCAAAAACTTTTATGACTTTACCTTATCATTCATGAACTATCAAAATAATACAATAAACTAGCAGCACATTAAGAGCCATGAGCATGATATAAGAGAATAAAACATAAAAAAATTAATTGAGTGGGAAAACCTAAATGGGAATAAAAAACAATAATATTTTCAAATGGAATACTATTTATAATAAAAACATCAATATTTAGTGAAGCACCAACTTCACTAGGAGCACCCACCCCAATTAGCCAATCACCCACTTGACTAGGCTTTAGCAAGCACCTACTTTCAAGTAAGTAACAACCCCCTAGGTGATTAAAAACCAAATTAGACACCTTATTTACTTTATCACCTTCAATAAATATTTTTTCTCAATTAACTAATGATGGCCACCTCTTCATCTATTCACACTCTTAGCCCTCTCAAACTGCTTTCTAGGCTCTTTTGCTTAACTAGGTCTCTTCAAGACAAATTAGGCCATTTGACCTTGATATTTATCTATATTAACCCTATTATATTTTAATTATATTTTATATTAACCCTTATTATGGTATAAAATACCTCCTTTAGTCATTTAAAGTTTTAAATCTTTCGCTTCAAATCACCCATCACTTAACTAGCCAATTAGGCCATTTAGGCCTTATTCTTATGCTAAGCTCTTGATCATATACCTATTGGTCATAAATATAAATTTTAACACTTATATTTTCAATATAATAGTCGTTATTATATGAAACAAACACTAATTAAACACTAATTTAGGTTCGCCATAATATATAGGACCAAAACCCCTTTTAGTCCTTAAGGAGACATAATTCAATTAGGCCTTCATTAGCACATGTTACCCTTAAAAATCCTTATAAAACTCTAAAGATTGTAAAATTATAGTAAAATATTATATTTAACCCAAATATATCCATAATAATCTCATATTATCTCCATGACACCTTTTAGCTGCAATAACCACTTGAAGCACGTCATTAGTAATGTTCACAATTAGGCCTATGCATACCCATAAAGTCTATCTTGAAAAAATAAAGCATAAACAATTTGTTTCCAAAAAACCATGGAAAAAAATAATATATAAAAAATATAAATTTACTCAGGTTCATCACCATATTATTTATAGTTCACAACTCATGGCAACAGGACTCAACCCCTTCTCTTCAAAGAGCCCACTCAGAACCATCAACTAGCCTAAAAACATAGTCATGGAAACATGAACTTATGAAACCTAATAAAACATAATAAATGAATTAAAATTAAATAAAAATATCTTAAAAAATCATAAAAACAACCTTAGAGAAAAATATCATCATATCTAATGGCAATATTGTTCTTGCAGATGAATCTCATGACCTCACTATACACAGACCTCACTAAATTAGACAAGTCAACTTAAGAGCAACTTTTTTATATATAAAATGATTTAAGAAACATATATACAATGTTAACATGTATTATATCTAGTTAAAATTTTATTCATCCCTAATCCATTATAACATATCCCTATTCACTTTCTCACTTCTCCATAGTTTTCTCACTATTTGCACCATTAGGCCTTTTAGTGATAGGTCAACTTATATGACCTATTTAACACACCTGATGGATAGAATATAATTATAAAACACCATGTACATTAAATAAAATTCTAAATATTTTTCCTACATCCATTTATCAACTTTGACTTGGTCAAATATGTTTGCTATAATAAATCTTCAAGAAACAAGTCCTTTCCTATAGGCTCCACTCACTCACTTTATAAACCAATCACACTTATAAGTGATTTAGAGAGTTTAATACAACCAATAATCACTTAAATATCCATGCCAATACATTATTATCACTTTAGGTCAATTTCTTTCATATCAGGCCATTATTAGGGTTCTTTGAGGGTTTAAACCATTTTCCAGTCTTAATGATCGATCATTCATAAAGCTTAGCCCCTTATTCCAAAAACAATTGCCTAGAAATTAGAGATAATACACTTAACCATTTACCATCAATGTATTATTTTCCCATTCAAATGTTACATATGCCAATGAACAATTGAAAGTCCTCAGGTTGAGAACCCTTCATTCTGTGCACATGAGAGACCTCAAAACACTTTTTCTTACCTTAACCTTCAAATTTTTACTTTAAACTTGGTAAAAATAATTTAAAAAACATTAAATACATATTAAAACACTAAAATATCCATAATTTCATTATAAATAAAACATCATACCCCAATAGGCCATGCTTTCTCTATTTGCTCTCTAGGCTTTGACCTACAAGTCACATTAAGCCTTAAAACTGACCTTCTAACCATTGTCCAAGATCTGGACACTTAATATACAAACTCAATAAACCTATATAATTCTAAAAGAATTATTTACATCCTTTATATACATTTATAATACCTCATTGTACCTCATTAGGTCAAGTAGGTTCTAGAGGTGGTCTAGTTGCATACTAGGTCTATAGATCCTACCCCTATATGTTCACTCTGATATTCTCATGAGCAATAAAATTCCTCATATGAATGATCAAAAAAAAATCATACATACTATTATTCCTCTATGCATCCATCTCACCAAACCACCAAGTTCATACCTTCACACAAGGTCTCTTTATGTAATGACTAATGCCATGACTAGGCTTCTCAAGCTCTTGAAACTTGAAAACAGGCCCTAAAACACTTATTTGATGCTCTTATACATTGATCATTTGTATTACATGATACTAATAAAATTTAATACCTATAAATAATTATATCAAATAATAACATTATTCAATGACCTCATGAACATCTTTCTTAAGAACCTTTGACATCAATTATAATATCAATGCCAAATTTCAATAACAAGAACAATGCTCAACAATCTAGTCATATCCATGGTCTTACGCTGCAACTCAAAAAACTAAATAAGAGAATGGAAAAGGTTTATAACATAAAAAAACTAGGATCAAAGAGAAAAAACATGAAAAATGGATGTATGAAATAAAAAAATATTCATGAGAAAAATAAGGTCATATCCATGGTATTACAATGAAATTCATAAATTAAATAAAAAATAAGAACCAAAAGACCAAAGAAAGGAAATGAGGTTTAAGTATAAAATAGGTTGATAAATAGGAGATATTATTGGAGAAGTATTTCAAGAAGTGTTGTTAGGATAGTATATAGAATTATGAAAAAAGGGAGATATTTAAGTAAAATATTTCTTCAAAAATTGTGCATTGGTAGTTGTTTGAAAACATGTCCTTCATTAGTTTTTAGATGGTAAGTACCTATACCAAGAATTTATTATAATAAGTAAGGCCCCCACCATTTTAATCGATATTTTACTTCTTTTTCATGTGTTTAATCTAAATTAGGGACTAAGTCACCAACATTAAAAGCTCAAACATTGATCTTTTTGTTATGTTGTTTAGAAATGTGAGTCTTGTATTAGCGGTTGTGTTGTAGAGCAGACAAGTGGTGTTCACTAAGAGAATATAAATCATGAAGAGTAGCTTCACATAATTATTCATTAGTAATTATACCATTAAAATATATATGTAAACATGGGAGTTCAAGTTCGAATGTAAATACTAATTTGAAACCATATACAAATGAGAATTGTGTGATCCTAGTGGTAGTACATGTACTAGTATTTTAAACCCAAAGTGTTAGAAATAGATGAAGGTGCCAATATGTAAAAGTTTTTAGAATAGTATTTTGTAATATTTTAAGTAATATTTCATATAATCTGGCCTTATGTCCCTAAATTGGATGAGAGATAATCCTTGAAAATGAATAGTTTTTAGGTTTTCTGTATGTTGCACATGAAAAGTATGGTAATAATTTGGATCTATTCCCCATTTATTATATTGGAGAGAATTTAAAATCATAAATTTTTTAATAATGTATATGTATTATTTATATTTGTTGTTTACTTATACTATAGATAAGTCCAAATTATCTGAAATAGTCCCTTTTTATTTATAATGTTGTTAGTATCCTCTACGTAGACACTACATTGAGGATGGTAAGGTGTGGGAAATGGTGGGAAATTTTCAATTTAGCAAATAAATATTTCATGAATTCATTTTTGAAATTGCCACCATTATTAGAGATGATGGTATGGGAAACCCAAAAATAACAAATGATTTGGTTAAGAATAAATTTTGAAATAGTGGTTCTTATGACATTAACATGAGGCATGGATTCTACCCATTTGGTGAAATATTCAATGGCAATGATGATAAAGACATGTCTATCTTATGATTGGGTAATTTACCAATGAGGACTAGTATCCACATAGATAATTGCCAATAAGACTCTACTATTTGTAGCTCAAATAGTAGTGAGTATATTAGATTGTCATGGAGTTGACAAAGATTACACCTTTTATCAAACTTAATAGCATATTTTTCTAGAGTAGGCCAAAAGTAACCCCATATATAAGCATTTGTGGGTTGTAGCATGTCTATTATAGTTACCACTACAAATGCCTCCATGTTCTTATTATAGGAGTGTAAGACCCTATTATTTCATTACACAATAGATTAGGGTTCCTTCTGCATTATGATAATAAAGGGTGTTATATTCAAACACATACTTAAAATCTTGTTTCCGTATGAAATTTTTTTATGAGAATCTATGTGTGGAGGGTAAATTTTATGTTCATGAAATTTGATTATGTTTTTATACCATGAGCTTTGTCAAATAGTGATAGCCTTAATATGATAGACGAGCAAATTATTTGGTTTAATATAATAAGGTGATTTTCTTATTTAGATAAGAAATTAGGAATCATTAAGTAATTGATGAGGGTGAAAGAGAGATGATGATGAAGTAAGATAATCAGCTATGGTATTTTGATCTCATAGAATTGGCTCAGTGGTAAAAGAGGTAAATTATTTGGAAAGTGTGGTATCCATTTGATGATACACAATTATATTTTTTCTTTTGAATTGATAATCACCATTTACATGGTAGAAGATAAGTTATGAGTCATCCAAAGTGTGTAGATATGGGATATCTAAGTCGAGTACTACTTTCATGTTTAATATTATAGATTCATAGTCGACCATGTTGTTAGTGACATTAAAAGTTAATCAAAATTCCAAAGGTGTGATCTTAGCATGTGGGTTTGTTAGAATGCATCCTACCCCAACTCCTTGGAGGCATTTTTCACCATCAAAGTGGAGTGTCTATGTGTCTTCATGTAAATCAATGGTAACTTCTATTAGTTATTCAATAATTACTTTGGGTTTAGTAGTATCAAGAGGGATATTAGTAGTTTATTGATTATTGGCTTCTATATTAGTATTGAAATTATGAAAACAATCTTTGAGAGAGATATCTTGGTTAAAAAATTTGATGTAAAGAATGTTTCCATCATGGAGATTATCTTGAAGTGAAGTACAAGTGTGATTCATTATCTTTTGATAGATTATTGTATAATAATTAAAATTTTAAATTCCATAAATAGGACCATCCATTTTATAGTTATATTTCTAGGTAAAAATGCTTTGGAGAAGAAATGATGAAGGGATTAGAGTGAACAATGACATAAGTTTTCTGGTAGATCATATAATGATGGAGTTTTTCAACAGGAAAATAAATAGCGAGGAAATCACATTCTACTTTGATATAACATTTTTTATAGTCAATGAGTCCTCTACTGATGTAATAAATAACATACTATGTACCGGTATCATATTTTTGGTCAAGTATTTCCCCAACTAATATGGGGGTAGAGGAGGTATATAGGATTAAGGGAATTTCATTTAAATGTGGTTGAAGAGTAGGAGGATGGAAAAATTATTCTTTCATGTTATCAAAATATTTTTGGCATATATCTATCTAGTAGAGAATTACCTTTTTTTTAAAAGGGAACTGATAGAGTATATATAGTAAGCCATTTCTAGGATGAACCATTGAATTACCCCAAGTTTTCTAAGGTAAGTACATAAATCAAGAATAAAGTGAGGAATACGCATGTTGATAATAGTATTTATTTTGGTTGGATGGATATCAATACCTCAAAGAGATAATAAGAACCATAAAAGTTTACCATATGTAACTCCAAATACATATTTATATGGGTTAAGTCTAACTTTATAGTTGATTAGTCAATAAAAATGATAGATAGATCGGTGAGGTAAATTATATGAATTTTAGATTTGGCAATGAGAACATTGACATAGGTTTACACTATATTGTGTATAAGATCATGGAATATGTGGGTCATTACACACTGATAGGTTGCTCTAGAACTTTTAAGACCGAAAGGCATTTTGACATAATAATAGGTGTCCCATTCAATAGTAAATGTTATTTTATGGTTGTCTTAGGGAGCTATGTGAATTTGGTTATAGAATAAGCAACTTTCCATAAGTGGTAACATTTCATATCTAGTGATGGAATCTAATATAACATCTATTAAATGTAAGGGGAAGTTAGTTTTTAGAAATGATAAGTTAAGATTATGAAAATCAATACATATAAAAATGACCATGGTGAGTTTTTTTATGAATGATAATGATGTTTGATACCCATTTTGAGTAGTCAACATGTTTGATGAATTTGTCATCCAAAATTTTAATGATTTCTTTTTGACATAAGAAATAAATTTAGGTGGAAATTTTCATTGTTTTTATCTAACAAGTTTTGCATCTAGGTAAATGATGATATTATATACAAATATGATAGGATAAATATATGTAAGATATTCATATAACAAATTAAATGTTTCATGATACTTGTCAAAGAATAAGCTAATGGTATCATGATCTATTGGGGTGAGTTTTTAGACACCATGATAGGTCGAGGACATATTGGTGTACCGTATTCTACTTTTATGGTTTATTCAATGATAAAATACTTTACTTATTGGAAATGATTTGGATCATGAGAAATAAAATAAATAATTCTTTTTTTAGAATCCACACTAGTAATGCAATTTTTAAAACAAAGATTTTTTTTGTGAAGTTTCCAAGTTTATGTTGTTGGGGGAAGTTGAGGTTCTCTAATATGCACTAGTTCAAGTATAGTTTTATCACTAGGGAGCATGGGTAATGGTCCATAGTATTTGGCATATACCTCTATATCAATGACTTTATTACCATTATGATCATATTTAGAATGTATTTTTTGTACATCCATGGATTTGACATCTAATAGAATTTTAGGTGTAGGTTTTATTTTAGGTGAGGTACAGTCAACCATATTGGTGATAGTTATGTTAGGTTGTGTCAAAGATGGAGGTTTAATTGAATTAAGGCAGGTATCCTTTGTGGTATCTATAGAATCATTAGAAGGAAAAAAGTTGGTAGATTGTTTGGTTGTGTAGAAGGTGTATAAGGGTCATAAGTTCCTAAATTTTTAATAGTTGAGATTTGTTTGAGTACCCATAAGGTATATAATAGTGGAGGATTAATGGGATATACATGACCTTAAGTTTTGGATTAAATATTAGTTTATATGTGAATTTCATTGACATCATATTATAAGGAATGTATTTTGGGTAATATCTATTGATAGTGTTGTAAATCTAAGTCACATGATTGAGCTTGTGCCATGGTATAATTATTTTCATATGCATGGGAAATAATGTATGAATTTATTTATAAAGTAGAATTAGATTTGGATTCACCTAAATAATTAAATGTTTTTGGGAGAAATTTTTAAAGTATCTTGAAATAGTTTGTCCACTCCATACTCATCACATGTGAAATCATTTTATATGTAAGAAACTTTGTGTATTACATAGAGGAGGAATTTTAGAGATATCATCAATTAGAGGAATGGTACAATCACATGGAAGTAAATAAGGAGGAAAACACTATGAAATTTAAGGAGGTAATTTAGTGGTATTACAAGTATTTTGTAATTCATTAGGCTTATCATCATTAGAATAAAAAAAAGTGACATACAAATCTAGATTCATGTTAACAAATTCAAGTAGAGGTACATTATTAATGCATGGAGTGGCCAGAATATGATATTGGGATTTGGTATTTCTATACTCCATGTATTATGATCAGATGCATGTTTTTAGAGTCTTACATTATGGATGAATTTAATACATTAACTACCTGAGGAGGTAATATTATGTAGGGAGTTATATGGCATTCTAAGAAACTAATGTATTTAAAGATGTATTGTGATTATTTTGTTTTAGTTGTTTAATTATAGGTATATTTATGACCTTATGGATGTGTTAAATTCATTAGTGGTTCATGTGTGTATGTTTGAAATCCATTTTGGAGTTTCCCTCAAAAACTTAGAATTTGAAAATTTGAATTATGTTATTAATTTTGGGAGGTGTTTGGTGAAGTCCAACATTTGTAATAGGTTATTAAGTTCCTATGTGGTCTTATATAGTTGTGTGGATGTATTTTAAATGTACAAATGCAATTTATTTTCAATAATGAGATGAGCCTTGTAACTTCCCCTTCATTTGTCAAGGTGGCAAAGAAGAGGGAAGTTGATAGTTACTTGCTTTAAAGAATGTAAAAGTGGATATACATGTTAGAGAGTCATTATTCATAGATAGGGTAGTATTAGGAAGTTTATTAAGTATTATTTTCAAGGACATAAATAATGAAGCAAAAGAATAAGTTTTAGTTTTGTCTATGAAGTACAAGAGAATGTAACAGACTGTGTATTGTAAATATTCATTGGAAACTAATAAAGATTCAGTTTTTTAGGTAAAATATATATTTTTAAATATGTTTTGAGTGTTATTTTAACTAGTTTTTATGGATGGACATGTTATTTATATTTGAATAAGGTATTTTACATGAAGGTACAAAATTGTGTTAAGAGTGGTGAAGTGAGAGTCAAGAGTGTGAAGATTTATCAAATGTGAAACTTGTCATTCAAAGCAAACATGGTAAGAGTGAAATATTGAGGTTTATTAATTGTATTCATTTTTTTTTTCCATCTAATTTATCTTTATGCCATTTTAAAACCCACAACCTAAGTATTATGTGTGGTGTGTGACAATCTATGAAAGAAAAGTGAAGTTTGTGTGCTTGGAGGTTTAGTTAACAGTCAAGTGATTTTAGAGGAGTTGTATCAAAATTTGGATGACCCCATAGAGTGTTCAATAATTTTTAAAAATTAATCCAATTTAATTTAATTTAATTAGTATGCTCGCAGCCCGTGTGGTGAGATAAAACCCTAGATAATGGAAAATGTGGTAAATCTTTTGATTTAGCTAGTAGAACAAGACAAAATTTCTAAGGGAGTTGTTAGAGGTTGTGTACAGATTATTTGAGGATGTTTTAAGATTTTTAATGGTGTGAGGAGAGAGGTAACTTAGTTACAATGACTAAAGACCTTGTGGAACCCTATTAAAAAGCCAATTTTTTTAGAAAATGAATGATTAGAGTAGTTTAGAGGTTGGATGAGATAATTTAGTGGTTTGAGGAGTTGAATACGGTTATAAAATACATATTTCAGTAATTTAAGGTGTAATAATTAGTAAAAAATTCAATTTAAAGTGTTTTGAGAGGTCTCATCCAATATAGGATTGTCACAATCCTCTAACTAGGGTTTTTAGAAATAAAGTCATGTATCTTGAGTTTTATCCATATAAAACTCATATATATTTGTAATCACATGTAATTAAAGGTAAAAAAGAATATTTGTGAATTTTTTAAGTTTTAAAACACCATACAATATGGTCTCCTTTGTTGTGGGGGTAAATAGGCCTAATGAAGGGCTAATTTTAAGAAGAGGTAAGAAAGTTGTAAAGCCATGTGATTTGGTCAATTAAACTTTAGGTGGAGATATAAGAGGATAGAGGGTACTTATAAAGTATATTAGGTTTTAAATCTAAATTTTTACTTGTTTTTACACTTGAAAATTATCAGAAAAAGGGCTATAAAGAAGGCATAGAATTATCAAGTGTTGCATAAGAGAAATTAAGGAATGAATGTGGATTTGAATGGAAGTGAAAAAATATAGATAGGATTCAATGAATCCTATGGAATTCATAAGAATTTATTCAAGAAGTGAGAATAAGGAATTGAGGACTTGAAGCATCAAGAATGAAGCAAGAGAGAATAGACTTTTAGAGGAGATAATGAAGAGTGAATGCATGAATTGATAGTTACAGGTATCATAGTTATGTAAAGAGTAGATAATGATGTCTCTCTACATCACAATAACCCTCATATGATGTGTACATGGGTGACTTAGGAGTATGTTGTATAATAGTGGTATATCAAGGATAACGAGCTTGGTACATATGGTCTTTATTCTAATAGAGAGGGGGAGCCAAATACAGCCTAGTGGTTTTCTATTTGTCTTATCAAATCCTCAACATGTGATATGAGTTTATTTAAGGTGATATTTGGTATATCCAATTTTTTGAATTATCCAAAGGGAGGTAACATTAATTCTTGATCCTTCATCTACCAAGACTTTTCAAATAAGGGTGTTCTTAATTGAAATTTTAATGAAGAGAAGTGGATCATTAGCTTGAAAAATAATTTCATAATTAATCATGTCTTATTCAATAAATCCTATGGAAGGTTTAGAAAAGGTACAAATAGTCTCAATAGTATGTAATTTTGTATGTGAAGGGTCCTTAATAAGATTTTCCACATCAAGAGATGGTGGTTCTTTAATGTATTTCAATTTTTGCATTATAAATTTATGACGATATGGAGAAGTATGAACTAAATCCATGAGGGATATTTTACATGGCATTGAATTGAGTTCTTCTAAGAAATTCCAATGTGATTTAGAAGATGAAGAACCAACATGAGGTTTAGGAGGTACAATGTTCTTTGTAATAATAGGGGAAGTAAATTGAGGTTTTGGTTGTGGGAGTGTTCCCTCATTTGGTTAAGAAGGTATGGTAATGGTGATTATGGTGTCTTTAAGTAATTGTTCTTCAATTGATGGTTGTTTAGGTTTAGTGATAGGATCATTGTAGGTAGGTTTGTGTCTATAATTGAATTTGGATACATTCACATATTTAAAATTTGTATAAAATTGGTCATAATCAACATCCATTATATATATATTCATTTGAATTTGTGGATTAGAGATATAGAATGAATTTTTAGGTTTAGATGATGAAGGCTTGATAATTTATTTCTTTTGAGAGGCTTTGAAATAATCTTGATTATGTATTTTGATCATAACATCATGGTCTAATGTATCTCATAACATAAAAGAAATAAAAAATTTGAGGAGCCCATGACATGTTTCATGAGAATGATCGACATTGACATGAAACCAACAAAATTTGTTAAGATCATACTATGTAGGCAGATTATTAGTATAGGTGAAAGGTTTAGAGGGAGATAATAATTTATTCATTTGTTGAATTGTTAATGTTGTATGGGAAACAAGGGGATTATCCACTTTGACTGATCCTATTTTTGTTTGAAAATGATTGTTAGTAATCACATTAGTGGACTTTTAGAAGGATACCTTGAAGGATTTATGATTTGGTTCAAATTGTTTCATAGTAAAGTCTTATATTTTAGCTTCATTAGTTGTATCAATTAGATTTTGTCAGGACAAATTTTGAACCTTATATTCAAGGTAAGGTGTTAAGGTTGTTATAAAGAGTTTAAATAAGTTATAATCAATCATGTTATGATTGGTTTTATGAATGAAAGATTTACATATTTTAATGAAGTCATGATTTGATTCAGAAGGGGATTATTTAGCATTGATAAAATGACTAAGATTTTTTTTAGGAATATCATTGTGTTGAACTTAATTTACTAAAGGATTGAATAAATTATTTATTTACCATATGCCATGTTGAGTGAGTTGATTATATCATTCTAATAGATCTCTTATAAATGTTTTGACTATAATTTTAGTGGTAGAAAAGGTATTTGTTTGAATCCAATCTTTGTAGAGATTACTGAATACTTTAATAAAATATGTAGGGTCTTCATTCCCATCAATTTTAATAGTTGGAGAGATGTTTCCAATATCAATAGAAATAGTGCAGGGAGCTAAATGTTCATTTTGAATATTTTTAAGCATATTATTATGCAAAAGGGGTTGGGAAATGATATTTATGGTGGAATATCAAAGAGGAATAGGGATATAATTTTGGTTAATTTGAGATATGAGAATAGGAGTTTGATTAGTCACTTTAATAAATGATGTTGCATTTGCATCATTTAAGAAGTATTGGATGCTTGCATGATATTCATTTGTTGAACTATTTATGCAAGAAGTTGAGTGGTATCAATTAGTGGATTTAGATTATTAGTGTTTAAAGGTGGGTTATTAGGGTTGGTAGGGAGAATTCCCTATATTGGTATTAGTTATGGGTTGTTGGGTGGAGGATTTTTAGGTGGAAGATTGTTTATGTTTAAATGTTTTCCTATAGGGTTATTAGTTAAGTTTGTGTCAATTTACCCTACAGTATAATAAGGTAATTTGGAGAGACAAGTGTCTTGAGAGGTTTGAAATGGATCTGATCCATCATTATAATGATTTTGGGTAATTTGAACCATATTATAGTTCAGAGATGAAGGGTGAGACAAGGTGCACCAAAAGTGAGTATCCTCTTAGGTAAAAAAGGTAGGAAGGAAACAATACCCCATGTATTGTCTAAATGGATTAAGGTTGTCCAAAACTATTTTAATAGGGATTTAATTATGTTTGGAATGAGGATCTAAGACTAAGGATAAAATGTAAAATATTATAATAGAGTCATCCATATAATAAATTAGATTGGCTAGGCCTGATTTTGAGATAAAGAATTGAATCATCTAGGTAGCATGCAATTAGATAAATAGGATTTCATGAACAAAACTAAATCATCCAAGTGGTATAATTATGACTAGGTTGATAGAGTTTAGAAAGAATAATAACATAATATCTAGGAAAGAACATAGTCAAATGGATTGACTATGTTTTATGTGGAGGCACTAAAGACCAGCCGATGAGAGACTGGGTTGGATAGAATGAATGTGTTCTATAGAAGGGTAAAAAGACTAGCCTATGAAAGATTGGATCAAATAAAATGATTGTGTTCTATGGAATGGAAACTATAAGAGACATGATAGAGTGGGTTGATTGTGTTTTGAGGATAAAGATAGGTTTTGATAGATATAACTCTAAATGATCTAGTGTTAATTGGTAGAGAAATTGAACTAAACACACAAGCAACTAGGTCAACCTAGTCAATTTAATTATGACATACAACACAACGCTTATATTAACATTATCCAATATAAGTTTTACAATATAACATATAATTAACAAAGATCAAGCAATAATACTATAAAATAGAAATTCTAATCTATGCAGTCATTCACGAATGTTTTAAATTATAGATTTAAAAATAAATGTGATAGGGAATTTATCTTTATCAAGGAACTAGAAATAATTAAGCTTAATCTAGTTTCATATTTTAAAGTATGAAAGAGATTTGTATTGGTGATGGTACTAGCTTAGTATTAGGGCCTACCCCCTCACTTCATAATCCCACAATGATAAGGGTGTCAGTTGATTTACCAATATATACCATCAACCATATATTTATACTTGGCTAGAAACCCAAGTTAGCTTCCCCCTTGGTGATGAAATCTAAGTAGGTATACCTTGGGTAGAATTATTTAATGTTTTTTGATATTTTGTGATTTGATATTTTGTGATATTTTGGGTAGAAAAGTAATGTGAATAAATAAATAAATTAAACTTTCATGTTATAATATGTGTGATACTCTAATAAAGTAAGAAAAAATGAATTAATTACTACCAAATTGAGTTAGTTCCTTTTGATTTAAGAGTACTAAGTCAATTGGGTTGACTGAGTATACAAATAATGCATAATAAAATTGACTTGATTGATTTTGTCTATTGAAGAATAGGCCAATGTAACACATTTGAACAAGTCAAATGAGTCTCCTAAGAAAGAAGTAACTACATAACTAAGTTGATCAAGTTGACTTAGTTTACTATAGGGTTACAATTTTATAGAACTAAAAACTATGAAAAATAGGACTATATCGATGAAAAGAAATTACTAAGTTGTTTAGAATGACCTTGGTGATTTGATAATGTTGAATTTCTATATTTATACTATGTCATAAAAATGAATATTTTTAACCTGCTAATAGAGTTGATTGTGTAAACTAAGTCTAAACACCTATATGTAAAAAATAAAACTGAGTCGATCATATTAATTCAGTTGTCTATAATTTAAGATGACAACACAAAGCCAAATAGAGTCAATTGAATCAACTATTTATTAAAACCTATGTATATAATGTTAGACCAAGTCGATAGAGTCGATATATTAATATAAAAATTTAAAAAATAAAATTAAAAAAAATGAAAGCATGAAATAAAACCTTCAATGGTTACTTCACATCAGGTTCACCATAATATATATAAGAAAAAGTGAATGTGATATCTAAATCAATCCTATATCGGATAATATAAATCAAATTAGCCGTTACACTTGGTGGTACATTTAGACAATTAGGGTCTTCACCAATATGGATCTGATAGACCTAACTAAGGGGGCTCTTACCATAAAATATCACTAGATAGGGTTCCAAAGACTCTAGTTGACTAATACAACATAATAACCCTATCTAGGTCATATGGTTTGTAACAAATTAAAGTAAATATAATCTAGTTCTCACCAAATATTGTGGCATAAATGGGGGATAATAAACATAAATAATAAACATGAAAAGAATAAATCTACTCAAGTCAATGTAGATGTAATCCTAAGCATGGATAGATAATACATTCATTATCCATTACTTATGTAATTTTATCTACCAAAATAGAGGATTATGAGTTCAAAATACTTACCTTGAAGATGAACCCATCAAGGCTCAATCTTTCCCTTTGACAATGGTTATTTGAAATATGTGGTTGTGGTTTGTAAGAATCATAAAGATAATTTAGTTCTAGTCTATAAGAATTATCCCATGCATCCAAGACATTTCCATAAGATAAGATTCTTATCTAAAGAAGTATGAAACCCTAAACAATGACTCCTCAAGTATAATGGTTGAAGATCATATCGTAAATAAGTGAAAATGAATGATTCTTTGTCTTGGAAATGAGGTGAAATATTTTTTTATATATCTTGGTCTAATCTTAAATCCTTTAAAATTTTTAGCCAATAGAGTCAGCCCAGTCAACCTAGTTGTATGGAAATAAAATAGTTGGGTCTAGGACTAAGTCAGGTACGTTGATTTAGTTCCATATGTGTTCAATTTAAAAAATAGGATCAACTTATTCAACTGCATTTAGAGGATGTTAAAAATAGGTTTGACTTAGGTAGGGGTTATTTGAGGTGGTGAATTACTTGGAGGAGTGTGTGAGGTATGAAAGCTTAAGGAAATATATATGAGGGAATTGTGTTCATTTTAAGTGGTGGTATAGGGAATAACAATATTACAAAGCACCAATGGTTAGACCACCCCTTTCTTGATGTACCCTTTAAGTCATGCACTCAGATAGATTGAGAATCGATAGGTTCTTCTAAGATAAAAGCATACGTAATTGATAAAGTTTAAAAATATTGTGTGTATACAAGGAGAGAGAAGGCCCTAGTGATACTAGGGTGAGAGGAAGAGGGGATAGTAGGACAGGGAGGAAAAATTTAGAGGGAGTCTTGAGTAAGATTCATCTTCTTAGACATTGACATGAAGACATCAGAGCAACATCAAAGGGAGGATCAATTAGGTGACATTACTAGAGCCAAAACCCTAGATATTCTACTACCTTATCTCCTTCCTAAAGGAGGATAGAACTTTGATATTTTTTGTAGATGTTTTTTTTGATATACCATTATAGATGTCAATTCTTTTTTAGATGCCTCAAATCATATTGGACCTCTATAAGGGTGCTCTTATCAAATATTTTTATTATATAGAATTGATAGCTTACATTATATATATATATATATGTATGTATATGTATATGTATATGTATATATATATATATATATATATATATATATATATGTATATGTATGTATATGTATATATATATGTATATGTGTATATATATATATATGTATGTATGTATGTATGTATGTAGTATATACATATATATAGACATACATATACATGTGTGTGTGTGAGGGGTGTTTTGTGTATGTATGTTTGAAAATAAAGAGTCACATTACATAATTATGAATCAGAGATATACCAAAACACCCACACACACACAAAAATATATATGTATGTATGTACATGTGTGTGTGTGTGTGTGTGTGGGTGTTTTGGCATATCTCTCATTCATAATTATGTGATGTGACTCTTTATTTTCAAATCAACTTCTTAGATTATGCAATCTATAGGACTAGATATGTGATGATGTATGTATATGTGTATCTCTTTATTTTTAATATGATGTTATGGTAAAATGCTTATGTATATGTGGAAACATGATGTATGCATATGAATTAATGTGATGGATGTACATATGTAATTATAACTATGTTAACATTTATCTTTTAGGTAATTACCTGATTGATTTTTTCACACAATATATGACTTTCAATTTGTATCAAGGGATGAAAGGGAAAAAATGGGATAAATGTGAGGTGAATCATAAATAAAAATTTCATAGGAGAAATGAATATGACCCAATCCTTAGGATTAAATATAAATGTGTAATTTTTTCTAAACTTATAAAATAATTGACTTTATTGACTTCATCTAGAGAAAATTTGACCTAATAGAACTGGTAAATGGGAAAACCTTACCTTATTTAAATGTAAACATATAGACAAACCTTTTTGAAGAAATTTCTTTTTAGACACTCTTTATAATTTGGAATTTCTTCTATATTTATATTTTACTTATTTTTGAAACCAACTATATCTAGTATCATGACAAATAAGACACATGGAATCATCACCGAAGGCTAGATATAGGTAGATAAGGTCATCTATCCCTGATGCCACCCCCATGCAACTAATAAGATGTGAGGGATCAATACTGAAGGTTAAGAAAGGGTGTGAGACGTATAATTTTGAATTTTATATTTACATAAGATTTTTATTTAATATAATCATCCAATTTTCTATTTGTAAGGCCTTCACCCCAAAATCTTATCCCAATGCAAATATTAATAAACAAGGTCTTACCATTGAGGACTAACATGAGTGAGTAAAAGTTATTTTATTTTAGGCATCCTAATATTTTTATTTCCAAAGTCACTATGAATGGGTTAATCTATCATAGACAAATTTATAGCCTCCATTATAGGCTAAATTTTTTTTAAGTTGTGTAAGAAGATGAAAGGAAATAAGTGTACTCTACTCATAATAACTAAGAGAAAACCAATGTGACATGATGATTTTCAGAATGCCTACTATAGGGTGAAAAGGAAATGTGAGAATGAGGTAAATGTAATGTGATGCATGTTGAAAGTTTATGTATGTGTAAACTAACCAAATAAATAGTCATAATACAACACCTTCACTATATTGGTGGATATGTAACATATGAAAATATAATGTAGGTGAAAATGGGGTGATATGTGAAAACTAGATATAAAAATGTTTTAGATGCAAAGAGTTCATGGATGCACTAAACTCTTCACCCTCTAAAGACCATAACTGATAGGATCCATTGTTGAAATATTATATTACTAAATATGGGCCCAACTAGTTGGGTCTAAATTTATGACTCTCTCCTTTCTTTTTGTCAAATTGGATATCAAGCCTAAGAATGAGATCTCCAACATGGATTAGGAACTCATGGATTTTTTTGTTGTATTGCCTACACATGTGGTCAAAATATATGTGATTGTTGGTAGAGGTGATCTTATACTCATCTAATAGCTCTAATGTAGCTAGACACCCCTCTCTTATTATTCTTCATTAAGGAGGCCTTGAAGGGAGATGCAAAGGCTAGGTATTTCCACCTTTAAGGTTTGAATAGCTTCAGAACCAAACACTACTGAATGCAGTGTTGCTACTGTGGGTGTTTTAATACTTATTAATTAATCCCATAGTGTTGGATAGAGTTTTAAATTCCAATCTCATTTAGACTATCTAATGGTTTTGACCAAGATTGACTTCAAGTGTTTTTGGTAGCCTCGGCATGGTTTTTACCTATGGATAATGCACAAAAGATAAGTGGTGTAATATATTGAATTTATCACATAATTCACAAACTTTGAGATTCTTGGAAGGGGACCCATTGTTAGTAATTATGACATCTAGGATCCCCAATTTAAAAAGGATTTGGTTCATGAATAATTTTCTAATAATTATTTCAGTCATAGTTGTTGGGGGCATTACTTCTACCCATTTAGTGAGATTTTTGGTCATTGTGATGATGAAGTGATGACTATCTAAAGAATAAGGGGAGATTTTACCTATTAAATATATTCCCCAAGTAAAAAAGGGACAAAAAGTGAAAATGGGCTATAATTTATTGGTGGTAATATGTATATCATGTAAAAAATGTTAGCACTTCTTACATTTGTGTATATATGACGGTGCCATGTTCTAGATTAGGCTATGAATATACCATCCAATGTATTTTTTGAGATATCATGTGGCCACTGATGTCTACACTACACATGTCACTATAACAAAGAAAGAGGATCTTTTTTTACTCCTTTTGGTTGACACACCAAAGTAATATGCCGTTGAAGGCCTTTTGATAAAGGACTATGTCTAAGATAATGTACTTAGATGTGATAACATGAAGACATCTCCTCTATTATGAATTAATGCCTTTAAGTATGTTTGACAAATTAGGTAATTAATGATGTTTATATACCAAGGAGAGGAACTAATGGTAGGATTTTCTATATAACATATCACCTCATTGAGAAAATCAGTATCAATAAGGTCATTAACATCCAAAGGGGAATTACCTAACTAATAAATGATGATCATTCCTTTAATGAAATTTTGGTTGATATAAGCCAATTAAAACTCACTTAAGAGCATAATGAAATGACCAACCTTTTGAGAGAGGGATATATAAGTTAGGAAACTCTGTAGGGATTGGGATCTCATGACAACTCTTATTTATTGATTAATTATAAAGTGTCATAGATGTTTGGTTACAAACACTATTTATAGACATTCCTTTTTTTCCTAAATGTATCATGTATCATAATCAACAAGGGTTAAACCAATGAAATATATCACATGTTCATTACCAGTGTCATCTTTTTGAGCCAACATACATGTGAGGGATACCTTGATTGCTCTTATATAAATTATCAAAGGCTTACCTAGATTAGGTGCCATGAGCATAAGAGGGGATATAAGAAATTGTTTTAATATCTCAAATTATTCTTAATAATCACTTGTCTAAGTTAGGTCACTTGCATTTTTGATTATGTTTTTGATGGGATAAATGGCATATGCAAGGTTAGGGATGAATTGTTGGATAACCCCCATCTTTCCTAAGAACTTCTTCATTATATATTCATCTATGGGAGGGTTCATTTATAATATTTCTTAGATATTAGTGGGTTCGATATCAATCCTACATTAGGAGGTGATGTACACTAGGAGTTTTCCACTGGTGACTCCAAACATTTACTTATATGGATTAAAAGTAACTTTGTATTCGATTAACCATAAGAAGATGATGCATAACACTTATAAATGATCTTCATGTCACCTTGATGCATAACACTTCTAAATGGTTTTGACCAAGATTGACTTCAGGTGTTTTTGGTAGCCTCAGCATGGTTGTTGCCTATGGATAATGCATATAAGATAAGTGGTGTAATATATTGAATTTATCACATAATTCACAAACTTTGGGATTCTTGTAAGGGGACCCATTGTTAGTAATTATGACATCTGGGATCCCCAATAGATAAAGGATTTGGTTCATGAATATTTTTTTAATAATTAATTCAGTCATAATTGTTGGGGGCATTACTTCTACCCATTTAGTGAGATTTTTGGTCATTGTGATGATGAAGTGATGACTATCTAAAGAATAAAGGGAGAGTTTACCTATTAAATATATTCCCCAAGTATAAAAGGGACAAAAAGTGAAAATGGGCTATAATTTATTGGTGGTAATATGTATATCATGTAAAAAATGTTAGCACTTCTTGAAATTGTGTATATATAATGGTGCCATGTTCTAGATTAGGCCATGAATATACCATCCTATGGATTTTTTGAGATATCATGTCGCCACTAATGTCCACACTACACATTTCACTATAACAATGAAAGAGGAGCTTTTTTGACTCCTCTTGGTTGACACACCAAAGTAATATGCCATTGAAGGCCTTTTGATAAAGGACTATGTCTAAGATAATGTACTTAGATGTGATAACATGAAGACATCTCATCTATTATGAATTAATGACCTTAGGTATGTTTGACTAACTAGGTAATTAATGATGTTTATATACCAAGGAGAGGAAATAATGGTAGGATTTTCTTTATAACATATCACCTCATCGAGAAAATTAGTATCAATAAGGTCATTAACATCCAAAGGGGAATTACCTAACCAATAAATGATGATCATTCCTTTAATGAAATTTTGGTTGATATAAGTCAATTAAAACTCACATAAGAGCATAATGAAATGACCAACCTTTTGATAGAGGGATAGATAAGTTAGGAAAGTCTGTAGGGCTTGGGATCTCATGACAACTCTTATTTATTGATTAAGAATAGAGTGTCACATATGTTTGGTTACAAACACTATTTATAGACATTCTTTTTTTTCCTAAATGTATCATGTATCATAATCAACAAGGGTTTATCCAATGAAATATATCACATGTTCATTACCAGTGTTATCTTCTTGAGCCAACATACATGTGAGGGATACCTTGATTGCTCTTATATAAATTATCAAAGGCTTACCTACATTAGGTGCCATGAGCATAGGAGGAGATATAAGAAAGTGTTTTAATATCTCAAATGCTTATTAATAATCACTTGTCTAAGTTAGGTCACTTGTATTTTTTAGTAGGTTTTTTATGGGATGAATTACATAGGCAAGGTCAGGGATGAATTGTTGGATAACCCCCATCTTTCCTAAGAACTTATTCATTCTATATTCATCTATGGGAGGGTTCATTTATAATATTTATTAGATATTAGTGGGGTTGATATCAATCCTACATTAGGAGATGATGTACCCTAGGAGTTTTCCGCTGGTGACTCCAAACATGTGCTTATATGGATTAAAAGAAACTTTGTATTAGATCAGCCACAAGAAGATGATGCATAACACTTCTAAAATGATCTTCATGTCACCTTGATTTTCTAAGTAGGTAGTCCACGTAGACTTCCACTATTTTGTGGATGAGGTCATATCCATTTGGTATGTTTCCCCTATGTTTTTTAGGCTAAAGGGAATTACAACATAGCAAAAGGTTGCCTAATGTGTAGTTAATTAAGTACTGCTTTGGTCTTCATAAGAGATGTGAATATGGTTATATCCTGAAAAGCCATTTGTGAGTGATAATAGACTGTATCTTGTGGTAGCATAAAAAATGACATCAATAGATGGGAGGAGGAAGTCATCATTTGGGCATGCCTTGCTAATGTATTGAAATTCTATATATACTCTGATTTTACCATTATTTTTAATAATGGGGATGATGTTAGACATCCATTTGAATTAATCAATAGGCTTAATGAAGCTAAATTTTAAGATCTAGATGATTTCCTCCTCTACCATTAGTGAAACATTAGGTTTGATTGGTCTAAGTTTTTTCTTAATGGGTTTCATGTCTAGTGTCATTACTACATTATGGACAACCACATTAGGATTGATTCCTATCATGTCTATGTAGGAGAAGTTGAAGGATTTATAAAGTTACATTAGGAGTTATTCATGGTATTTTACCTCTTATTTAGAGGACAAAGATATTAATTTGAGGAATATAAGGTTATCTTATATTTCAACATTAATGTTAATAGTTTCCTGAAAGAGGGATGCATTTACTTCTTGGAATATGTCAAGATCTAGGGAAAGGTCATGTTATTTTCCCTCAGTGTTAAACGTATTGTGTTTTCCATTCAAGGAGAGGTAATCCTCCACATGGTAGTAGGACTTGTCAAACTTAGTTCCAAGGGCTGAGTTAGGGTAACATGTAAGCGATAATCCCCTCTTATGATGGATTGAGGGGAGGTCATTATAAGACTTTAATAATTTTAGAATGGCCTTATTGTTATCGATGAGATTCAAAATAAGAGGGATATTATCTCATATAATATGGGTGACTATTTTCTCATTAGGAATCTTACTTATGAGAGGATTTGTCATGATTGAGATTATAAAATCTAATTTTGGGACCATTTTATGGGGGGAAAATGTGAAGATGAGGCAACCATAGATTCAAAAAGCTAGTTCATTTCTACATGGATTATTCAATGGAGATGAAATTTATGTCTTTGGTGACCTCACATATATAATTTTTTTTATAATTGAAGGTACTCAGATTTGGTCTAGTAGACTTTGGACACTTGAATTTCCACTAACTGATAATCTCTCTAGATTCTCAAGTTTTGGACACCTAGATGATTTACAATGAGCGTACAAAGTAATAGAGCCTCATTTTATGATCAATTATTTGTACACTCAAATTCTATTTTGAATCTAAAATGCATAGTTATCCCCTTAATGGAAATGAAAATGACTCCTAATCCAATGCCTAGGTAGCACTTGGCCCCATCATAGTGTAAGGTCCACTGATCATGTGTATAAAGGGATAGTCATCGGATGACATGTCTTGGTATTATAATATTTTAACCATGTGGACATCAAAATTTTGGGTAATACCTCTCTTGGTATCTAGTGTTGAGGCTTAATCAAGTAATGATACCTATGTAAGAAAAACATAAGGGTTTGTGAAGGTGTGGAAATTTTATCATTTTACTGTTAATGAAGGAAGGAAATAACCTCTAGGAGATCAAAAGGACATATTTTAAGCTTTGGGTTAAGGTAGATGAGTAATTATAGAAATGTGAAATATTTATTTCTTGGATTTTTCTTTGAGGTTTGAATAATACCAACATAATTTGGGTCATGTGTAGGTGTGGGGAGTATGCTAGCTAATTAGGGACTTATCTTGATAGAGGAAACATATGGGTGTAGTTTTACAACTTGAAATATTATAAATAAGATATGGGAAATATTACTTGGCCTTTAATTATGTGTAGAAACTATTGTAAGAATTCACTAAGTGATTTTTTAGGGCCACTTTCTTTCACAATTGGAATGAGGAGCCCTTCCTTGGGAATATAGGGGTAATTGTGAGTTTTGATGTTGATTGCTATCCTTCCCACTATCATAGTATGTATCTTGTCTTCAAGTGCTAAGGTAATTATGGGAGTTTAAGTGGTTTTATTGACCATTAGGAGACTAAAAATGTGTTGGTAAATGTAACCAGGTGTAGGTTGATGTAAGATTACTGACATATCTAGAAGGAGTAATCATGATGGATTAGAGATTCTAAAAATTTGATATGGTCCCATAATAACATGATAAAAAATAATACTCCAAATTGGATCATGAGTAAAAAGGGTATAATTTTGACCAAAAATTTCCATTTTGTTGTTGAATGTTGGGTTTCCACTTTTAAAGTTACTAGGATGGTTATTATATAGGGTAAGTTTTTTTCCTTAGATACTTCCACCATACAAAGGTTGAGCAGGCAAGCCAACTCATCTTGGTTTTTTTATCCTTGAAATCATAAGTTCCAACCCCTTTTGGGTTGAATTGAAGAACTAGGGGAGTATCTTTCTCTAATATATAGATAATTTTTGTAGTAGATAGTGTGGAAACCATCTCACTAGCAACTATTTTTGAGTTAGGGATCTTTTCAATCATCATTATGTCCTTTTATTTTGATTTAAATTTTAGAAGTGTTTAGGGAATTTTCTCTCCTTTTTTTATGATGAACACTTTAGGATTCAAGGATTAAATATCATCAACCATTGTGGTGGTTTTATAACCCATTTTTTATTTAGGTGATAGTTGATGTGTAACTCAAGCTATTTGTGTATGGTAACTTGTAACATATTAAAGGGTTTAAGATATCCTTAGGCTACAAAAAACTTCCCTAGGTGTACAAATTGGATTTTTTAAAATAGGGTATAAGGAATAGCCTTATTTTTATGTATCTAAGGGTGCATGAAGATCTAATTGTAATTTATGTCCTTATCTATAACATAGAACTTAGTTAGCACTATCTTGGGGCCCAGAGTGATTGGGAGTACAATGGTCCCTATGGAAGTGGACTTGAGATTTTTTATATCTATGGAGAGTGTATACACATAATATTTTAAAACATTATCAATTAATGATGTTTTCTCTCTTAGAGGAACTTGTCAAGTGTCAATCTTTTTAACTACATGTCTTAAAGAGTGCATTAGGAAAGGGGTGGGTAGACCATGGGTACTTCATAGGATTTTTATACCCTATACCACCACTTACTATCTATAAAACCTTATCTTATGTACTTTTTTAAGCCTTACCTTCTCTCTTTCACACTCTTCTAAGCATTTCACTACTTCACTTATCCACTTCCTAAGCTTCAAACCATTTTTGAAAATTTACATTACACTATTAGCATGGGTTGACCTTGTATTCAAATTTTTAAAATCATGTTACAAGTTTAGGTGAACTATGGCCTCCCTATTCTAGGACATAACTTGTTTTTATTAATTAAAAATACAATGTCAACTGGGCTAACCCTATCGACTAAACTTTTAGAAAGGTTTAAGTTTATATTCAACTATATATACACATTCATTTAGTCATTTCTTAGAAAGACAAGAGAGTTAATTATTCATTTTCACTTCTTAATAATCTTCTCTTCCACCATTATACTTGAGCAATTATTTCATAGGTCTTATACTTGGATAAGAGTCTTGTATTATGGAAAAATCTTGTATGCTTTGGCCTTTCATAGTGATCCTTACAAACCATAACAACTTATTGCAAATAACATTTGGCCAAGGGAGAGATTGAGTCTCGACGGGTTCATCTTGAAGGTAAGTATCTCTAACATTACTCCTTTATTTTAGTAGATAGATGTAGCATAAGTAATCACTTTTGAATAAATTATTCTCTACATGCATTAGGTTTTTATCTATACATAGCTTAATTATGATTCTCCTAGTTATGTTTACTTTTTATGTTTATTACCCCTCTTTACTCCACAAGATTTAGTGAACACTAGATTAAACTTTACTTCACTTTTTGTATACTTTGTGAATATGAAAACATGGGATCTAGCTAAGGTTATTACATGGTGTTGCTTGACTAAAGGCTTTGGAACCCTCTCTAATTATTTTATTATGGTAAGATATCCCTTAGTTAGGTCTAATAGATCCATCTTGGTCATGACCCTAAATATCTAATATATCAACAATTAAAAGTGTAAGTAGGATTTATCTTGTCTGAGCTAGGATTGATTAATAGATCAGTTGGATTTCACTTTTTATACATTGTTGAAACTGATCTCAATCAAACCCTTATAGGTTTTATTTCACATTTTCATTATATATATATATATATATATATATATGTATATATATATTAGTACTATATTTTACCTATTGGTATAGTCCTAACAATTTATGCACAAGTTCAACAAATAGTCAACCCAAAATAGCTATGTTCTATTTGTGCAAGTCTTCTCCAAATATAGGTGATTAGATTGATCAACTCAGGATAATCTCTTCTTTAGTTACAGGATTGCATACATATTTGAACTAGTCAACTCTATTCATAGCTCCTTTTTTTAGCATACAAGCATGTAAACATAGTCGAGCCAGTTGACTCTATTCACAACTATTTTTTTGCATACAAGTTTTGAAAAATCCATTGATCTAGTTGAATCTATTCATAGTTCTTCTTTTTTTAGCATACAAGTTTACAAAAATAGTCAAGTTAGTTGACTTTATTCATAATTTCTTTTTAGTACATATGTTTTGCAAATTTTGTCTAGCCATTTAACTCTATTATCATTATTGTTTTAATCAACACTTGAGCATCACAACATAATTTTTTGAAATATAAACATATTCAAGCCCACCAAGATTCATTATTACCTTCTTGATCATTTAGTTTTTCATTCATAGTAATATTTTTCACAAGTTTTTAGTCTTCAAAACAACAACCAACTAGGTTAACTAACTTGACATAGTTCTATAGCCTATTTTATATCTAGAAAACATAGTTAACCTATTCAAATGTGTTCTTACAGGTATTTATTTCATAGAATATTAGTGACCCAATAAACTCTATTCTACATTGTTTTCATACAACATCACCTAAATTGATTCTATCCTCTTCACAGTCAAGGAATTAGCCTCTTTTTTGCTAGTAATTAATTCATCTTTCCTTTTAGTTGCTTGCATGCTTAGAGTAGAAAACATAGATTAATTAGGTGGTTTTTAAAATTACCTATTTAGTCACACTATTTTTATATTTTTCACACTTTCAAATCAATTTATACATAAAAAAACATTAAATATTTATCTTCCTAAGGACTACTTCCTTGGATTTCATCACCAAGGGGGAAACCAAATTGGTTGTTTGTCCAAAAAAACATGTAGCTAATGGTATATAATGACAAATCACCCAACACCCTTATCATTTTGGGATTGTGAGGTGAGTTGATAGGACCCAATACCAAGCTATCACCATGGTCAATATAGATCCCCTTTAGCCTAAACTTCTTGAAACCATCTTTAGATTGCTTTTTAGTTTTTTATTACATATAAATTCTCATCACATTAAATTTAAACTTTATTATAATCTAATAACACTTAGGAATGAAAAATTAGTTAGAATTTACTTTCAAGTTACTACTTGCTCTTTGATCATTATATTTTATATTTTAAAACATTCATTATCCAACATTGGTGTAAGGTTTTTGTTGTGTGTTCCAATTGGATCAATCACATTAATCCAATTACTTGTGTGCTTAGTTTCATTTGCTTAGATATTATTTTAAAACCTTTATTTTTTTATAACACTATCATCCATGTCGATATAGTCTTTTACAGACTATCTACCTACAATACATAGTTAACCTATCTGACTGTGTTTCTTTATCTTCATGTTTAGTCCCTTGTATAAGTAGTACAATCAACCTATATGGTTGTCTTCTTATTTATTGTCTTGTTTCCTATTCAAAAATACATAGTTAACCTACACAACTATGTCCTCTTGTTATCTATTATGTTCCTTATTTTATATAATAGAGTCAACCCATATGATTGTTTCCTTTTCTTCCTATTCTATGTACCTTATTCACATACTCTATCAACCTAAATGACTCTAAAACTGTTAGTTGTTACTATTCTCTATGTGGCCAACTTTGTCTCTATTTTCCCTTCTTGATTCCTAATTTCTAACTCTTTCTTCAAGCATCATAAAATACCCTATAAAATATTTTTAGACAATATGAATCCATTTAGATGTTACATGAGATGTTCTTTTATTCCTAACTTCATTTCCCAAAAATATCCTCATTATTGGATCACTTATCCTCCCTCCTCTTTTGATTACAACATGATTCAAATTAATCCAATATATAATATTGGTGGTTCATATCCTTTTCATGCTTATCATTATAATTTTCATCTTAGAGCATCTCATGATAATGTGGAGGCAATCGACATAATCCTATCCAATAACCCCATAGAAAATCTAACACCTAGTAACCCTTCCCATAATACGAATCTGGGGAATCCTTCGACAAACACTAACCCACCAACTAATACAAATAAAATCCTTACACAAATAGTATAACAAATGAATATAGTATAAACATCTAAAAGCTCCCAAATGATGTAACTACAACATCATTTTTTCAATATGGATAATAAACCTCCCATTCTTCTTTCTCAAAATAATCAAAATTTTATCCCTCCACATCTTAGAGATGTGGCAGGAAATGCCATTCCCCAACCTATCATGCATAATAAGATGATTCAACACATTCAAAATGAGACTTTATCCCCTTTCGTTATTTATATTGATATTAATAATATATATGCAACTATTAAAAATTATGGGACTAAATACCCTGCATCTTTTCTTAAGGAATTTGATAATCTTTATAAAGAGTGGATCCAAACTAATACCTTTACCACAACTAAAATATTAGTTGAGACCTTCACTAGTGATGTATTTGAATGGTATGATCAAATTCCCTAACATTATATATGTAAAATAGAGGATATATTCAATCCTTTAGATAAATAATTCTAACATAATGATCTTTTTGAAAATTGTGTTAGTCATTTCAATAATGTTAAGCAATCTCCTAGTGAATCAGCTCATGATATAATCAAATGATGGAAATATTTAGATCATAAGGCCAATAATAATGTGATTTATGACAAATTATTTAAACCTTTCATAATGGATTGACCACCTTCACTCCAATATAAGGTTCAAATTATCAAGAATAGCTTTTACATTATGTTATTTATGGGTATTTACCGAGAGGTAAATAACAATAGTTGATATTTACAAGAGAGGTAAATAGTAATTAGTTGTTATAACCATATGGTTAATATAGTAAGTTAGAATATTATTACTATCATATATTGTTATATGTTATAAAAATATATTGTATGTAGGTGTATTCTTTACTATAAGAATTTCAAAGGTTTTATAAGAGAGATATTATAGGGGTAGTGGTTTAGGAATCCCTAATTACTAGATATAGTCTCTTATATATTTTTATGTATGTCCTAGATGTTTGATATAGAGTGGAATAATATATTAATAGTGTTTTGATTTATCCTTCTCTATGTATTCAGCTTTTACATGTGTTAATTATGTGTTCGGCTCCTCCAATTACCAATAGTGGTATTAAAGAAGTCTTAATCCTTTACATGTAATAGGATTTTGAGAATAGCAAAGGGAAATCATGTTGTCTATAATTTACCCAAGTAATGGTTTTATTTGAATATTTTTTTGAAACACTAGTAATATGTGTGTGTGTGTGTGTGTGTGTGTGTGTGTGTGTGTGTGTGTGTGTGTGTGTGTGTGTGTGTGTGTGTGTGTGTGTGTGTATTAGAATAGCTTATGGTGTTTTGTGATTGTCATATAAAGTTTCAATGCCCTTTTGGTCAATTCACCATATGTTACATGAGGATATAAATGTAGCAGAATCTTGTTGCAGTCTATACATTAGAAGTTTTCTATACATAAGCATTATTTTTCCATTAGGCCAACATTTGATCAAAGATAACTAAGGTCAAAGTGAAAAGATATATGAATTGTATAATTGTCATTAGATTTATTGATTGATATAAACTATGATAAGATAGGCATCTGATCCAACCATAGTTTGAACTATTTTCGTGATACAAACTACACATGTGTGTTACGAGAGTCATGTAAGACCTGAGTAAGAACAAATAAATTTAGTCATTGTATCACCAATGCTCATTTCATCATTCTACCAATAACTATGTATATGCAGTCTTGAAGATCTACATTCTTCCTCTATCAATGCATATTTTTTACAACTACAAATCTAAGTGATGAATTATGTGCTATACAACATCAATTGCTATTCATCCATCTGTGTTTTTTAAATACTATTAGCCTTCTCTATTTTGTTGAAACTTCATGTTATTTTGCTACAAATTTTCCATGATGGTTCTTTCCATTCGATGTTTAAGTGAAATGTTTGCCATCTTCATTTCCATCTCGAGCCCATGACTATTATCTCACAAGTGTCTTTAGATTTTTGAGATTGTCTTTAGTTTTATAGAATTTTTTTAATAGTTTTTGGTATTAAATAGAGTCCTTTTTAATATATTTTATTTGTCAAAATTCAAAAACAAAAGATATATTAGTCATGTCAATTATAGATTTAATTTGTGTTATATCATAGTTTGTTTTGTGGCATGTGTCAAAATATTAAAAATTAATTGAAGATTAATTTTTAAGGTTTAGTATTTAAATTTAGTTTACATCTTCAAAGTGTCCATAGTCATTAATTAATTGTGTCTTGTAAAGTTAATATTAAATCTTAGTGTCTTTTTAGATTTTTTTTTAAAATTGAGTCTTATTTAGGTGAATTAGATTAATGTTAATTTTGGGTCATTTTTAAAAAGAGTCAAAAGTCAAACTAATTTAGTTTTAAGTATAAAGTCATTATCAAAAACAAAAAAAATAAAACAAATTTGCCTTATGGATAAAATATCACTTGTACATAATGTCCACATTGTGTGTGGGGGGGATTTCCCTTGAAAAATCATGTACTTAAGCTATATCAATATACCATTTGAGTAAGCAATATCACATACTAGAGGATGGAGTATAAATGGAGGTTGGAGGTTTTTCAATGACCTATCATCAATCACCAATGATGGGGATACACCAATAATGTGGTGACATTTAGTGTGGTGTGTTTTTTATTTCTACTATGTGTTTTTTAGAGTAAGGATAGAAGAATATACCTATTCAAGATTTGTAATTTGTGTATAGATTCCAAACATAATTCCCTAAGGTGAAAACATTTTTAAAGTAATAAAACACCAATGTAAGTTAGTTCATTGATCTTGAAAGGGTTTTTGGTAGAGATCCAAAAAACCATAAGAGGTGAACAATGTTTTGGTAATAGTTAGGAGAGTAGATAATATAGAGATCCCATGACTACATTACTTCTTTATGGATATGACCCTCAGTGACTTGTCTATTATGGTCATAAAATATAAATATAAGATGTGTTATTTCACATAATAGTGTTATGTGAAGCAATATTGTGTTAGTAGTATGTAGACCTGTGAGTATGCTATGTCATATAGTTATATTCATAACAATTATTGGAGTTAGATGGTGTTCTTGATCATTTCAAGGGCTGTGGTAAACATGTAAAATCATGGGAGGAGTGAGGCTCTATTTATATCAAGATCATGATCCACATAGTTTGGCATGCTACAAGATGTGAGCATACTACAGATAAGAGTGTGAATGTTTTTTCACCATGTAAAAACTATGGGGGGAAATGTTAGGAATAACTGTTACATTATGTTAGTTTTGGGTATTTACTGAGAGGTAAATAGTAACAGTTAATTTTTATAGGAGAGGTAAATAGTAATTATTTGTTATAATCATATGGTTAATACAGTAAGTTAGAATATTATTGTTGTCATATATTGTTATATATTATAGAAATATATTGTATTAGGTGTGTTCTTTATTATAGGAATTCCATAGGTTTTATAGGAGAGATATTGTAGGGATTTAAGAATCCTTAGTTATAGGAAATATTTTCTTATATATCTGTATGTATGTCCTAGGTATTTGATATAGAGTGGAATAATATATTAATAGTGTTTTGAAATATCCTTCTCCATGTATTCAACTTTTGTATATGTTAATTCTATGTTTATCTCCTCCAATTACCAACAAAACTTTCACTCCCCAAAATTTAAATTATTCTCTTGACCAAGCTAAGAATCAAGACTTCCTAATGAAATAATTTAAACCTAACACTAAAATAATCAAGAGATATTTCCAACATTTAACCAATGCAATACTCGGTAATCCTCTTCAACCCAAACTAGAAGTAGCCAAAGCATTAAATTTGTAGCCTTCGCATATACCATTAGCCATGAAATAAAATAAATAACTTTTAGTGCCTTCTAAACCATTCATGTATCCTAATAATCCCCATAAATGGTATGATCCTAATCAATTTTGTTGGTTTCATGCTGATATAGGTCATTCTCATGAAACATGTCAAGGGCTTATAAAATTTATCATCTCTTTCATGTTAGGTGATTCATTAAATCATAATGGCAAGATAAAAATTCATCATCAATATTAAGTTAATGTTTGCCAAAAGAAACAAGCTTCTAAAGATTCTTCCTCCAACAATCCCAAATCTTTCTCTACATCTAACCCTCAATAATAAAAAAAGGATACTTATGTAATTGATGATGATTATGATCAATATTATACCAATTATCAATACATAAATGCATCTACGGTTAATTATCGATGAAAACTATCCCATAAAGATCCTGTCACCAAACCAAAGAAACCATCTTTAGAATAGAAACTTCTCAAAGATACTACTACCACTAACTTATCTTTGGAAACTAATGAGGAACCACCTCCTCTCTCTAAAATTCCTATAATTTCTCTTCCTCCTAAACATATTTTACTTCAAAGCCTATGTTGGTTCTTATTCTTCTAATACTCTTTAGAATTTGTTTGAAGAACTCAAATATATGCCTTTCAAAATTCATCTCATGGAGTTAGTTCTTATCTCTCCCTATCATCATAAATTATTAATACAACTTTAATAAATTAAATAACCATCTTACTTAGAAGAGGAACAACCCTCTCAAAAGCTCAATTAGTATAATTTCATACCATTGAATCCATATGTCCTTCAAAAATTTCAATAGAGTTCTTTTAATAATGCATGATAAATGATGAAATTAAATTTTGATATGGTGATCCACCTCTATTTATCAAAATAGCCATTAATACCACCCTTATTTTCAAAGTATTAGTAGATAAAGGGTCAATAATTAATCTTACATCTATTTGGCTCATTCAATAACTCATATATAATAAATATAATCTCAATAAAATTCATTTAACATGTCATGGATTCAACAAGACTAATCAAAATACACTTTTTTATATTTATCTCCCTCTTACTAGTAGACCCAAAACTATACGTACTAAGCTTATGGTCCTTAGTTTACCATTATCTTACAACATACACCTAAGATGCCCATGGACTCATTGCATGAGGGATATTGCCTATTTTTGAACCTAATGTATCAATTTCATTCAAAATTGTAAATGGTATAAACATGAAGATGATCCTAACCCGTGGAGTGTTTAGCTTCCTAATCCTAAATCTCAATATTGGATTCCCATTATTCCTAAAATTAATAGTGCCCATTTACCTAAATTCATAAATATGAATCCATATTTACACATCACTCTTGCTAATTCTAATGATGATAAGCCCAATTATTTTTAAAAGACATGTAATACTACCAAGTTACTTCATTACATTTTCGAGTGGCTTCCTCCTTCCTTGTTACCTCATGATCATACCATCCCTCTTATTGATGAGATCACTGATTTACCTCCATGTAATTCACATGAATAATCCTATATATAATATGATTTCATGTGTAATGACTATGGAGTGTCTAAACTCTTTCAATACCCTTTGATTATGTCACCACATAAATTTAGCAATCTAGGCATTTCACCTTCTGAAGTTCCTTATGAGTCAAAAACATGTAATATTTCTCCAAATTATGATGATAAATATATTATGGCCCTAGATAAATAAAGATATTTGGATGTTCAACATTATAAAAAAAATTGGCCCAAATACATGCATTCAACTGCAATGTTCATACCATTTCCATGGATTTTAAGTCAGAAACTGAAGGTCATGTAGCTCTAGTGAATTCTACACTTCTTGATACTTCTTGGGTGGTTGAAAAAATATTATCTCACATCTTACAAACTTATGAAACCTTTTATACCTCTTAGCACACTATTTTTTCTATCTAATCCTATTCTAGCCAATAATTCTAAAGATGAACAAATTAAATCTAATCAACCTTTGTCTACAGTTCCACCTACTCTTGAGATTAGTCTCAACACCAAGGCCATAGATGTATGATAGATACATTTTTAATATGATCACCATGATAAAAAAATTATCAATCTTGAAGTATATGTGGAATATTATGGACCTCTATACATGTAACCTAGAGATGAAGTTGTCCTTAAATTACTCCATGATCGATAACCTAAACTTCTCTAGAAACATCACAAACTTGGGAATTTCAAAACAAGGCCCTTCAATTAAACTAATTCATCACTAGTATTGATTTTAAAACCAATCCCATTTCCTATCTTTTTATCATGCCATATCATTTTAAAATGAAAATGCTATGCTTATTAAGGAAAATACAAGAATCAAATATGGTACACCCAAATGTGCTTGACCTATAACAGTTTATAGAGAAATCACACAAACCAAACAAGATAAATTTATCTTATTCTTTGATAAATATCATAATATTTTCACTTGGTCATATGAGGACATGTTTGGCATTGATCTTAGTATCATGGTGCACAACATCATCACATATCTCGATACCAAACCAATTCAAAAAAATAATGTAAATTTCCCCTAAAGTTTCCAAATTATGCCATAAATAAATTATTAAACTATTATATTCAAAATTTATCAAACCTATGGACTATTATGATTGGGTCTCCAACATTATCCCCATTTACAAAAAATTTACTATGTTCATTCACATTTGCATCCATTTCTATAATTTCAATCTTGCTTATCCAAAGGAAAACTTTCCATTACCTTTGATAGATGCCATCATCAATTTCATTACCAGATACAAAATTTTGTCTCTCATGAATGGTTTTTTGAGATACAATCAAATTCATATCACCCTTAATTACCAACACAAGAAAACTTTCACCATAGAATAAGGAACTTGGTCTATGTTAAAATGCCCTTCAACCTTAAAAACACTGAAGATACTATCAATGGGATATGACCCACATTTTTCATGACCTTATCCATAAAATTTTGAAAACCTAAATGGATGATCTCATAGCCAAATATAAAAGCCACAAAACTCATCTTTCTGATCTTTCTATCATCTTTGATTGACTCATCAAATATAAAGTTAGACTAAACCCCTATAAATGTGTTTTTGTCAATACATCTAGTAAATTATTAGTGTCATTAGTCTCTATTTTTAGTATTAATGTTGATATTTTTAAGATAAATGATATTACTAAAATTCTTAATCCTCACTCTATTTTAGACATTAATACTTACCTTGGCAATCTTGGGTTAATCTGATGATTTGTCCATGAAATGGCTTACTATATGTATTATGTTAATTCTATTTTGAAGAAAGGTAATGCTTTAAAATGTACTAATCCTTGTTATAAGGCATTTGACAACATGAAATAATAATTGCTACATCTTCCTACCATTCTTCCACCTTATAATGACCATCCTTTAATTTTGTACACTTCTTCTACACATGTATCAGATGGGGCAATGCTTGCCCAACAAGATGATACTAGAAAAGTGTATGTTATCTAATATATTAGTTGAGGCATCATTTATTACAAAAAATGTTATACCAAATTACAAAGTTATTTATTCACTATATATTTCAAAGCTAAAGAGCTTCATCATTGCATGCTCTATCAAACAACTTACATCATAGTTCATTTTGACCCACTTCATTACTTTTTCTTCAAATCTTTTTTACCTAGAGATAGAATTGGAAAGTGGATGGTTATTTTAATGGAATTTGACCCCCACCTCATCATGAAAAAAAATTTCAAATGAAAATTCATTGCCAACTAACTCGTAGTGGTACCCATCCCTACTACCATTAGGTTATCAGGATATTTCACTGATGATAGCATCATCTATATTAAAGGTTCCAATAACTATCTCTCTCAAAGATTACTTCATTAACATCACTACTAATTTATAAAAAAGTAATCAATAAAATTCATATATCCTTCTGATACTACTAAATATAAAGTCATCATTGAAGAACTTCCCTAAATCAATGTCAATTTGCATGAAGATACCTATACCGTAAATTTTAATGGTGCAAATGCATTCAAGGAGTTGGGGTAGGTTGTATTCTCACTACTCCTCATGGTAAAATTATTCATTTGGTATTATAGATAACCTTTGATGTCGCCAATAACATATAATAATATGAATCATTAATATTAGGCATGAAAGCAACACTTGACTTAGATATTACATATTTGCATGCCTCGGGTAACTCCCAACTCATCTGCCATTAGGTTATTGGTGATTATTAGTGTAAAAGTTAAAAACTCATTAATTATCATCAAATGGACACTACCATTACTAAATAATTTACTTATTTCACCATTGAACCCATTCTAAGAGATCAAAATTCCATTGTTGATTCTCTTACTTCTTCAGCATCCTTATTTCATCTACATCAATTTATTAGTGATTCTAAATTTCTTATTCAAATAAGAAAGTATCCATCC
This sequence comes from Torreya grandis, assembly GCA_037957365.1. Taxonomy (NCBI): domain Eukaryota; kingdom Viridiplantae; phylum Streptophyta; class Pinopsida; order Cupressales; family Taxaceae; genus Torreya; species Torreya grandis. Next base: position 3,963,506 of record JARHVA010000885.1, on the reverse strand, counting down.
TATATCTAACCAAAATATTAACTTATCTATAATATTTAGGTTGTCACCATTTGATAAAGCTCATGATATAAAGACATCATCCATTTCCTTAATCATCAAACTTATCTTATAGATACAAATTCTTTTGAAAGGACTTAAATTCATAAATAATATTTTAAATATGTCTTCTAATATAACACCCTTTATTATCACAACATTGGAGGTACCCTAATCTATTGTATAATGAAATAAGAGGTCCCCTCTCTCCTTGAACAATCACATGGAGGCATTTGTAGTGGTCACTATAGTGGACATGCTACAACACACAAATGCTTATGTATGGGATAATTTTAGCCTACTCTTAAATAAGATGATATCAAGTTCACTAAAAAGAGTAGTCCTTTCCAAATTAATGATTACCTAATTCATTGACCAACATTAAAAATCCAACTATGGAATCTCCTTGGTCATTTTCCATGTGGGGATTAGATATCATTTGAAACTACCTAGATCACAAGATGGGCATGTTTCTATCATCATAGCTGCTGAAAACTTTTAAAAATGGGTAAAATTCATACTCTTCTCAACATCATGAGAAATATTATTTAAAATTTTATCCTTAATCAAATAATTTGTCATTTTTTATTTCTTCATACTATCATCACTGATAATGGTGTCAATTTCAAAAATAGGGATGTGAAATAGTTATGTGCTAAATTCAAAATATCCCATAAATTTTCCACATATTATCATCCATAATGAAATTAAAAATCTGAGGCCATAAATAAAATTCTCAATAAAATCCTCCAAAAGACAATCCATGAAACCTACTAGACTAGCATCTTTATTTATATCTTACACTTTGGGCCTATCATATTAGCATTCATACTGCCACTAGGTTAATACCGTTCTTACTAGTTTATGGTTCTAAGTCTATCCTCAAATTAGAAGTAAATATTCCATGTTTACATATATATCTTCATGGAATCATATTTTATGAATAATTATGTGAATTTGGCCTTCATACCTTTTATCTTCTTGATGAACACCATTTATCTGCTATGTAACATAATCACTAATACAAGGCTTGCATCACAAAATAACATAATAAAAAGGTTTGAGTCAGCGATTTAAATGTTTGTTATTTATTACTTAAATTAGATTATACCCATGATAAATAAGGAAAATATACCCAAAGATGGTGGGGCCCTTATTTAGTGAAAGATATTCTTGGTCTTAGCATTTATCACCTCTAAATTAATGAAGGCCATATTTTTAAAGATCCCACCAATGCACAATTATTGAAAAATTACTTTGTTTAGATCAATCCCTTATTATTATATTTATCTATACTATCATACTAACACTCTTTTTATGATTTATTCATAGGTCTCACCCTCTACAATAGTCTCCTCTTTACACAAACCTTAGTTCCTTATCTTGGTCCTTTGGCTTCTTTTTATCATGAGTTGCATTGTAAAACCACATATAGATTATAATCTTCCTCATAAATTTTTTTCAATTCTACCATTTTTGTTTTTTAATGCTTTTTATACCCTCTTGGGTTTATCTTTTGTGAGATGTAGGGTAAGACCATGGATAAAACTAGGTCCTCCTCACAAATACGATTTTTACCAATTTCATTTACAAAGTACAATTTTTTTATTACACTCTCTTGGGTTTTCTATCTTTTATGAGTTATAGTGTAAGACCATGGATAGGAAAAAGGCCTCCTCATATAACCATTATTTTTATTTAATTTAGTGTTCCTTTTCTATAATGTTAAGACATGGTTACAATTTTGTGATCTCATATTCTTAGCTTTGGTCTTTGCTTATTTTATAGATAAAACTTGCACAACAAACTATGTTAGCATGTTTCCATAAACTTACATACATTTTTATGATAAATACTCATACTTACCTATAATTTTATCCCATTTTAACCTATATCACATTTTTTTCAATTTGAATTAATTCAAATTGTTTCATGTTTTAATCCCCTTGATTTCCTTTCCTTTCATTCCACTTTGTATAAAATAAGGTCAAAGTCAAGATATCATTTTTATTTTAAATGAATAAACAAGAATATTAGATACCATGTTCTCTAAGATCTCTTTCTTAGAAACCAAGTACAATATTTTCAAATGATAGTCATCTTTCACACCTAGTTTTGGTTAATTAAATATGTATGGAGGAGGAATAGAAAAATCCATAAAAATTTAAAATAAAATTAATTTGAAACAAAAATAAATGATCAAAAATCAACATACAAAGTCAAAATCAGACCAAAAGACATGATTCATTACACATCTCCTATCTCTAACCAAAGATAAAAGTCCATATTTGGCCTTATGATAGAGCTGAGGTCCATTAGGGTATAATAGGCCAGTAGATTGGGATAGGAGAATCCAAAAACATCTATGGTGATACCTAATTTATAATGCAAGTACCCAATCTTCACAAGAGATAGATGACTCTATAATGTGTCCCAAATAATGGGGAACACATTGTGGGAAGGTAGGTTTATTTTAAAATTCATACATATAGACTTCATGGGATGATATTAATACTTAATTTGGTGACCTAAGATTCGTGTGGTTAAGAAAAGTGCTTCAAATTCCTTAATTTTGAAAGTAATCTTATTTTGAAAAATCTAATTTAAGTGTCTTGACTTTGATAAAGAGATTTTGTACCTTAATTTTTAATTTATTTCTCCTCCACCCATTTCATATTCCCCCTTGACATGCAAGTTTGATTCTAAATCTATTTTCACACTTCTAATTCCTTCTTCTCCACATATTAAAAACATGCTAGCATTACTTCATTTTGGTTTTATCTATATTTAGAATAAAAGATTAGGCTTCAGTGATTATGAATTACTTTATTTATACCATTTCTATACATATCTAGAATTGCCTTGGTTAATTTGAAATTTTGATATTTTTGTACTTTTTTTGGACAACTACATCTATTTCTAACTTGAAGTTAGATTTCCATTACAAAGTGAGGTTGGCTTCTTCCTTATCACTCACTAATGCCATTTCCTTTTTAGGTAATTTTTTCATTAATGATTGAGTAATGATTATTATTGCTCACTCATCAATCTTGTTTTTCCAATTTCTAACCCATATTTATTTAAGGATTTTTACTACTTTTATATTGATGTTTACCATTTTTGACTTATATCCTTGGTTTGACTTGGTTTGATTTCCTTCCTTACTCAATGTTTACTCAGTTGAGTTTTTTGGTCATTTAGTAGCTATTTTCACTTGATTTATGCCCTTTGAGGAGATGTATTATCTCTCCTCATCCAAGTGGCATAAATTAAATTCATCTATGTTGTGGGTATCCTAAGGATGAGGTGAATCTATAGATATGGCTAGATCCCTTGATGTACCACTTGTAGATCACTACTACACCTATGTTTGTGAGGGAAAAGGGAGATAAAACTAAAATTAAACTATCCTAAAAGGAGGTGATACACCAAATTATTTGATGACTACCAACCAACTACATGTTACACATGAGAACAAGGTACTAACCAAATATACACTTCTCCAATCTGCATCTTCTCACATCAATATTTTATTATGATGTTATGATGAATGTTTAGGATAGGAGGACCAGATAAGAGGCCTATAATGGCACTATTTGAATATAATAACTCAATAAACCTTGACATATCATTAAAAAATTCACATGACCTCCAAGAAAAATCTTTCTAACTATAAATAGGTGAGAAAATGAGACAACAATGCTAAGGAAACAATAGTCATCACATAAGTAAGATCAATCATTAAAGTGAACACAATATGAATAGTCATGGAAGAGGTAAAAATTAGTAGTCTTTATTGATCCATGGTATGAAAATGAGAAGGGATTCACCATACTCAGGTGGAACATTTATTACAAAGGCCAAAATGGCTAGTTCTTATAGAACTTGAGAGAGAGTGAGGAAAAGAGAGAATTCTAAAGGTCACAAGGACACTTGTCAAGATAACAAATTTAGTTACTTGTGCATGATAATGGAATTTTAAATTGGTCATGTAAATTAAAGAATCAAAAGTGTCATCCCAAGTCATGAAACTTTTGAAATGTGGTATGAAATTCCCTTTGCTGACATAAAAAATTACCTTTATGATTTAGCCATGTTTAAACATCCCAAAACTAACTAGGGATAGATTTAATGATTAAAATTAGATGTAAGGGTTTTATAAATTCTTCTCCATGAATTTTTTATAGTATTGGTGATTTGGAACCTTCCCAAAATGAGCTATTACCATTTGTTGTCAAAGTAACTCTTCTTTCACACACCTTGCACACTTGGCCTCAACATTGGCTTCAATTTACCATGAAAATACATATAATGGAGTGGATGAAACTTATAAAAACCTTTCATGGAATTAGAGGCATTATGTAAACCTTAAAAAGACATCCTTTTGAAGTTTTCACACTTCTCACCACCATGCTCACTATGTCAGTTCAGATTGGCTGAGATGAGAGCTATAATAGGCATAATTAGGAGTTTTTTTTATGAATTAAATGAACATGGGGAGATATATTAAATCTCAATATTCCTCCCGAATTTGTTTTCATCTCTTGGAACCTCCTAAAACTTGCATAATGCATAAAATAGTTAAAACAACCTTGTTTTGTACCCCATCCATATAATTCTATTTAGTTAAAAAGTATGGGGATTAGAATAAGAGATTATAATATAATATAAAATCATAATTATTATAAATATATTCCTTTTGGGTGGACTAACTACTCCATTTTATCAAATTGGTCACTAGCAAGGGTTTTGATGAGTCTAGACCTATTTTACCCTCTCAAGATTCGTTCATGAATAATGGATGTTATAACTACAATAAAATTACACTGTATAAAATATAAAGACTTTTTTTAACCTCTATAAACTCCTTTGACCTCCATACACAACTTTAGGGAAGATGTGAGTACCCAAAGTTAGTCTATCAAGCTTGTTTATTCATTTCCTATAGGTTTGAGTTGGTTCTTGAGTAAAAAATGGCCTTATTTGTGATTTGTATACATACCAAGATATTTTAAATTTATAAATACATATAAGAAACATGTTCCAAATATTTATAATCCTCACTAAGAGGTAGGAGTGAAAGTGACCTCTCATTTGGACTTTAGGCATCACCATGCCTCATAAACCTATCTACACTTTTGAAGGTGTAGGCCTCCCTATTGGGATTCCTCAATATATGATATATTTTAATATTTTAAATATGTTTAATTCATCTTACCAAGTCACCATAAAAAACTTTTAAGTTCTCCTTCTCATTAGTTCTTCTCATTCACCAACTAGGCCTAGTTGGAGTTTGTCTGGTTGAGCTATATGCAAGAGAGTTTTGACCATTTAAATAATATTGGGATTTTATAAGTGTTTCATAGTACCCATTCACTTTAAATTCACCTCAAAATATTTTCCTTGATATCCCCATGGCCTTTTAACAAATTTTTTATGCATTTGGCCTCATTTGCTTGACTTGTCAAAGTTTTGATTTTCCTGACTAGCTATACTCTGAGACAAAATAATGAGATATATCCCTCCTATATAAAGAAAAATTAAGGTTTTATAAGTTTTATTAGGTCCTAATTACCATTTTAACCAAAGTGATAATTTGGATTCATCCATTTAGGCACTTAACTATCTTAATCTCTCCAAAAAACCTCTAAAATAGGACTATTTTTTGCATTCTCTCACTTTCACCTAAGAATGAGTTCTCAAAGGTAAATCCAATGTTCCTAGGTTACCTTCACATTTTATCCATATTAAATTCATGATAATAAGCTTAAAACTCACCAAAATCACTCTTCTCCCTTAGATTCATCATCCTTACCCATTGAGCAACATGAGTCTCTTAATGCAATTATACATACTATCACCCTATGATGTCTGAGCCTGAGGTACCAATTCAATGTTTGATTTTTTATTAGAGTCTGTTAACACTCTCAAAAATTTCATTATACATTTAAAAAATATTGTAAATTCTCCTTGAAACCTTTTTATCACTCTCATTCTTCAACCTTCATCAAGACTAAACACTTAGTTGTAGGTGCTCATAGGACCCTAATAAGTCTATGTGTAATATTTTTTTACATTATCAAGATCTTATAGAGGCTGATCTAATAATTATTGAGGATTTATAAGATTTACCATCACTTAAACCCTCCATGTACTCTTTCTTATTCCTTTATTGGTTAGGACTATATACACCTTTCCTAACTGTGTTTCTTGTATTGGAGGGGGCACCTATTAGTGGAACTACATTATTTAGATCTTGTTTGCATGCCCAATTTATTCCTTGAAGTTTTCCATACCATGATATATATAAACTAATTCATCTTATGCTTAGACTGATGTATGTAATCAAGGATATCAATCTCATTACTCATGGTAACCCTAAAATTAGACTGTAGGTATATCTTTTGTGGTGAAAAGAGACTTGTAGATGTTTATAGGATTAGAACTCAGTATATCCTCCTCCTTTGATGATATTTATTCCATGAATGGTATCTTAGACCATATATAACTATTCAACCATAAAACATGGTTTTTATTTCAACCTTGATGTGTAAAGCTTCTTTAGGGCCCAAAAATTGTAGATGACGCTATCAAAATTTAATGGATAAAAGTACAATCTTGACAAAAAAGGTTTAGACCTCTATTTTCATATTTTAGGGGTTAAATATATGAACACATGCCATAATATGATTTATCAAGGTTTTCACTTATATTTTACAACCTATCCTTTAATATGGGTATATTATGATTAACACCATATGCTATGACTTCAAGGAAGGTTCCATCACTTGGTTCCATGCTCCAAAATAACCCATCAACTCTATGTTAGCACCACATGTAGGTGCATATTCTAATATGCATGCAACAAATGTGAATTTAGGTAGTGTAAATGGCTATAAATATTAAAATGAGTTTTGAGCTTCCTCAAATATTTTAAATAGACTCCTTCCACTATTAAAACCTTACTTAGCTTAGACACTCCCTTTTAGTGTGGTTGGTCTCCATGAAGACACCTATAGATGCATTTTGAGTTGTATGTAAGCAATGAACATGAAATATGAACCATAATCATGTAATATACCTTTATTAGTCATTTTATCTCCCCTAATTGTATTCAAATGAATAATTATGATGTTGTAAAGATTGAACAAAGATCACACTCCTCATGATAATGATTTACTTTCTTGTAGGCAACTATAGTGGCATACCAATGGTAGAAAACTATGTAACTAACTGAGTTGACTATCACAATCCTTTTTTTACACTCCTTATAGGATATAAATTATTTTTTCCTACTTATAAATTAATTTCAACATCTTGAGTCATTAAATACACTTTCATGAGCATGCTAAATAGGTTATACACACATGATTCAACATGGCTATAAGTGAAAATGGGCAAGGAGTTAACTAAACAATGGACTAGATGTTTGATCCAAACATGATGTTAAGAGATTAAAAATGAAGTTAGGTTATCAAAAGGTAATTATTACATGGTGATGAACCTAAATACATCCTCTAAACCCATTATTAATGTATAGAGGTTTTGAAAATGGTGAAAACATGCTTGTTATCTTCAAATGAAACCAATCTCCAAACTTGAGATGTTTTTCTCATAAAAACACCTTGAAACATTAAATCAAGCATGGATAACATGATATGATTTCCATGTCCCATAGAGTTAATTCAAATAGTTAGATTGTATGGAATCATCCAAACAAGAGTAAAACCTATAGGGTTCATAGAGTTTCAAGCAAATTAGATATGCCAACTTCATGAGGATGTTTCATAAAGAAAAATCCAGCATTATTTGAACTATTTTTATGTGAATTAATATATCTGATTTTAATTTCACCTTACAATGGAATTTGGTCTAAAACTTCTCCAACTATCTATACCAAGCATAAAGTTGTTGATTGGTTCTATGTGTCTAGAAGGGTGTTTAAGGAGTAGAACAATTTTGGACCTTTTTAAGCATATAAATGAATATGAGGAAGATAAATATCCATTAATTACCTTATCCCATGTGTAATTCTCTCTCATGGGCCATACAAGTTCCAAACTATTCCTTTTTTAGTTGATTTCCTAATTTTCAATTAGATAACCTACAAGTTTTAGATCAACTAGCATTATTGAAATGAAATCTAACTTATTATATATTTGAAAGGAAAATATGACACTTAGACACCTTTCAAACTATTCCACTTGCATTTATGACCCTTAAATGGCTTCTAAATGACTCAAAATGACATATTGGCTTCTAAATGACTCAAAATGACATATTAACTAATTAGACCAAGACCAAGGCTAATATGGCATTAACTAACATCAAATGACCTATGACATAACTTTGGACATAACATTAGACCATTGAAACACCTAAAAATTAAGTTTTTACCTTTAGGGGTCCCAATTTGACTAGTAAGGTCAAATTTGGTCAATAAATTGGTGACTCATAGGAGTAACATGCTTGCTATGATAAAGATTAGTAGCCTTATTAATCCATTGGGCTTAGGTATCATTTGAAGTATGAAACAAGCAAGAATTCCTAACACTTGACAACAATATTTGATCAAGACAAAAGTAATTAACTAATTCAACCACATAAAATAAATGACACACATAAAGTAAAGAAAACACACTAACAAGTCACACATGTGCTCAAAATACTTATGAAAAATAGAAATAAAACAACTATGCACAATGAAAAACTAAGAATACCTCCTTTCCAAGATCAAAAGAAAATTTTCTTGAATCTCTTTCTTCATGAGATGAATCATAGTTCCAAGCGTGTTTCTCCTTGGATTGGATGCTTTGTAGATCAAACCTATTCCTTGGAACTTCACTTGATTTAATCTCAAGTAGATAATCCTTAAATAGGTTTCCAATTTAAATATATTACTCTTGAACTTTTAAACATACCTCATACTTCTTCCCACTCTTCATCTCATGAACAATGTGCATCTTATTGGTAGGTATGGCTTCAAGATGAGTGTTTTCCTATTCCTTAGAAGATCGAGAACAATAGGATCTTGTTCCATATTTCAAGAGATGATATGTTTCCAGTAATTGGTTGAGAGGATGATATCCCATTTTTATGATTTTAAGCATGTCATCATGGAATGGATATGCTTCTTGAAAGGATAGATTTGAGAAATTGTTTTTTCTTTACATAATCACTTAAGTGTTAATGTCATCTTCTCCATTTTTTACTAGATCATAGCGTCCTTAGAGATTAATATAACCTAATTAAATGATTTCAAACAAATTATCCCAAGGATGAATAAAACCTGTTTATTTTTGATCTATTATATCTTACAAATTGATGGAAGAACCAATTGTGATTTCCTCTTCTTTGTGAAAAGGAAACCAGTATACCATATCAACCTGTTTCTATGCAAATTGCTTTCTACATTCAAAGAAGAAATAAGAAACTAAAAGAAATGGTCAAGGCTAGAAGATACCTGATAAAGTCATGCGCACCAAAATTAGACATTGGAAGATTCTCCTCTTTGGCTGTGGAGGAATGACACCTGCGAAGAAAAAGAGACTGAAACACGGAAAAATGTTAGTCAAGGATATGGTGGGCTGTCAGGCGAACGCCCAATCCTGGAATTATGAAGACTTCCTAGAAGGATATCAACCCACTGATAAAAAAGCAAAATATTGGACTGAAGTAGATGTAATGAAACATAAAATGACAGAAATAAAAGATAGAAAATAAAACACGTACCTGATAATGAAGTAAATTGTTCTGTGCAGTTGCCGATGTCGGTCTCTATAGTGCCGGTGTCGGTCGGACAGGTGCCGACGTCGATCAAGATACCGGCGTCGGTCGGGGTAGTGACCAGCGTCGGTCGGGGCAAGTTCTGGACAGAGTCTGGGCGAGTTGCAGAAGGTCTGGTAGAGTCGGGATAGGGTCTGGTCAGGATTGGGACAGGGTCTGGACAGGGTCTAGTCAAGGTAAGGTCAAGTTTGGATAGGGTCTGGGGGTTTTGGTCGAGTCTGGACAGAGTTATAGATTAGGATAGTGGGCAGAGATGTAAAGAAGGGACTCAGGGCTCAGGTCTACGGTCTGAAGATCTGAGATGATAGAAATAATGAATAAATAATAACCAGAAAGAAATAAAAACAAACAGAGAAAATACTTACCTGTCAGAAGATATGATAAAAGCCATGATTGAAGTCATCGAAGCATTGCCGTAAGTTGATCAAATGTTGGAGTTGGTTGACCGCCAGAGCTGATTGGTTGCAAGAGTCTGTGAATGTCAGAGTTCGGGATCAATTGGCAGAGATTTCAAATGGTTTTGCTGATGAAGGCAAGGGACGGTTCAATAACCGATCAAGAAACTGATTGGGAACTGAATGATAACGGGTAATGGTAAGGTGACCAACGTCAATAGGATTTCCGACATCAGCCAATAAGTGACCGACGTCGGTGACGTCGATCGGGTAATGACCATCATCGGTAGATGCATAATGGGGATAGAGTCTAGCTTTAGCTCTGTGCTCATTTTTACATGCTGCTAGGGTCAAGGCTAGTAGGAAAAGTGGTCGACAAGGGTTAAATAGGCAAAGAAGAATAAAATGGGGGATGACCAGGGGAGTCGACATGATTTTGGTGTCTACATTTGCCCCTTTTTGTCTTGTTGGTTGTTCTGGACGAACTGTAAGACAAAAATAGGAGTGATTGCCCCAGGTGTGGATAAGGCTGATTTCGTCTTGTTGGTTGTTCGAATGAACTGTAAGACAAAAATAGGTAGCAGATTGCCCCGATTATGGATGAGGTATTCCCCCTCAAAGTAGGAGTCGAGGGAAGGGAACTGGGAATCAAGCACTGATTTGATAAAGAGTGGATGAAAAAGGGGTGAGGGTGAACGCTGCAAAAGGTGTGATTGTGTGCATACCACTGCACGAGATGGCTAGGTCAAAGTGTTGCAGGTCAAGTGTCAAGGAGTACCAAAATTGAAATAACTAGGCCCCAGCATTTAGTCATCTACTGATCAGGTTATTTAATCAGAGCTGAAGCTCCAATGGGTCGTCGCGTTCTAGGTATCCCAAGCTCAGGAAGTGCTCCTAAAAACATGAAAAAGTCACAAGTAGTGCAGATCAACCAGCTTGCGTTGCTATACTTGTGAGGGTCCAAAAAGGTCTGTGCATAATTCTGCTAACCAGTCATGAGGTAGCATACATGCAAAAACAACCAAGGCAACATTGTCTTGGAAGTGGTTGAGGTCGGAGGAGATAGGCATGATCTCCAATGGTTGTTGGTCAAGGGGGAGGAATGGATGAAAGGATGTGGCTGAGCTAACCTCAGAAGACCCCATGTCAACTGAGTGCTGCCTGCATAGCCCCTGTCATAGGGCCTCAGGCCAATGTAGTTCTCCCTAGAAGGGAGGGAGGGACAAAGGGATAGCATTGGTCGTGGTCAAGGGCAAGGTTATGGTTAAAAGAAGGAAAGAAGGTTTGTCCATCAGAGAGACGAACAAATGAGGGTGGTCGAGCTAACCCCAAAAGATAGTCGTGTCATCTGAGTGCTGCCTACATAGCCCCGATTATAGGGCCTCAGACCAATGTAGTTCAGACAAAGGGTCCGAGTAGTAGACAGGTGGTCAAAATGGTCAATAGATTGGTCTTGGTTATGATGAAATGATGAGGAGAAGAGATGTTGTAGCTTTTTTCAAATGGTGTATTCTGCAACATTGGTTGAGAGGTCTTTCATCCCTAGAAATATTCCATATTCGGGATGGATGTATGCTAAAAATGAATTGAGGTCTATTTATGCTTCAGCAAGTATTGGTTTATGCTAAACATAAATTGCGGCTGGTCGATAGTTTCCATGTGTATTGGTGTCCATAGAAACTAGGGTGAATAGGCTATGGGAGTGGTCTGAAAAGAGAGTTGAGTTGAGTTAATTGATAAGTGATGAAGGTGAATGTGACCAAAGTGCAGAAGAAGTGAAAAGCATATTGCTCTTTCATTGACAAGGACCAAAAAGATAGTATAAATATGGGTGATTAAAATCAAGAGCCTCATTCATGCGTGACGTCATTGACCAGAGTTATGTTAGAGCGGTAATCGAATCACTTTGACATTAAAGTGAGCTCAAAGTCCCTTGAGCAGGTGATAGGAGGAGGAAAAAGGGTAACCCATTCTAAGAGCAGAGATAACTTTGCCCCTTTTTATAGGAGACCCTGAGACAACTACAAGTCAAGTCCATGACTCATTTTTTTTTTTTTTGCGCAGACTGATCAATGCGGGAAGCCTGCATAGAGATGTCATTTGCTTGGTGGTCAATTGTGAAGCTGATCAATGCGGGAAGCTTCTAAAATAGTGTTGTTTATTTCCAGATTAGTCATAGCCATCCTTCGAGGGAGTGGTCTAGATTTTTTTTTAATATAAGGGCTTTTGAATAGCTGTCCTTCGAGGGAGCAGTCTGCCTTTTGATTTGATATTGATATAGTGACCATGGATATTGTGACATCTTGATTTGTTTTTATAGAAATGTGAGTCATGGACAAGATTATAGAAGGTCAAGGGCTCCCTTTTATGAGGACAAAGCATCCATACATCATAAAAGGGTTATAGGAATTGTTAAGAGGAATAAGGTTGAAAGGAATTAGGACTGAGAGGATGGGGATTGCTCAAGGGATGAGCTCAAGTTAAGTGTCAAGTGGATGAGTAATCGACTAGTAGTAGAATGGTCGCAGATGCAACGCATTAAGAGGCTCAGGTTCTGGTCGTCCATCAAGAGAAGACAGACGGTAAGTCCCTGATCCATACTTGTGTGTGATAATAAAAGGTCCAAGCCAATTACGAGCAAAATTTCCTTGTTTACTTCACTCCATATTGGTCACGTGTTGATTCTCTTTGAGGACGAGGTCTCTGATGTTGAAATCTCATTCTCACAGATTTTTGTCGTAGGCGCACTTGATGTGATCTTGATAGACATGGAGATGATTAAGGGTAGCTAGACGGCGTTTGTCAAGTAACTCAAGTTGAGCTAAGTGATCTTGACGAAAGTCATCGTTGGAAAGGATATCATGTAGAGAAATGTGGAGAGATGGGATCTGTACTTCGAGAGGTAGGACAACCTCTATTCCATACACGAGAGAAAAATGGGTAGCACCCGTAGAGGTTCGGATGCTAGTGCGGTAGGCCCACAAAGTGAAGGGAATGTGAATGTGCCAATCCCTGCCTGTGTCGCTAACTACCTTCATGAGAATTTTAGTGAGAATTTTGTTGGAAGCCTCGGCCTGCCCATTTACTTGTGGGTAGTAAGGCGAAGAGAAACTGAGTTTGATGCCGAATGAGTCGCATAGCATTTGGACAGTCTTGTTTTTGAAGGACTTGCCGTTATTGTTAATGATTTTATGAGGGACATCGAAACGATAGATGATATGGGTGGTGATGAAGTTGATGATCTTGTCGGCTTTTATGGAGATGAGAGGAATGGCTTCCACCCACTTGGTGAAATATTCAGTGGTTGTGATGATGGATTGATGATGAAGAGATGAATGAGGGTTAATCTCACCGATGAGATCTAAACCCCACTGAGAAAAAGGCTAGAAATCCTGAGCATTTTGTAAGGCGTGACTAGGAAGATGAAGCAAGTTAGAGTGCTGCTGACACTTGATGCAACGCCGAACATAATCGCTACAGTCTTGATGAAGGGTAGGCCAATAATAGCCCAGACGAAGGATGCGCTTGGCAACCGAATTCCCACTAAAATGTCTGCCACAAATCCCGTCGTGGACTTGCTGAATGGCTTGAGATGCTTCAGTGGAGGTGAGACAGTGAAGAAGGAGGCCGTCGAAGCCTCGCTTATAGAGAAGACCCCCTAGCATGGTATAGTGAGCGGTACGCTTGATAAAAGCTCATCGTGCATTACTAGAGAGGTTGGGAGGAATGACAGAGAAAGATAAGAAGTCCACAAGTTGCTTATACCAAGCATCTCGTGGGCTAGGGTCTATAGTGTTGACATGATGAATGTGAGAAGAGATATATGAAGGCAACGGCACACGACACACCATGACAAAAAATCTAGATGCAGATGAGGAAGATGGGATATGTGAAGCGAGAGAAGCCATGGTGTCAGCAAACTTATTCATGGATCGAGGAACAGTCTGCATGAGGTAATGGTCAAAAGATGCAAGGAGAATGTTAGCACGGTTTTTGTACCTTTGCAAAATTTCATTTTTACAGAGGTATGAACCGTTGACCTGATTGACGATGAGCTGCGAGTCACCGAAGATGTTGATGGACTTGATGCTGAGAGAGAGGGCGGTCTGAAGTCCCAAAATTAAGGCCTCGTATTCGGCCATATTATTGGTACAATCAAAGTCGATTTTAAAAGACAGAGGCATGGGCTCCCCTTTGAGTGGGATGAGAATGACCCCAGCACCCCCACCTAGTTGACATTTGGAGCCATCAAAGAACATAGTCATCTGATAGATGGTGTCATCAGAGGAAAGCGTAGCGATAGATTCATCAGGAAACTCACACTGTGAAGGTTGATTATCAGGAAGAGGGGCATCTGCTAGTTGATCAGCGATGGTTTGCCCCTTGATAGATTTCTACTGGATGAATTCGAGATCAAACTCAGCAAGCAGCATGAGCCACCGAGCCATACGTTGATTTTGATATGGCTTGGATTGCATATACTTGAGAGGGTCAGTGTGGGTGATGACAAAGGTTTTGTGATTAAGAAGATAGTGGCGAAGCTTAGTAGCAGCAAAGACTAACGCCAAATAGAGTTTCTTGATATGGGTATATCAAGTTTCATAGTTGACCAGTGTTCGGCTGATATAATAGACTGCTTGCTCACGGTGATGCTCATCTCGGTGCATGATCATGGCACCTAACGAATGATTAGTGGCTGAGATATAAAGGTAGAAAGGTTGGTCATCTTTAGGTGGAATGAGGACTGGTGGAGAGACCAGATAGCATTTTAGGGCTTCAAAAGCCTCTTGACAGTCCTTATCCCATGTAAAGGAGACGTCCTTCTTAAGGAGATGATGAAAAGGTTGGTAGCGGTCAGAAAGCTACGAGATGAAATGACGAATGGACTGGAGCTTGCCTTGCAAACTGCGAAGCTGCTTGAGATTGGTCAAGGGCGGCATTTCGAGGATAGCGTGAATCTTGGCGGGATCTATCTCGATGCCATGGAAAGAAACGATGAAGCCAAGAAGCTTGCTAGAGAGGACCCCAAAGACACATTTCTTGGGGTTAAGATGAACATTGTACTAAAGAAGATGATAAAAAATGATCTTGAGAATGGTTAGATGGTCACGGTAAAGCTTGGACTTGCCGAGCAGGTCATCCACATAGTCCTCCATGATTTTGTGAAGGAGATCATGGAAAATGTAGGTCATGGCACGCTGATAAGTGGTGCCTATGTTTTTCAAGTTGAAAGGCATGGCTCGATAACAGAAAATCCCCCATGGGGTAATGAAAGTGGTCTTGTGATGATCTTCTAGAGCAATCAAGATTTGATTGTATCCTAAAAACCCGTCCATGAGAGATAACATCTCATGGCCAGCCGTAAGATCAACAAGCTGGTCAATGTTAGAAAGAGGAAAGTCATCTTTAGGATAAGCTAGGTTAAGGTCACGATAGTCCGTGCAGATCCAAATCCCCCCAGTTACCTTGGTGACTGGGACGATGTTAGAGACCCACTGTGGATAATCGATGGGTTGGATGAAGGAGACATTGAAGCTCCTCTTTGACAAGGAGGGCAATGCGAGGATGCATCTTTCGAAGCTTTTGCTTGACAGGCTTAGCCTCTGGTTTGGTGGCAATGTTATGGGTAACGATGGTGGGGTCGATGCCAGGCATATCATTGTAAGTCTAGGCAAATGCCTTGCTATGGTCAAAGAGGAACTGGGTATAGTCAAGCTACTCCTGAGCATCTAAAGATTGGCCAATCTTTAAGACATAAGGAACATCAGAAGAAGGAAGGTTGATGTCAATTGTTGATTCATTTAACATAACCTGGGTCTCAGAAGGGAGGGAGCACTGGATGAAAGAATCGTCAGCACCCATGTAAGAAAGAATGGCGTCGTCGTCAACGCAGTGGACAGTGTGAATGGTTGTCGACTCATCTTCGATCATGCTGGGAAAAATGAGAGGGAGAGACTTGGACACCCCATTGAGCTGATAAGTCAAGGGTTTTAGGCGGATGGTGTTTATGCAAAAAAAAACTAGGATGGATGGAAATCACTGACTCCGTAGGTGAAGAGGGCGGAACAGGCGAGTGTGGAGGAGATTGGTCAATGATTGGTTCAGGACAAAGGTCTACAGGGTCTGGAGTGGGATCATGATATCCCAAGCCATACCGTTTCTTGGCATCGTCATCATTGAGTGATTGGATAGGCTGATGGGAGCCCTGCTCATAGCGTCTGAAACCAAAACCCTTCCATGCACACCTGTAAAGGTAAGTGTGTGCAAAGGTGGGGTTGCCAAGAAATGAGAAGTCTGATGTGAAAGGTTGAGGTGAAGAAAGAGGATTACCGTCAGTAGGAGCTTGATTAAGCCCCCCATAGACGATGTTGGTGCGGAGGTGAGGGGGACCATAAGGTATGATCATCTCGATCTGATGGTTGTAGCTGGGGCTGTGATGAAGGCGTCCATACTCTTGTGGAGTTTGGAACATGTCTAAGTTAGCAAGCAATACTCTCCCAATGAAAGTCTTTGAAAGATGTCTTCCATGGGGTTTGTGGTCATCACTTGAAGGGGAGGTGTGAGGGCGACCGCCTGTTGTGAACTGGTCGAAGCTTCCGCAGATGGAGGCGGTGCCGAGGTTGACAGCTTGATAGGAATGAGGACATCGTTTGGATGGTAGGTGGTGTTACAAGTTTTGAAGGGTGAAGGGTCAGCGGGAATGGTGTGGACTTGCCCGTCATGCTCAAATTTCACACAACGGTGTAGGGTGGAGGGGACACAGGCCATGGCACGGATCTAGGGTTGGCCCAGTAAGATGTTGTATTGAAACTCTCCTTTGATGATGTAGAAGAGCTCTGGGACTGTGCGTGGACCAACGCGAATATGAAGGGCGATTGTGCCAATGGTCATGGCAGTAGTGTCATTAAAAGAGCGCAAGATTGCATCAGTTTTGGAGACACAATTCTTGGGAAGAGCCAACTGATCAAAGGCATGGGTGGAGATGATGTTGATGCTAGAGCCTCCATCGATCATAACACGTTTAATGCGTGTCCAATTGATATAGGCAGTGATGAAGAGGGTGGCGTCCTGATCTTCCGTGTTGGATGTGGGAATCTCAGAATCGCTGAATGTGATGGAAGCAATAGGGGCTAAGGAGTGGACAAGAGCAACAAGTGGTTGGGGTCCTCAGGTTGGACCTCCACTGCCTGCAGGGCTTGGATGAGGGCCTGACGATGCTGGGGCGAGGTTTGGATGAGGTCATAGAGGGACATCTTCACAGGCGTCTGGTGAAGCTGTTTCAACATGGAGTCATGGATTGGTCCAAAATAAGAAGAAGAAGAGGATGGTTGAGGTGCGCCAAGGATAGAAATCTTAGGCTTAGGTGGTTGAGGTAGATTCACAAAAGGGTAGGTCCAAGGAATGGCAGATTTTTCTTTCACCTTGTCCTTTTGTGACCTAGTAGTGATGTGGATGGCATTGATTTCAAAGATGGGAGGTGAAGGTGATAAAGGGGTTGTAACTGGTTGATGAGATGTGGATGGGTTTGACGAGGTTGAAGGGTTATGAGAAGGAGTCAGGGGTCGGTCGAAAGTGTCCTCAAAAAGAAGAGTGTCTTTCTCCAGATATCAGCGAATGGCAGCCTTGAGGGCACAGCAAGTCTCGGTGTCGTGTCCTGGTGTTCGATGATATAAACAAATCTTCATGTCGTCAAACCAGGAGGGTTTAGACCCAAGAGGTTGGAAGGGCTTGATGGGTGGAAGAGTTATGCTAGAAGTTTGCAAAAGTCGTTGCAAGATTAAAGAGTATGAGCCCACTAAAGGGTCCGTGCTCATCGATGTATGCAATGCTGATGACTTTTGCTTGGGCGATGTTGGAGGGGGTTTTCATACCACCTTCTGGGTTGATGGTGCGATGACAGGCGGAGACGGTACATTCTTCATGAGAGGTACCACCCTTTTGGGAGAGGGTAGGCTAGTGTTAGGCAAAGGAAGCAAAGGAGGCAACCGGTTTTGATTAGAGGTTGAAGTGGGAAGGACTCTGGTTAGGGTTGAAAGATGGGGGCCCAAAATGGAGGGCAATGGTGACGAAAGAGGAGGCATTCGCCTCTGTGGTTTGACAGTCTTTTGTGGTTTGGGTTGAAGACTACTATTGGTTGAAGTCTAGTTTAAGTCCACTTTCACTTGTGGATGAGTGAGGTTGGAGACAGGGCAAACGCCAAGTGACTTGGTAGGTTTAGGCGGAGTAGATGAGGGTTTTGGTTTTGATGAGGTTGATGGAGATGTAGATGGTCTAGAGGTGGAAATTTGGTTTTTGTTGATAGTCTTGGGAGGTTCTGCCATGGGAGGATTAGCATCATGAGATGAGAGGGCACAGGCTTGTTGAAGAGCTGTGAGATGGTCCCACAATCCCTGATGCTCCACTTTCCTAGAAGGGAGAAGTTCGAGTCTCTCCACTAGTCGAGAAAATGGCTAAGAAGATGCGGGATGAGGTTTAGGCTCTTGAGAAGACGTCAACGGTTGTGGGACTAAAGGTGAGATGGGTGTAGTAGCCTCGGGCCCAAAGCATGGTGAAGTCGTGACAGGTTCATCTTTGGTGGGAGACGAAGGAGAGATAGGTTCTTCCCTAGGTGGAGAAGAAACTGGAGAATGAAGCTCCTCAAGCGGGTAAAGGGCAGGAATGATAGTGCCCTCCACTTGCGGTCGAGGAGTAGGAAAGGTTGGGTCCTCCATGGGTAGCAAGAAGGAAGATGGTGAAACCAGCGGTGCTGGCAAGGTCGAGGCATCCTCCAAGATGAGAGAAGTTGAGGGAGAACTAACCGGCGAAAGAGGTTCATCCACATGTGATGGACTGATGGATGAACTCACCTCTTGAGGTTGGTTAGAAATGAAGGGTGAGACCGTATTGACTATTCAAATATTATGTTCATGAGAGTTGTCAATCAAGGTCTGGATGTTATTTTGGGTTGGTGGATGATTAGGCAACAGTTGTTTGAAGATATTGATACCCTGATTAGGAGGGGCATTGGGATTGTCGAGGATGAGGTCACCCTTTTCCAGCATGTCTTGGATTATGTTTTTAAGGGTTTTACAGTTGCCTATGTCATGAACTTTAACACGGTGATAGTGGCAGAAGTCATTTTCCCTATACCACGTAGGGATGGTGCGTGAGGGATCAAATTATGGCGGTGGTCGGATCTGAGGGAGATTGAGGGCCCCTTGTTTGATGAGTTTTTCTAGCACAGATTCATATGATTCTCCAAGTGGAGTAAACTATCGCTGTATGTATCTCTACTGAAATTGGTGAGTGGCACTCATAGATGTGGATGGTTCAGGTTGATTAGTTGAAGGCGAAGAGGAAGAAGATCTAACAACCACAGCGTTTGCTAAAGCTTTAGATTTAGGATTGGACGAGGAAGGCTTAGAAGAGGGGTCATTGGTTTTGGAGTTGGGATTCTTGCTCCATAACTTGACTTTATTCTCCTCGATGGCACGTAACTCAAGTTTATGAGCCATCGTGAAGGCTTCGTCAAAAGTGTGGAAGGTCTGAACCCTCAAGGTAGAAGAAATATGTCTAGCACAGGCTTGAGATAAAAGTTCAATAAGCTCAGGCTGGGGTAAGGAGAATTAGAGTTGATTGATAAGGCCCCTCCACCGAGTGACAAAATCAGCAATGGATTCATCCTCAAACTAGCGGATAGAATAGAGATCTGTGATGGAGACCTTCTTAGTGATATTGATAGAGAAATGATCGAGGAAGAGCTGGGCCAGCTGAGTGAACGTGAAGATGGAATGGCTGGCAAGGGAGCTATACCAATCAAGCACAACACCCGAGAGAGACATGGGAAATGTGCGTAAGAGCAATGCATCATCGTGGGCGATAAGGTAACAGGCATGTCTGAATGCCCGTAAGTGTTGTTGTGGGTCTTCCTTGCTTTGGAAATGAGAAAACTTAGGAAGTTCCCATTGGCTGGGATATGGTCTGATGGGGACAGAAGGATGGATGGGCTCATTGCAAATTTGTTCGTATGAGAGAGTGTTGCGTGAGCCAGAAACGGAGGTCTCTAGGTTGGACATTTTATCCATCAGCATCTTGATAATATCTACTGATGGATTGGTGGGTGGAGCGTCTCCTAGATTGTAAGGTGCTTGAAAGAGGCTGGAAGAGGTATACGACGTAGTCGGTTGTACCAATAAGGGTGCAATGTACGGATGACTAGTCGTAGGGATAGAAGAGGTGACTAAGGATGGTTGGGTAGAAGGCATGGCTAGGTTTGATGTTGTCATGAGAGGCTGGTTAGAGGTAACATGGGCCAATGGATAGGTACCCACCCTAGTGTTGATAGGAGCAAGGGTAGGCAAAATAGAGACGACCAGATTTTGAAAGGGGGTAGAAAGTGGTTGAGTGGGCTGAGATTGATAGGGGGCTGAAACCCCGGTGGAAGTGGGCCCAGTGATAGAGGGAGAGGCCACACTTGGATGGTTGGTAAACGGTTGGTCATTGGTTGAGGCAACAACCTGGGTGTCTAAGGGTTAGACTACGGACGCCGTTGATACGGCCGCAGTCTCGAGAAAAGAGGTCAGCATTCTGTAAATTGGATTGCCCAAGGGGTCTCGCATTTAGCTATTTGCGAGATAGTGTTGCAAGGCTTTTACGTTGAGGTCCAAGAATCATGTGAAATCTTGGTCCCCTTCTGGGATAATAGGCGTTTGGGTCAGAGATGGTCTGGTAGGAGTTCTTTCAGTTTTTGAGTTAAACTCCATTATAGGGCTGGTTATAGGCGGGGTAGACAGAAGAGGATGATGCCTCGCGTGATCGACTAGAGCCTTGGCTTGGCTACGAGTTAGAACCATTCAAGGCAAGGAAGAACGTCCTCACAAGCTCAAACAAGCAGATAAGAACTAAAAAAAGATGAAGACACAAGCAGATCCTAAAACCCTAGAAGTAAATTATTAGGATTATAGTGGCTTATGCCTTAGAATGTGTGTAGAGGAAGATTGGCTTTTGAGTTAGGTCCTACAAGAAGCAGTCTATGGATGGTTTCAGGTTTTGTTATGGTGCTCAAGAAGTCTGTGTTAGCTTCCATACAGGCCTGGTGCTAAGGAGCAAGCTCCCCTCACTTCACGATTCCAGTGGTTAGCTGGTTTCGCTTAGCCAAAATATACTTCCACTATAGTTTAGACTCTGCCAGAGAACAGAGTTGGATTTCCCCTTGGTGATGAAATCCAAGTAAGATCACCGGGACGGGTAAGGTATCCACTGGGGGATGAAATCCCAGTCGGGCCTTGTCTCAGGTAAGTTAAAATGTTTGTTTTGTGCAAGTGGTTTGGTCGTGTAACATCAAGTGATCTAGATTAATTCAATATGTGGTTTAATTACTATGTGTGGTCTAAGAGATGCAGGAAAATAGAAATGAATGCAAAGTGTTTTAATGCCCAAGTCAAAATGTTTGTTCGTATGAAGATGAATGGAGAAAGAGTCGAACAATATGAGTTTTGACTAGTCTAGAAGTGCAAGAAAGAAAAGAAAAGTTCTTTTTATTTCCTGCTTATGATGTCGTTTAAGAAGAGATGAAAGGAGGTGAAAAGGAAGAAACCTAATGCACCTATATGAACAAAGGAGGAAAGGAACCCAAAGAAGGCCCTAAGGGTCCCACCGAGTGTGCCAGAATGTTTCTATGCAAATTGCTTTCTACATTCAAAGAAGAAATAAGAAACTAAAAGAAATGGTCAAGGCTAGAAGATACCTGATAAAGTCATGCGCACTGAAATCAGACGTTGGAAGATTCTCCTCTTTGGCTATGGAGGAATGACACTTGCGAATAAAAAGAGACTGAAACATGGAAAAACCTTAGTCAAGGATATGGTGGGCTGTCAGGCGAACACCCAATCCTGGAAGTACGAAGACTTCCTAGAAGGATATCAACCCACTGATAAAAAAGCAGAATATTAGACTGAAGTAGATGTAATGAAAGATAAAATGACAGAAATAAAAGATAGAAAATAAAATGTGTACCTGATAATGAAGTAAACTATTCTGTGCAGTTGCCGATGTCGGTCTCTATAGTGCCAGTGTCGGTCAGACAGGTGCCGACGTCGGTCAAGATACCGGCGTCGGTCGGGGTAGTGACCGGCATCGGTCGGGGCAAGTTCTGGACAGAGTCTGGGTGAGTTGCAGAAGGTCTAGTAGAGTCGGGATAGGGTCTGGTCAGGATCGGGACAGGGTCTGGACATGGTCTAGTCAAGGTAAGGTCAAGTTTGGATAGGGTCTGGGGGTTTTGGTCGAGTCTGGACAGAGTTATAGATTGGGATAGTGGGCAGAGATGTAAAGAAGGGACTCAGGGCTCAAGTCTACGGTCTGAAGATCCGAGATGATAGAAATAATGAACAAATAATAACTAGAAAGAAATAAAAACAAACAGAGAAAATACTTACCTATCAGAAGATATGATAAAAGCCATGATTGAAGTCGTCAAAGCGTTGCCGTAAGTTGATCGAATGTTGGAGTTGGTTGACCACCAGAGCTGATTGGTTGCAAGAGTCTATGAATGTCAGAGTTTGGGATCGATTGGCAGAGATTTCAAATGGTTTTGCTGATGAAGGCGAAGGATGGTTCGGGGGACGGTTCAATAACCGATCGGGAAACCGATTGGGAACCGAATGATAACTGATAACGGGTAATGGTAAGGTGACCGACATCGGCAGGATTGCCGATGTCGGCCGATAAGTGACTGACGTCGGTGATGTCGGCCGGGTAACGACCTTCATTGGCAGATGCATAATGGGGATAGAGTCTAGCTTTAGCTCTGTGCTCATTTTTACATGCTGCCAGGGTCAAGGCTAGTAGGAAAAGTGGTCGACAAGGGTTAAATAGGCAAAGAAGATTAAAACGGGGGATGACCAGGGGAGTCGACACGATTTTGGTGTCTACACAACCCAATTAGAAGTTTCCACACAAGAAATCACCTCTTATTTAACATCTATGACCTCTTTATGGCTCTCAAGTTGCATCTCAACTATCATATAATGAATTTGGTTCTCAAGGGCTATAAGATCCTCAATTTATTTTTCTTTCTTGGCGATGCCAAGACTAGGCATCTTGTAATCATGTGACTTAGTTTAATGAGGCTGTCAAGGAGCTATATTCATTTCAAAAAAGGATTTATAATTCTTCTCAAAAAAATTATTCTTTAGGTTCCCATATCATAGGTGTATCAAGGAAAAGGGTGATACAGTGAGACAAGATGAACTAGTTGGTAGAGGTGGAACATATAAGTCAAAATCAAATTGAGAATGAATTATAAGGTATCCTTTTGGAAGATATTGAAGAAGGAGAGGTATACCTTGGGCTAAAATAGTTTAGTTTTCATCCTTAAATTTGAAAATAAATTCATTAAAATCTAATTTAGCTTGAATACTCTCTTAAGGGAGGTTATATGGGGTGTGTTTAGGCATAGGCTATTCTTTTGGGTCTAAAACTTCCATCATACCTTAACTTAGTAATTTCATGATTGACTCTAACTCTTCAATTTACTTAGATAGGTTCTCTTAGAAAATTATTTATTGAGGTTGATACGAATATTCATGAGGATAAAGAGTACAAGAGGGCTGACATAGAAGAAAAGAGGTCTCTTGAGGAAGGGTGGGAGGGTCTTGCATAGGATCAATCTCTTTCTCAACTTCACGCTCCTTATTTAGGATTTTATCCCCTTTATTTCCCCATGATTCCACTACCTAATTCCATTTTAGTATGTTAGTATTAGGAGTATCTTATTGAGTTAGTGATGAAATTTGAGGAGTGGATGAAGTGTTCAAGAAACTTGGGATCTCCTTAGGCTTGGATTCTCTACCTTGTCTCCAACATGGGATTTCATATCTAGAGCTCACTTATTGAGGTGGGGATGTAATTGGAGAATTAAATAAGGCTTAAATTATAGTTTATTTAATTTTCAAATGGACTTATTCATCTACTTATTGGCTAACTCAATCTGCCTATCAAGATTTCCTTCAAAGATAAGGCTTATCTTTCCAACTCTCTATTCCAACTGATTGGGAAAAAGATAACTTTGATAAGCTTGATAGGGCTCATGAGTAAAAATAATGTAGGATTGATATAAATATTGGGGAGGTAGATATGAGGGATGATAGACTTAGTGAGGTTACTCCTCAAAAATTCTTAGCCTATCTTATAAAGATGCAATCAAGATACCCACATCTAGCATCTCAATTGGGAGCCTTTGCTAATCTACTCTCTTAATGAGTACCCACTTTATTTTAACTAGATCTAATGCATCTCTCAAATTATAAATGAAATTAATAGGAACATATTTACCATATCCCCTTAGTTTATCAATCTATATCATGTACTTATCCTAACCCAAGAGAGTTTACTTGAAAGTGGAAATGGACTGATTAGAGAAGTGACTAGGTTGACTAGGAAGAGCAAGATATTGAGAAGGATGGTTATAAGACTGATAAAATTCATAAAAAGGCTAATAATAATCATATTAGAGTTGGTAAGGATCATTACAAGGATGGTAAGAATCACACAAAGGCTGATAGGGAATGCGATAATATTGACAAACATCACTAACTTATTTAAAATAATACTTAATGTCAAATTTAGCCACCTAAATTCACTATGAAGTAAGAACACAAGGAATGATTATCAACAATATTTAAATGGAATTACTAGGCTAATTGACCATCTAATGTAATCTTAGAGTTCCCATTCATGCTTAGACAGATGTCTCCAAAGATTGATGTGTTGAAATACAACATCATAAATATATCAACTTCTTGGACTAAGAGTCCCACTAGGCTTGCCAAAAATTGTTGTCACTTGGATTTAAACCCTTTGAGGAGATGTCTCAGTTATCCTCATCCAATTGGAACAATTGAAATACCTCTAGGTTATGGGTATCCTAAGGATGAGGTAAATCTCTAGATAGGGATAACTCCCTTGATATACCACATGTAGATCAATTTTACACATATGCTTGTGGGGTAAAAGGGAGAAAAAGTAAAAGTAAACTAACCAAAAATATGTGATACACCAAATTAGTTGATGACTAACAACTAGATACATGTTACACATGAGAATAAGGGACTAACCAAACATACACTTTTCCAATTTGCATCATCGCACATCAATATTTCATTATAAGGTTTTGATCAGTGGCTAGGAGGACTAGATACGAGGCCTAAAATGGCACTATTTGAATATAATAACTCACTCAACCTTGAAATATCATAAAACACTTCACATGACCTACAAGAAAAAGCTTTCCAACTACAAATAGGTGAGAGAATGAGACAACAATGCTAAGGAAACACCAATCATCACATAAGCAATAACAATAATTTAAGTGAACACAATATGAATATTCATGTAAGAGGTAAAAATTAGTAGTATTTATTGATACATGGTATGCAAACTAGTAAGGCATCACCATACTTAGGTGGAGCATTTTTTATAAAGGCTAAAATGGCTAATTCTTATAAAACTTTAGAGATAGATAAGAGAAGAGAGAAGTCCAAAGGTCACAAATAAACTTGTAAATATGATAAATTTAGTTAATTGTGCATGAAAATATAATGTGAAACTAATCATGTAAATTTAGGAAGCACAAGTATCACACCAAGTCATGAAACTCTTGAAATGTGGTGTTGAATTTCCTTTGCTAGCTCTGAAAATTACCTTCATGATTTAGCCTCGTTTGAACATCCAAAAACTTAATATGGATAGGTATAATGATTGGAATGAGAGGTAAGGGTTTTATACATTCCTCTCCATGAATTGGTTGTAGTCCTCATCATCTAAAATCTTCTCAAAAAGAGCTATCATCATCTATAATCAAAGTAGTTCTTCTTTCACATACCCTGCACACTTGGCCTAAAAATTGGCTTTATTTTCCCATGAAAATATAAAAAATGGAGTGTATGACACTTTTCAATACCATTCATGGCATTAGAGGCATCAGGTATACCTTAAAAGGACATCCTCTTAAATTTTTCACACTTCTCACTACCATGTTCACTATGCCAGTTCAGATTGGCTAAGATAAGATCTCTGTTAGGCACACTTAGGAGTTATAGTTAGTCTTAAACTTCCTCCCAAATTTAGTTTCAACTCTTGGAACCTCTTAAAACTTCCACAATGCAAAAAATAGTAAAAAATATATTTTGTAACCCATATGTACAATGAAATATAGTTAAAAAGTATGGTGAGTATCCTAAGAGAGTATCATAAAATATATAATCATCATTATAGGCAAGCTATTCCGTTTGGGTGCACTAATTATTCTATTTTATCAAACTAATCACTAACAAGGGTTTTGGTGAGTCTAGGCCGGTTTTACCCTCTTAAGCTTAGTTCATGAAGATTGGAAAATATAAATGAAAAAAAATTCCACTATATAAAATATGAAGACCCATAATAACCTCTCTAAACTCCCTTGATGTCCATGCACATCCTCAGGGAAGATATGAGTACCTAAAGTTGGTCTATCGAGCTAGTTTCTCCATTTTTTATAGGTCTGAGTTGGTTTTTGAGTCAAAAATAGTATTATTTATTTTTTATATACATACCAAGATATTTTACATGTATAAATTCATCCTAAAAACATTTTATAACCAGTTATAAGGCTTACTAAGAGGTAGGAGTGAAAGTGACCTTTCATTTGGACTCTAGGCATAACCATGCCTCATAATCCATTCTACACTTTTGAAGGTTTAGGAATCCCTATTAGGATTCATATATATATATATGATATGTTTCAATATTTTACATATGTGTCATTTATCTTACCAAGTCACCCTAAAACCTTCCAAGTACTCCTTCCCATCTCTTCTTCTCATTCACTAACTAGGCCTAGTTGGAGCTTATCTAGTTGAGCTATGTGCAAAAGAGTTTTGAAAATTTAAAGAATACTGGGATTTTATAATTGTTTATTAATACAAATTGACCTTAAATAAACATAAAAATATTCTCCTTGATATTTCCATGGTCTCCTATCAATTTTATTACCTATTTGGCCTCATTTACTTAACTTGTCAAAATTCTAATTCTCCTGACTAGCTGAATTTTGAGACAAAACAATGAGGTATAACCCTATTTTCCAAGGAGAAATGAATGTATTATAAGTTTTATTAGGTAATAATCATAATTTAAAAAAAAATATAAGTTAGATTCATCCATTTATGCACTTAACCATCTTAATCTCTCCAAAAAACCTATAAAACAGGACTATTTTTTGCATTCTCTCACTTTCACCTAAGAATGACTTCTCAAGGCTAAATACAATGTCCCTATGTTACCTTAACATGTTATACATATTAAATTCATGATAAATAATCTTAAATCTCACAAAAATCACTCTTTTCCCTTAGATTCTTCATCCTTACCCATTGAGCAATATGAGTCTCTTAATATAAATGTACAGACTATCACCCTATGAAGTCTAAGCCTAAGGTACCAAATCAACATTTTATGTTTTATTATAGTATGTTAACACTATAAAAAAATTTAATGAGACATTTAAAAACTCCTGGAAAGCCTCCTTGGAACCTTCTTATCACTTGCATCCTTCAACCTTCATTAAGACTAAACACTCAGCTTTAGGTGCTCAGAAGACCCTAAGAAGTCTATGTGTAAGATTTTTTTACATTATCAAGATATTATAGAGGCTGATATGATAATTATTTAATAGTTTTAATGTTTTCCATTACTTCAACCCTACATGTAATATTTCATATTCCTTTACTAGCTAGGACTATGTACACCTTTCCTGATTGTGTTTCCTATATTGGAGGGGACACTTGTAAGTAGAACTGTATGATTTAGATCTTGTTTGCATGCCTAATGTATTCATTAAATTTGTACACACCATTATATAGAAAAAATAATTCATATTATTCTTATGTTTATTTCCATCATCAAGGATATCAAGCCGAATACTCATGGTAACCCTATGACTAGCCTATAGGTATATATTTTATGGTAACAAGAGACCTATAGATGATTATGGGATTGGAACTCAGTATATCCTCCTCCTTTGATGATATTTATGACATGAATGATATATTAGACCATATATAACCATTTAACCATGAAACATGGTTTGTATTTCAACCTTGAATTTGAATTCATCTTTCGGGCCTAAAGCCTATAGATGGCAATGTTAGAATTCAGTGCACAAAAGTGCAATTTTGAGGTGCTCAATAACCACCTTCCACTAATATTATGCCATCCATATTTTTCATGGTTTTTTAATATTTAGGGTATAAAATTTATGGTAATTATCATATATAAAACTCTTTATATTTGTGTTATATGATCTTAACAAAAAAGGCTTAGACCTCTATTTTCATATTTTAGGGATTAGGTCCCTAAACATTGGCCATGATATGCTTGATCAAGGTTTTAACTTGTATTTACCAACATAAAATTTCATATGGGTATATTATGATCAACATGATATGATGTGACTTTAATTAATGTTTCATCACTTGCTTCCATGTTCCAAAATAATTCCTCAGCTCTCTATTAGCACCACCTGTAGGTGCATATTCTAATGTGCAAGCAACAAATGTGAATTTAGGTAGTGGATATGGTTATGAAGATTAAAATGAGTTTTGAGCTTCCTAAAATATTTAAAATAAAATCCTTTCATTATGAAAATGTTACTTAGCTCAGACACTCCCTTTCAACATGGTTAGTCTCCATGAAGACACCTATAGATGCATTTTGAGCTATTTGTAAGCATTGAACATGAAATATGAACCATACTCATGGAATTTTATTTTATTAGTTATTTTATCTTCCCAAATGTATTAAAATTAATCATTATTATGTTCTAAAAATTTAAACAATATCACACTCCTCATGATAATGTTTTACTTTCCTATAGGTAGTTGTAGTGGCATGTTAATGGTAGAAAACTATGTAAGTGACTAAGTTGATTATCATAGTCATTATTTTAAACTCATTAGAGGATATAACCAATTATTTATTGAATATAAATGAAAATAAATAAAATTATTCCTTAAATATACTTCCATGAGCATGCTAAATAGGTTTTACACACATGATTCAATAAGTGAAAATGGTTAAGGAGTTGATTGAGTATGACAAAAGACTAGAAGTTTGATCCAAGAATGATGTTATAAGATTAAAAATGAATTTATGTGATAAATATGGAATTTATACATGTTTATGAACCTATATAAACCCTCTAAAACCATTATCAAATCATGGAGGTTGTAAAAAAGGTCAAAACCTACCTGTTATCTTCAAATGAGACTAGCCTACAAACTTGAGATGATTTTCTCATAAAAACACATTTAAACATGAAATAAATAATTTATAACATTATTTGAATATTTATATGTCATTTGGAGTCAATTATAACATTTGGATTGTATGTAATCATCCAAAGAAGATCAAAACCTATAGGGTTGATAGATTTGCAAAAAAAATTGGTATGCCAACTTCATGAGGATGGTTCATAAATCACAAGCCACTATTATTCAAATTATTTTAATTTAAATGATTATATTTTAGTTTAGTTTCACCTCCCAAAGGCGTTTGGTCTGAAACTTATCCAACTATCTGTACTGAGCACAAACCTGCTGACTAATTTTGTGTGTCAAGAAGGTTGAATAAAGAGTAGAATGGTTTTGGACCTTTTTTATCACTTAAACAAATGTAAATCATATAAATTAATATAAATAATCTTAATATCCATTACATGACCTTATCCCATATATCATTCTCTCTCATGGTTATACAAGTGCCAAACTCTTCTTTTTTAAGTTGATTTCCTAATTTTCAATTAGATAACATGCAATTTTTAGATGAAATAACATTATTGATATGAAATTTGAATTTTTGGATGTTTTAAAAGAAAATAAGACACTTCATAACTTTTAAAATTGTGTCACTTGCATTTATGACCCCTAAATGGCTTCTAAATGACTCTAAATGACATATTAATTAATTAGACCAAGACAAAGGCTAATATGGAATTAAATAACATAAAGTGACATATGATATAACTTTTTACATAAAATTAGACTCATAAAACATCTAAAACTCAAGTTTTTACCTATAGGGGTCTAAATTTGACTAGCAGGGTCAAATTTGGTTGACAAATTAGTGACTATAGGGTAGCATGCCTGCTATGCTAAAGATCAATATCCTTATCAGTCCATTGGGCTAAGGAGTCATCTGAATTATGAAAAAAATAATAATACCTAACACTTTAGAATAATCTTGTATTAAGATAAGATGAATTGACTACCTCAACCACATAAAACAAAAGACACACATAAAATAAATCAAACATATTAACAAGGCACACATGTGCTCAAAGAACTTAGGAAAAATAGAAAGAAAACAAATATGCACAACTAAAAAATAATCATACCTCCTTTCTAGCATCAAAAATAAAGTTTCTTGAATCTCCTTCTTCATGAGATGAATCATAGGGCGAAGTATGTTTCTTCTTAGATTGGATGCTTTGTAGATCAGACCTATTCCTTGGCACTTCACTTGATCCGATCTCAAGTAGATCATCCTTAAATAGGTCTCAAATGTAAAAATATTCCTTTTTAACTTTTAAACATACCTAATACTACTTCACACTACTCATCTCATGATCAACTTGTATCTTCTTGGTAAGCATGGCTTCAAAAGGAGTGGTTTCTTGTTCCTTATAAGATTGAGGCCAATAGAAGCTTGTTCCATCCTTAAAGAGCTTATGTGTTTATCCAAACTTATTGATTAGATGATATCCCATTTTTATGATTTCAAAAATTTCATCTTATAATTTATATGCTTCTTGAAAAAATAGATTTGAGAAATTACTTTTTCTTTGCATACTCACTTAAGTGCCAAGGCTACCTTATCAATTTTTGACTAGATTATAGCCTCCTTAGAGAGGAGTGTAACTTTATCCAATTATTTCAAACAAATAATCCCAAAGATGATAAAAATCTTGTTATTTATCATCGATTATATCTTAGAAAGTGATGGAAGAACCAATGGTGATTTCCTGTTCTTTGGCAAAAAGAAAACATTATTTCATATCAACCTAATCAAAAGTTTCCACACAATAAATCACCTATTATTAAACATTTAGGACGTATTTAGGGCTCTCAAGTTACACCTAAACCATCTTAACATGAATTTTTTTCTCAAGGGCTATAAGATCTTCAATTTATTTTTCTTTCTTGGTGATGCCAAGACTAGGCATCTTATAATTATGTGACTTAGTCTAATGAGGCTCCCAAGGAGTTATATTCTCTTCAAACAAGGATTTTAAATTATTCTCAGCCAAATTTTATTATTTATGTTCCCATACCATAGGTGAATCATCTCAAAGGGTGATAGGGTGAGGACAAGATGAACTAGTTGGTGGAGGTGGAACATAGAACTTAAAATCAGATTGAGAATGAATTGTAGGGGATAATTTTGGAAGATCTTGAGGAAAGGGAGGTAGACTTTGGGATAAAATATCTTGGTTTTCTTCCTTCAATTTAAAAATAAATTTAGTCACATCTGATTTAGACTGAACACTCTATTAAGGGAGGTTATATGGGGTGTGTTTAGGCATAGGATCTTATTTTGGGTCTAAACCTTCCATCACACCTTGACTTAGAAATTTCATCCTTGAATCTAACTCTTTAATTGGCTTGGATAGGTTCTCTTGGAAAATTATTTATTGAGGTTTATAGGCATATTAATGAGGATAATGAGTAAAATAGGGCTGAAGTGGAATACAAGAGGTCTCTTGATGAAGGATGGGAGGGTCTTGCATAAGATCAAGCTCTTTCTCAACTTCACACTCCTTATTTAAGATTTTATCCTTTTTCTTTCCCCATGATTCCACTACCTTATTCCAGCTTATGATTTTAGTATTATGAGCCTCTTATTTAGGTAGTAATGAAATTTCATGAGTGGATGAAGTGTTCAATAAACTTGGGATCTCCTTAGGCTTGGATTCTCCACCTTATCTCCAACTTGGGATTTTATATCTAGATCTCACTTCTTGAGGTGGGGATGTAATTAGAGAGGGAAATGAGGGCTTATATTACACTTAATTTTCTACTGATATGGAATAATTCATCTAATTTTTTTCCAACTCAATTTTTTTATCAATATTTTCTTCAAAAAAATGGCTTGTCTTTCCAACTCTCTATTTCAACTAATTAGAATAAAGATAACTTTGATAATCTTAATTGGGATCATGAGTAGGAATCATGTAGGACTAATAGAAATATTGTGGAGGTGTATATAAGGTTTGATATACTTGGTGAGGCTGCTCCTCATAAATTCTTAGCCTATATTTTAAAGATGCAATCAAGCCACCCACATATAGCATCTCACTTGTGAGGATTTGCCAATCTATTCTCTCAATAGGTGCCCACTCTATTTTAACTAGATCTAATGCATCCCTCACATTATGAATGAAATGAATAGGAAAATATTTACCATATCCCATTAGTTTATTAATCTCTATCATGTACTTATCATAACCTAAGAGAGTTTTCTTGATAGTGGAAATGGATTGATTAGAGAAGTGACTAGGTTGACTAAGAGGAGCAAGATATTGAGATGGCTGGTTATAAGACTAATATAATTCATAACAAGGCTAATAAGAATAATATTTGAGATATTAAGGATTATGAAAATGTTGAAAATAATCACACAAAGGATAATAGGTAGTGACATAAGCTTGATATACCTCACCAACTTGTGTAAAACAATACTCAATGCTAAATTCAGCCATGGAACTTCATTAAGAAGCAAGAACACAAGGAATGATTATCAAAAATAGTCAAAAGTATTACCTATAATACTTTACCATCTGATTTAATCTCATATTTTTCATTTATGCTTAGATAGATGCTTCCAAAGGCTGACGTGTTGAAAGACAACACCATAAATCTTTCATCTTCTTGGACTAAGAGTGATACTAGGCATGCCAAAAATTGTTATCACTTGGATTTGTACCATTTTAGGATATTTATCATATATCTTTATCAAAGTGAAAAAATTGAACCAAATTTAGGATATGAGTAGCCTAAGGATGAGATTAATGTATAGATAGAGCTATCTCCCTTAATGTAATACTTGTAGATCACTACTACACCTATGCTTGTGAGGTAAAAAGGAGAGAAACTTGAAATTAGACTATTATAAATGATTTTATACACCAAATTAGTTGATTAATACCAACCAAATTAATGTTACACATGATAACAAGGGACTAACCAAACATACACTTCTCTAATATGCATCTTTTCACATCAATATTTGATTATGAGGTTGTGATGAATGTTTACGCTAGGAGGACTAGATAAGAGGCCTAGAATGGAACTATTTGAGTAGACTAAATCACTCAACCTTTAAATATAATAAAAAACTTCACATGAATTACAAGAATAATCTTTATAACTACAAATAGGTGAAAGAATGAAATAACAATGCTAAGGAAACAACAGTCATCACATAAGAAAGATCAATCATTCAAGTGAACACACTATGAACAGTCATGGAAAAGGTAAAAATTAGTAGTATTTATTGATCCATGGTATTAAAATGGGTATGGATTCACCATACTCAAGTGGAGTATTTTTTACAAAAGCTAAAATGGCTAGTTCTTATAGATCTTGAGAGAGAGAGGAGAAGAGAGAAGTCCAAAGGTCAGAAGGACACTTATCAAGATGATAAAGTGAGTTACTTGTATATGAAAAGGGAATGTGAAACTAATCATGAAAATTTAAGAATCACAAGTGTCACCCTAAGCAATTAAACTCTTAAAATGTGGCATGAAATTCCCTTTGATGGCTCAAAAAACTAACTTCATGACTTACCCATTTTTGAATGTCCCAAAACTAACTAACTAACTAACTAAATAACTAACTAACTAACTAACTATATATATATATATATATATATATATATATATATATATATATATATATATATATATATATATATATATATATATATACATACATACATACATACATACATACATATATATATATATATATATAATATAATATAATGAGATGGAATGGTTTTAGACATGCCTCTCCATGCATTGTTTATATTCTTGATCATCTGGAATCTTCCCAAAATGAGCTATCACCATCTGTAATCAAAGTAACTCTTCTTTCACACACCCTACACACTTGGCATCAAAATTGGTTTTATCTTCCAATTTAAATAAGTAAAATTGATTTTATGACACTTTTCAAGACCCTATATTGCCTTAGAAACATTAGGTACACCTTAAAAGGACATCCTCTTGAATTTTTCACACTTCTCACCACCATGTTCACTATTCCAGTTCAAACTGGATAAGATGATAGATATAATAGGCAAAATTAGGATATTTTATTATGAATTAAATTAACATTTGGATTTATATTAATTCTCAATATTCCTCCCAAAGTTTGTTTCATCTCTTGGAACCTCCTAAAACTTGCATAATGCACAAAATAGTTAAAAAAACTATTTTATAATCCAATTTTATAATTTCATAGAGTTAAAAAGTATATTTAGTATCTTGAGATATTCTCCTAAAACATAAAATAATAATTCTTGGCAAATAATTCCATTTTGGTGGACTAACTGCTCCATTTTCTCAAACTGGTCACTAACAAGGGTTTTGGTGATTCTAGGTTTATTTTACCCTCTTAAGCTTCATTCATGAAGATTGGATGTTATAAATAGAAAAAAAATACACTAGATAAAATATCAAGACCCATAATAACATATATAAACTCCATTTACCTCCATGCACATCCTCAGGGAAGATGTGAGTACCTAAAGTTGGTCTATCGATCTTGTTTCTCTATTTCTTGCACGTCTAAGTTGGTTATTGAGTCAAAAATGGCCTTATTTGTTATTTTTATACATATAAAAATATTTTAAATGTCTAAATTCATCATAAAAACATGTTACAACTATTTATAAGGCTCACTAATAAGTAGGAGTGAAAGTGACCTCTCATTTGGACTCTAGGCATAACCATGCCTCATAAGCCTATCTAGACATTTGAAGGTTTAGGCCTCCCTATTTGGATTCTTCCATTTGTGTGATTTTAATATGTTTTAATTATGTGTAATTAATATTTAAAATTCACCATAAAACCTTCCAAATACTCTTTCGTATCTCTTCTTCTCATTCACTAAATAGGCCTAGTTGGAGCTTGTTTGGTTGAGTTATGTGCAAGAGAGGTTTGACCATTTCAAGAATACTTGGATTTTATAAGTGTTTCCTAGTAAAAATTCACATTAAATATAATTAAAAATATTTTACTTTAGATCCCCATGTCCTCTTTTCAATTTTATTAACCATTTGGCCTCATTTGCTTGACTTGTCAAAGTTTTAATTTTCCTAACTAGCTAACCTCTGAGACAAAATAGTTAGGTATATCCATCATCTCCAAGGAAAAATTAAGGTTTTATAAGTTTTATTATTTCCTAATTACCATCTACACCAAATTTATAAGTTATATTCAACCATTTATGAACTTAACCATCTTAATCTCTCCAAAAACCCTCTAAAATAGGGAAGTTTTTTGCATTTTCTCACTTTCACCTAAGAATGACTTCTCAAGGATAAATAAAATGTTCCTAGGTTAAATTAACATGTTATCCATATTAAATTAATTTTAAATAATCTTAAAACTCACCAAAATCACTCTTATCCCTTACATTATTCACCCTTACCCATTGAGCAACATGAGTCTCTTAATGTAACTGTACAGACTGTCACCCTATGAAGTCTGAGCCTAAGGTACCAATTCAACATTTTATGTTGTCATAGAGTGTGTGAAAACTCTAAAAAATTTCATGAGAAATTTAAAAAATATTTTAAATCCTACTTGAAACCTTAGTATCACTTACATCCTTTAACCTTCATCAAAACTAAACACTCAGCTGTAGGTGCTCATAGGACCCTAAGAAGTCTATGTGTGAGGATTTTTTACATTATCAAGATATTATAGAGTATGATTTGATAATTATGGATTATTTATAATATTTAACATCACTTAAAACCTCCATGTACTCTTTTCTATTCCTTGACTGGTCAGGACTGTATACACCTTTCCTGATTATGTTTCTTATATTAGAGGGGGTGCCTATAGGTGGAACTACATGATTTAGATCTTGTTTTCATGCCTAATTTATTAATTGAATTTATAAACACCATGATATATATACAATAATTAATATTATTATTATATTTAGGTTCATCATCAAAGCTATCAATACCATTACTTATGGTAACCCTACAACCAGCTTGTAGGTATATATTTTACGGTGAAAAGCGACTTGTAGATGTTTATGGGATTGGAACTCGGTATATCCTCTCATTTTATGATATTTATGAAATGAATTATATATTATACCATATATAACCATTAAAACATGAAACCTTTTTTTTATTTCAACCTTGAAGTGGAAAGCTTCTTTGGGGCCCAAAACCTATAGATGGTAGTGTCAGAATTCAATGCATAAAAGTGCAATTTTGAGGTGGTCAACAACCACCTTCCACTAATATTCTACCATCCATATTTTTCATGTTTCTTATCATATGTAGGAGATATAATTTATGTTAATTATTATGTATCAAAATATTTATATCTGTGTTACGTGATCTTGACAAAAAAGGTTTAGACCTTTGTTTTCATGTTTTAGGGATTAGGTCCTTGAACATAGGCTATGATATGCTTGATCAAGGTTTTCACTTATATTTTCCAACATAAAATTTTATATGGGTATATTATGATCAAAAACATATTATATAACTTCAATTAAGGTTCCATCACTTTCTTCCACACTTCAAAATAATTCCTTAGCTCTCTGTTAGCACCACCTGTAGGTGCATATTCTAATGTGTAGGCAGGAAATGTGAATTTAGGGAGCGGACATGGTTATGAAGATTAAAATTATTTTTTATATTCTTAAAATATTTAAAATATACTCCTTCCATTATTAAAACCTTACTTAGCTCATACACTCCCTTTTAACATGGTTGGTCTCCATGAAGACACCTATAGATGTATTTTGAGTTGTATGTAAGTAATGAACATGAAATATGGACCATACACATGGAATATACCTTTATTATTTAGTTTATATCCCCTAAATATATTTAAATGAATCATTTTGACTCTATAAATATTGAAACAATATCACACTCCTGATGACAATGCTTTTTTTCCTATAGGTAGCTATAGTGGCATGCAAAAGACATAAAACTATGTAAGTGATTGAGTTGACTATCACGGTCCTTATTTTAATCTCATTATAGGATATAAACTATTTTTTCCCACTTCTAAATTAATTTCAACATCTTGAGGCATTTAATACACTTCCATGAGCATGCTAAATATGTTTTACACATGTGATTCAACATGGCTTCAAGTGAAAATGGGCAAGGAATTGAATGAGTATGAAAATGGATTAGAAGTTTAATCCAAGCATGATGTTATGAGAATAAAAATGTAGGTAGGTGATAAATATGGAATTGAGACATGGTGATGAACCTATCTACACCCTTTGAAACCATTATCAAAGCATGGAGATTCTAAAATTGGTGAAAACCTACCTGTTATCTTCAAATGAGACTAGTATTCAAACTTTAGATGATTTGATCATAAAAACACATTAAAACATTAAAAAAATCATGGATAAAAATATGTGAAGATGTATATTCCCCTTGGATTCAATTCCAATAGTTGGATTGTATAGAATAATCCAAACAAAAGCAAAACCTATAAGGTTCACAAATTTAAAAACAAATTAGATATTTAAACTTCATGAGGATGGTTCATAAATCACAAGCCATAATTATTATAAATATTATTATTTAAATTAATATATATATAAGTTTAATTTCACCTCCATAGGGCATTTGGTTTGAGACTTCTCCAACTATCTATACCAAATACAAACCTACTAATTAGTTTTATGTGTCTAGAAGGGTGAATAAGGAGAAAAACAATTTTGGAACTTTTTTAGCACTTGAAAATAGTTTCAAGCATGGAAATGAATTTTAGGAATCTGATGAGCCATTACATGACCTTCTCCCATGTGTCATTCTCTCTCACGGGTTGTACAAGTGCCAAACTCTTCCTTTTTCAGTTAATTTCCTAATTTTTAGCTAGATAACCTACAAGTTTCAAATCAAATGACATTATTGATAGGGAGTATGACTTTTTATATGTTTGAAAGGAAAATATGACACTTAGACACCTTGATAACTATGCCACATGCATTTATGACACCTAAATGGCTTCTAAATGACTCAAAATGACATATTTACTAATTAGACCAAGACCAAGGCTAATATGGAATTAAATAACATCAAATGACCTATGATATACCTTTTTACATAACATTAGACCCCTAAAACAAATATA
The DNA here is from genome assembly GCA_037957365.1 of Torreya grandis. Classification (NCBI taxonomy): domain Eukaryota; kingdom Viridiplantae; phylum Streptophyta; class Pinopsida; order Cupressales; family Taxaceae; genus Torreya; species Torreya grandis. The sequence continues at coordinate 3,924,863 of JARHVA010000885.1, read as the reverse complement.
AAACAATTTTTTACCTTTAGGGGTCCCAATTAAACCATCAGGGTCAAATGTGTTCAATAGTAGCCTTGGATTTTAGGTTACTTGATTTACTCCAAAATTTGACTTAATAATTTTGTCCTTACTTAGCATTTGTCATCCCAGCTTACTAAATTTCCAAGTATATTTCACTTACACTACATCAAATATTTTGGCTTTCCTATGTTCTTTATTTTTTATCTTTATTTTTGTATCCTTGGGTTTATCCAAAGCAGTCTATGTGCCCTCCACGACCAAATATACAAAAATAATATACAACCATCCAATGATAAAGTTAAATCAAAGTATGCATAAATTACATTTATTTTTCATTTTCTCCATTTTATTCATTTAATTTAGTTATTTTATGATTTAAAATACTATAATTTATTCAACTTCAGCATTGTCTTGTGTTCTTTTCCCAAACGACCATCCCTTAATACACCTATATGACATGTGATGAGCACCAAGTGGGTCATATTTATACATATAATATTTTCAAACATTTTCAATCACTAATTATTTATCTATGATAAGATCCTATAGATTCTTAATATCTCTAAGTGCATGACTTAAAAGGTGTACCAAGAAAGGGGTGAGCATACCATTGGTACTTCATAGGATTGTTGTCCCCTATACTACCAATTTATATCTATATAATCTTATCCTATTTAATTCATTAAGCCTTGCCTCCTCTCTTGCACACTCCTACAAGAATTTAATTACCTCACTTAACCACTCCCTAAGCCTAAAACCCTTTTTGACTATTTACATTACACTATAGGCTTGGGCTAACCCTGTATTCAAATTATTAAAAGCACGTTATGGATCATAGCTGACCTAGATTGGGAGCTAACTTGTTATTATCAATTAATGATATCAAGTGGATTGGGTTAAACCTGTTGGCTAAAATTTCAAAAAGTTATAAGGTTAGATTAACCTATACATAAACATTCATTTTGACATTTCTTAGAGAGACAAGAAAGTTAAATATTAATTTGCGCTTATTTACAATTTTCTCTTCCACCATTCTACTTGAGGAGTTATTGCTTATGTCTTATAGTTGGGGAAGAGACTTTTCTTGTGGAAAAGTCTTAGATTCTTAGGCCTTTCTTATTAATCCTTAAAAACTATAATGACCTCTTATGAAGCAACTTTGGCCAAGGGAGATATTAAGTCTCGATAGGTTCATCTTCAAGGTAAGTATCTCTAACTTTGCTCCTTTATTTTAGCGGATAGAAGTAGCACAAGTAATGTATTTTGAATACATTTCTCTTTCCAAGCATTAGGATTTTATCTATACATATCTTAATTAGAATTTTCTTATGCATGTTTAATTTTTATGTTTATTACCCCCACTTATTATGACAATATTTGGTGAGCACTAGATTATAATTTACTTTATTTTACTTTGCATATACTTTGTGAATATGAAAACATAGAACATAGCTATGGTTATTGCATGGTGTTACTTGACTATATGCCTTAAAAACCTCTATATTGATTTTATTATGGAAACAAATTGCTTGGTTAGGTCTATAATATTCATCTGGGTCATGACCCCAAATATTTAATGTATCAACAATTGAAAGTGTAAGTAGGATTTATATTCTCTAAGCTAGGATTGATTAATAGATCAGTTGTATTTCCCTTTATATATTAAGATTATTGTATGTTGTAGAATAATTGGTTTCCCCATAACAAATTTTTTATAATAAGGGAAGGGGAAAATGTTGATAACCACTCCCTCATCAACCATTGCTCTTTTTATGTAGTAGTTTTAGATCCATTCTTGTATAAAAAAGGCTGAATCACTTATCCTTGATAGCTTGAAATTACATGAGAGGCTTCATAAGTCAAAGATATATACAATATCATATGATTCCTAACTAGGTGTGATGATGTCTAAATCAATGTGGTTGATTTTATCTTGTAGAGGATGAGTAAACATAGTTAAATGTCTTAGCCCCAAGGCATCAAACAAGGCTAACCAATGAACAGACAAGTTTTTTAGTAGATCGAAGAAGGAAATGTGAGAATATTTTGGCTAGGTCATAGTTCAAGTCATAGTTCCCCATGAGTTTAATAATATACTCCATTTATATTATTATATAGGTATAAAGTGTTGTGGGTTAGTGGAATCTAGTGTGAGTAATGGTGTTTTCCTCTTCTTTGACTTCTAATTCTAAGAATATTATCATCTAAGTTATACTTCAAACTACCAACTTAGGATCTACATCAATTTTTGTATATCTAGACATGGAATCTCAGACATCATGAGTGGTTATTTCCATGGGTTGGTTGTGTCAAATAGGATGGCCTTGTAGGTTACCCTATTATTGGCCTTGAGTAAGGTGTGTTTGTTGGTTGCATAAAGGGTTGTTATAGATTTTTAGGTTTTAATTTTTTGGAGAAATATAACCTTTTAGAATGTTCTAGGTGTTTGTATTCATGATTCATAGGAATATATATATGAATGTTTACCTCTGATCTTTTGTGAGTCTTTGTACGATTTTTTTATTCTCAATAATTTTTAGTGTCATGACTTATGACTCTTTGAAAGAGGTAATAGATGTTGGGGTCATAATCCCTAGGTTACATGTTTTGTCCTTACTTCCTAAACCCCTATTGATTATTATATTGATAGAAAATTTGATTTTAGAGTTGGGGGTACCATTCAACTGATTGATATTAGTTTTGGTTATGGATTTGGTATTGCATATTATGAGGTTGTGGTTAATTGAAATGACTACATAAATGGAAGGAAGGGGATTTGATTCTTGAACCCTATGCTATTAGTGTTTTTGGTGTTATTTTTAGGTTTATATTAACCATTATTTATATGGTTTTACTTCTTGGTTTGATCAGTGATGCCATTAGTGGTGGTGTTCCTATTATGTTTTAGGATTTTGGGACCTTGGTTATTTCCATTATTTTGGTTTATTTTTTGAGATCCCCTATTATTTTGAATAGGGGTGATGATGTGACTATTGGTCCCATAGGTTGTGACCATTATCAATGACTACTTGGTTAATATGTATGGTGTTCTCCATGGATTCTTCATATGATAAGTATGGGAACTTCTATACATCTTCCCTTGTTTATTTATTTAGGGAATGGAGGAAAATCTTACATAAGTCTTGTTGGTCCATGTTAAGTGCATTATAAAATGATCATAGGACCTAACACCATATCATGATGAAATGGGCAATAAATTCATTGTATTCTTGCTTGATATATAAGAACTCATGTATTTTAGTCTTTAAAAGTTTGTTCATGTCACATATTTTGACAAAGTCTACAATAAGCTAGTAGAAGAGTATATGGACCACTTGGGGAGGCAATAGTACTAGTAAACTACTATCCCATCAAGAATTTGGGGAAATATATTATTTATAATCCCTTCCCAAGGTATGAGATATCTAATGGTGGTAGTGTAGGATTTTACGTGTGCATTGGGATCCCCTTCGCCTTTGAATTTAGGAAGATCTAGATGGGGAGGTGAGAAAAGAACCCCACATATGTTAGCATCAAGGGCATCCTTGAGGTATTTAGCTAGGTTTCCATGTTTTTAAAATCTATCATCATCAAAGTGATATTGGGATGAGGAGGCAATGTCATGGATGGTTTGTCCCGATAGCCACTAGGAGGAATAGAAGAAACTTTATAATGTGGTATGGAATATGCCAAAGAAAAATTATCTAGCTAAGTGGACTTTAAATACATGTCAAAATAAAGAGGGACATTGTGAGATGTAAAAATCATTGAAACCTATTATGTCAAAGTGTATGTGGTTTTTTATGGTGGTGTATAGGTATTTTGTTTGTATCTTGGTGTTGTATAGGACATGACATATCGTATTTGTAGAGGGTGACTATATGTGAGAGGCACAAGACTAAGGGCCATAGATACTACCCATTTTTTTCTACTACACTATTTTGTATTGGTGGAGCATATGTGTATAACAACCCTAGTAGAAATTGAATATGTACTTGGTATGAAAAATGCATTTTAGAGACATAAGGGTTGGGGAACCCATCAGTGAGGATATCTCTGAGATATTGGTAGGAGACATGGTTTTGTGGTGGTACCTACTCTTGTAATGGTGGGATCATGTAGTTTTGTTTTTGTGATTTGGGGTAAGTTATTGTTTGAATAGGAGAATAAGAGGTATGAGTTGGTGAAAGAGGTTTTGGGCCCAACCCTTGACATAGATCTTGTTGATTATTTTCTAGGTTTAGGATATGACCCACTAGGGTGTTAGTAAGTTGGGTTGGGATGGTTTTGGTGTTGTCCCCATGGGCCTCCATTGTAAGAAGGGTATATTAATGAGATTAGTCTACATAAAGGGGTTGGTTTGGGGTATGAGCATTAGGGGTAGTGTTTTTGGTGGTCATTGGTAGGTTAGAGGCATATTGATTCTTATTAGGAGTATGCATATTAACTTGAATAAAATTTAACCTCACCCTATAAGTGATGGATCCTTCCTAATTAATGATTATATTTGGTGATGATTTTTGCATCCAGGCTTTACAAGATGATATATGGCCTTATGTTCATATGAGAAGTGACCATGCCTCCACCTATAAGGGTAATGACATTAGAGTCATGATGGTTACTTATGATTTTAGATACATCATGTATCCCTTGGATAATAACCCCACTCCTTGTATAAGTGTTAGGAAGAGAGTAGTCATAGGATTAATATTCTATGTTAATGTCAAATTCTAAGTTATATAAACTCATAAATAAAGGCTCACTAGAGATAAGTTGTCTTCTCTTATAGACCTCTAGGTGAACATATCTACCAATATATTCTCTAGACATATTATGGGGATGTATGGATACCCATAGATATATAATTATGGAATATGGAGAAATTAAATGAGAATAGGAAGAAAGGTATATGTAAAGGATGAAGCCCTTCATGTCATACTAACTAATTTGTATGAAAATGAATACCACACACTAAATTATGCACTCAACTCCTCAATGTCTAGTTGAAGTAGTCAATGTAATAGATGGGCCCAAGTTTGGTTGATTATTTGGTGGTATGGGATTTCATATAGGTGGTGGAAATGGGTTCTCATAATAGATCTAAAAGACCTTAAAAACATCTTGATGTTTATTAAGAGTGTTATTTTGTGTGAAAATAGAACTCCAATTTACTTAGATATTTATTATCAGAAGAAAGTGAAGTTATTATTCAATGCTATGTTCAAGGAAATTAAGGAGATCAAGTTAGATAATTCATGGGAAAGTCTCTACTCTATTGGGTTACCTCTACTTCGTCAATGTCATACACTAAGTGTGAATGATATAGGATGAGACTAGATTCAAGGAGAAAAATGGGGATGGATGAGAGACTAAGCTTAGATGAATTTATACTAACATATCATGTTATATAAGAGAACAATGATAGGTGTATCAAGTATGATTGATTTTTATTCTAGTGTGGCTAAATAATTTATAATGAGGTGAGGGATGGGAGAGGATCAAAATGATCTCACGTCTCAACTCAATGCTAATGTCAGATTATGTGATGATGGTGGGACTATATACTCTAAATATAAGGAATAAACCATGATGGAAAGGACCTAGTGTCTCAGGGATGTTCATCTAAATAATTCTAGGTTAAATATAAGGAAAACTATATGAGCTTGTTTAGATAATGGCTTGTAAAGTATGATTGCTAGAATGTTGAAGTAAGGCTTGATATATGGTGCTTGTATGGATGGACAAGGATTATGTGGTTTATGGTTATTTTCATAGATTTTAAATTCTTTTGGTGTGGATTTCATGTGTTAACAAATCTTTTGACACTATTTTTTATTATTTTTATTTTTTTGAGACTATTATTGGTTTTTATAGAAATAAATGCTTGATTTCTGAAAATAAAGTGCTAAAAGTTGAAAATAAAATGATGAAAGTAAAATAATAACAAACATAAAAGAAATATATATATATATATATATATATATATATATATATATATATATATATTTCAATTTTTTAAATGCATGCAAGGAGGGAGATAAGAAACCTATGCTATCATGCAAGATGTTGATTATTTTTTAGTTTTACTTGTATGCAAACTAGATGAAATAATTTTGCTTATTTTGATTGTTTGGTAGAAATTAACTAAATATATGAATTGAATATAAATTATGAAATAAAAAAATCATAAATATAAAATAACACAACACTTTATTTTTGTTTTCTTTGTTCACAAGTAAACTAGACTAGATTTTTAACTTCCTTATATTCCTATGAACAAGATTTTTGAATGAATTTATAAAATAGAAATAAGAGATGCATATTATTGTTTTATATTTTAAGATAGTAAAATTATAGTGATTTTAAATATTTAAAACAAATAATAAAAACAATCTACTACTCTTTTGTATGCAACTACGGCTATCTATATTTTTATGTTTATTTACGTGATTGTTTAGAATGAAAGAGACTTGTTTAGATCTTGAAAAAGAAAAGTTATCTTGGATGGAAATAACTTGGATATTTTATAACATATTTCTTAGTATGATTGAAAAAAAAAATTGAAAGGAAACTAATCTATTGAAATGTAAACACAAACCAAAACTATCTATATTTTTATAGCAAAGACAAATGAAAAAAAATAGATCTATTACACTATCAAACTGTTTATTTTTATGAATATGGAAAATTTATCTAAAAAATTAATAATATATAATAAATCTAATCTAATAAATTAAAAAAATACTTATAATCAAAATAAATCCAAAATTATTCTAGAATAAATTCATTAAAGTGCATGTGGTGTGTTGATAAAAAAATCCTTAGTATGCTAGCTTTGTATGCTCTTTTATAAGTTATATAAAATATTTAGTTAGAGGATGCACAAAATATAAAATAATATGGGAAAATAGGGAGACACAATACATAAATATATATTATATTAACTAATTCTAGATAATGTCCTCATTTTTAAAGTCTGAGTTGCTTTCACCAAGAACACTTCTTCACTTACAACTGTGTAGTCAACTCAAAAATAATAAAAGCTGAATCTTTTGGTAATTGTAGTAGGGATATGGATGAAAAATATTCTTAATAAAAACTTATAATGTAAATTTTTGGATCTAAAATTAGGTCAAATTGACCTTATTGTATAAAGAGATGGGAGCTTACACAAAGGAGTTCAACTAAGTCAAATGGTGAGTTTAACTTAAGAGGAACTAAAGAAGACTAAAATAGAAGAGGGGATGAGCTGGGCCTAATTGGAGGCAAACATGATGTGATAAAAATAATAAATTTGAATCTATTTATGTGAAATTCATGAAAACTAGAGTTACATGAGCTAAATTTGAAAGGAATTTCAACTGCGACAAAATTGTCATTTTATAAAGGGCTAGTTTCAAAACCACCACTTCAAGTGGTAAAAACACCAACAAAAATTTCAATATTATCATATTTTTAATGAAAAATCACCTTTTTTTTCAAAACCACATCATAATTTTCACAACCTCTAATGTGACTGTAAAATAAGGGGTAGTTGCATAACAGAGAAGGGTGGTTCCATAACCTAGGGCAAGAATTCCATTACCTATGGTTACTTTTTGAAATAAAGTAAAAATGGCTAAGAAGGTTAGAATAAAGGAGACTAAAAGGGGTTGAAATAGGAGTAGGGAGGTATTGGGAATGGATAGAACTAGAGAGTTCCATGTGGAGCATGAAACAAGAGGTCATTACATCATCGTCAGATTCATATTAGAAGTGTCACATCATGTAAATTTTGGGTGCATATAGGACCTAGAATGGTTTGAAATTTAATGAGTAGTAGAATATTATTCCAAATATTATGTTCTTTTTATAACATGTTTATTTTTATGCATAACCAATTTATAATATGTTTCATTTGATGTTTTTTTGTGAACTTAATACTTTTTTATGATATGACATTTTTTTTATTTGATTGATTTTGAGACTTTTGCACTTATTTTATGAATTGGTTTCATAGACATATTTTTCATAGGTGAAATAATTTGAAATGTGTATTATTATTGAATAGATGTATCAATGCAATCAGGTGGTGGATGGGGAGGAGGAGGTACCATAGTTTGTTGTGGGTAATCACATCTGATTCTTGAAACTATGACCACTTGGTTACAATGAATGCATGTTAAGCATCTATGTACCTTGGAAGGTACAACACCAAGATTATATAACCATGAAGGGTATCCTAATATCATTTTAAAGACTCTATTTTGTGGTATAAATATAAAATTAGTGGATAATATATTAGGACTCACATGAAGGGTTACCACAATGTGTCCTACAGTAGTTTTTTGTTTCCCATTGAATGTTTTGACATATTTAAATGTTTCTTGTATGTCATGTTGTGTGTAACCAAATGAATAGAGTAGTGACATTGTAAATCATTTTCCCTTGATTCATTATTGACTAATACACTTTCTATCAGTTATTTATTATTTTATGTTGATATAAATAAGGCATGGAAATATGAATCATCATCCACTATCTCACTATCATCAAAGGTGACCATAGGACATGGTTGAGAAGTATAAATAATTATATTGGTAATTTCATATAATGGATTATCATTTGTGTTAGGATATGGTTTTGTATTATAATTATGATGCACTACTAGGAATTAAGGAATTAATGTGCATTTGTCTTGTAACAAAGTACATTATCACTAATAGGCTCATTAATTCCTTGATTAAGTTTAATAATTTGCACATAAGAGAGATTTTTATGAATTTTGATAACTAAATGCTTGATAAACTGATATAATAATGAATTTAATGTTTTTAATAGTTTTATATGTATATATAGTCATATAAAATTGTAAATTTGGTTACTTTAGTGTGTCTAATGACACCCAATCCATAGGTAGTCCTACTTGATTTCACAACCCTCATAGGTTTTTCTTTCACTAATTATCAGTCATCCACAACCTTTTAAACTTAACCCTTATAGACCTAGGTAGCTCTTTTAGGCCTAGATCCATCCCTTAGGTCTCATTCCCTCTAGATAATATCACCTAACTTGGATAGGAACACTAAAACCCAAGGTGTCTTATTTCTGGCACTATAATCCAAGTGTAAATTTGGTTTAAACGATCATATTTTCTTGAATCCTTATCTTAAATCATGTCAGCCTAACATGAATTTATTTAACCCATGATCATTAGGTTCCCTATAAAAGGCCATTCAAATTCCATTTACAAGGGTTGGGACTCATTTACAGGAGAGAAACAAGAATACAAGCAAGTACATTCAAGCACTTATCCCTATTCTCTGCATACAACCTTCTAATATTATTCCAAGCCTATTCAAACCCTTGCACCAATACCTATCCATCTAAATTACACATAATTTTTCATTTATTTTCATTTTCATACAAATTTTCACCAAACACTTCAATGGTAGAACTACATTAGCTTGATCCCTCCTCGGAGTATTGGTATGGATGCAGCGTGCCCATACACAGGGTGTGAAGTGTGTCTAGTGTATCTTTTACACACTAACCCCTTATCTCTCTTTTCTAAGTTTCCATTAAAGTTAAAACACAAAGAGATCCTATGGATTTGAATATTAAAATAGATACACAGTGAGCTCCGTAGACTTCTAGGATTTAATATTTCACTGATAGGGTAACACAAACCTACCAAGTAGAACCTAGAAAACTCAAATCACCTAGTTAATAGCATTAGAAAAGGACTATAGTGCTAAAAATTAGGGAGTCCAAATTTTATCACTATTTTCCAATCATAAAATGAAGTTTAGAAACCTATTTATGACACTATTCCAATCTTGTACCTAAATTCTCAGACCCTATCTCAGATCGGATAACACAGAATATGGTAAGTCATATTTTCTCTTATTTATTACTATTTTTAGAAAAACTCAGAAGTATAATCTATTTATATAAATTATTGGATTAATTATTTTATATTATTTACTAATTTACTTTACTCTAGACCTATTTATTTAATTAAGAATAAAACTCCATTATTCTAGAAAATAATAAAAAATTGGGTAAACCTGACTTACTTTGAATTTTACAAAATAACCCTAAAAACCCTAGGGTAAATTATTTTTGATAATTTTCCATAGTTTATTAATTTTTCCTTTATTTAAAAAATAAAAAATATATAAATTAATTAAAAATTTATCATATATTTTGTTAAAACCCTAGTTTGCACATACTAGGTCCTTTTTGTATACAAACACATTCCAAACTCTACGAAAAATATATTGCTAATTTTAGAAATATTTTCTAATTTTTCATAAAATTTTCAAGAATAATTATACAAATTTTCTATAAATTCATATAAATTTTTAAAAATTATCATACTAAATTTAAAAGTTCATTCAATAATCTCTAGTTGCATTAACTAGCTCCCAATTATTTTCCAGTACTTTTCCAATCATTTTCTAAAATTTTAGATGCATATCAAACTTATAAAATCAATTTTAAATTTAAAAATTCATATTATTTTACATAAATATTTTTAAAAAATTCTTAGTTTCATATATTATCTCCTATTTTTATTCTTGAGGTATCACCTTACATGTTTGAGAGTTATGTATCCTTTCTATCCATATTCTAGTTCATTGTTTAGATTATATCAGATTAATCTTTTCTACTATTATCCAAGTTTTTTCCTTATGCCACCTAGGTTACTTGAATCTCTTCACTCGAGTTAAAGTGAAAGACTTAGTGGCAATACTTCTAAATTCACCTCGATTCTTGCAACTCAGCCATATATCATGGATAAATAACCAACTCAGGTTTTAGTCATAGATTCTACACATCTAGATTACACCAATTTCAATGAGGATAATTTTGAAAAAGATCAGTATGAAAATAATAATGATGATGTACACACCAATGCTCATGCTCTACCATATTAGACAAATGATCCAATTTCACCCATTGTTGATAATGAAGTTTTAGTCAACAAAGATCTATTAGAGAAATACTTAAGGAATAGCCTGAAGATCATACACTAATTTTGAAATCTATCATATAAATTAAAAAGGCTAAACAAGTTGAGTTTTCCATCCCCACTGAGCAATTAGTTGAAAATGACACTATGAGGGCAACTATGTCTCAATAACCCCCTATAGCAACTTGACCTACCTCTAGGCCACCAGTTATAACTAGTACATCCCTCTTTCCTGATGTGGCAGCCCTTGTGCAAGAGATAAGATCTCTTCAATCCAAGGTGATATATCTTGAGAAAGGTACCACTAGACCTACGTAGGCTTTAGATTGTTTTACTCTTCTACATACACTATTGGTATCTTATATTGATTCTACACCCTTACCACGAGGTCTTGTTTAACCCAAGCTTAGGGTGATTTAGAGACACACTTGAGAGAGTTTCATGTAGCATGTTTGGACTATGTACCCAATGACTAGCTACTCACCAAGCTATTTCTATGGAGCTTAGAGGATTATGCTTTAAAATGGTTCTATAGTCTACCAAACCAGTTAGTTCATGCATTTAATCCTTTATTTAACATGTTCTTATCACAATTCATCATTAACATTGGTGATAAGGTTCATATGCTCAAATTTCTCAACAAAAACAATGATCAAATGAGCATCTCATGAACTATGTTCTTCGGTATAAGACCATCTTGGCTAAGATGACTAGTCCCATGGTAGATCAAGATTTATAGGACCTCTTCAGATAGAGTCTTCTACTAGCATTGTATGAATCTATTATGTTCAAAATATTCTCTTCCTTCACTAAATTATGTCATATACTAAAGGAAAGAGAAGTAAAACTCATTTCAATGGGCAAACTCAAGTATACAAGAATTCCAAAAACAACTAATAAGAGTAACATCAAAGTGCCACACAAGGTCAAGTTTAATGATACAAAAGGGTAGAATCAACCTACAATAAATGTGGCTTTAGATCCTCCTAAATGTATAGTTTTATCAACACCCCCTCAACGTACTTTCTCACATCTTCTAGTTCCTCTAGCTAGGGTTTTAAAATAGATTTTGGATTGTAATATCATATCTCTCCCTCCTATATAGGAAGTTAATCCAACAAAACCTCTTCCCAAGGGATATGATTAATAGGCATTTTGTGATTACCATAGGGCACTAGGCCACACTAAAAATAAATTCATCAGTTTAAAACATAAGATACAAGACTTGATAGATGATAACTTACTTGGCTTGGCACTTTAGTTGAGCGTCCATAGGTAAAACCAACATAGGATAAATCTTTGAAAATATTATCAAATCTATTTCCATATCATTATCAAAGCTTTGAAAATCTTCTCATGGGTCTATACATAAAACACATGTTCATAGAGCATCTCCTACTTCTAGATGGGTCCCTAAGATCCCTATAGTTACATCTAATTTAAAAATTATATTGGGACCCCATAGTCAATTTCTACTTTAAAGATTTTATAGCATCTATATCATATATAGCTTTCAGAGCCATAGTCTTATCATGTTCACCATTATTCACTTTCACACAAAATTCCACTCCTTGATATAAGAGACCATAACAGGGAGTCTCTCATGAGACTCATCAGTTAGTATCATCCTATCCCCACCTACTTGTACATAATCTCTTTTTTTTTATTATATATAGTTTGAATATTTCCAAAAAATATAAAAAAATTCAAAAAAATTTAAAATAAAAAACATTCAAATAATTCAAAAATATCAAAAACATTTAAATTATATGCATCATCCATGCTTTACACTACTAATATCAAGTTAGGACTTACATTTACTATTTCATGCTATTATATGTTGATTTATCTACATTACCATGATTCACTTGATCTTATTTGAGTGTGTGTAGTGACATCTAGTTACCTAATTGCTTTACTCTACCCATTGAGAAGGCATTCCTACTTCTACATTTAAGACACACATATCTACATATACCCATTGGGGGCATATTCTACATGATAACACCATCCAGGTTATGTCAATCCTATACTACACACTTTGATTTATCATACTGATGTACATTACTTACCAAATTACACAAATTACTATATCGACATTTCACTAATATCTAGCACTTGTGTATCTCTTAGCATATACCCAGTCTTGTAATAAACATGTCTTGCATACTTTCACTCTTGATTTGACTAGTTAGATGTGATTGTACCTTTCAAGTTATTGCATGCTTTCCTTTCTTATTTTATGTAGCTAGATGTGACTACATTTCTAGTTCTATTTTTATTTCTTATGTGTGCCTTAGGACATCTACCAATGGCCTTTGCTTCTATTCATGTGTGTACCTTCAGACATTTGCCAATGTACCTTGATTTTAATATTCTATGTTCCTATGGCCCTCATGCCAATTTTTACTTGTTTCAAGTTATATGTGTATGTGGGATTTAAACATGCCTTGTATGCTTGCTTTCTAGTTTGAGTGACATGTGACCATGTTCCTTGTTTCCATGGCCCCTTGGCCAACCTTGTATTCTTCTTACTTCTTACTTTGTATGACAGTTTCTTGATTTATTGTCCTTGTTTTCAATGTCATGATCCACATCATGCATTCATCTTGATTTCTTAGATGCCATGATGAACATCACGATCCATCTCTCCTTAACAACTAACAACTAACAACTAACAACTAACAACTAACAACTAACAACTAACAACTAACAACTAACATTTCTAGTTCTAGTTTAGTACATTACCCATGTTTTTACATTATTATATCTATCTAGGCATACCCCTATTGATCTAACAAATCTCTTAATATAAACATTGTTATATCTAGAGATATCTTGTCAAATTTCATTGCTATATCATGTATCTATGCAATATAACACACTTATAAGACTCTTTTCTTTTGAGGGTAGTCATTACAGGTTCAATCATTCCTACCCTCAAAAGATGGGGAAACAAATAAGGGTTTTATCATAGAGATAAAATCTCCTAGTAGTCAAAACAATAGCATTTAGATTACCCAGTTCAAAATCTAGAGGTCAAACCAGTCAGAATAAAACAAAAAAGTAGTGATAATTCTAGATCAATAACTAGTTTTAGCACATGAAAACAACACCAAAAATAGATAGCATCACCAAAAACAAGGGCGTCCTCATTTTGGAACTCTTGTATAGGTATAAAAATACCTAGGTTTTCTAGTAATAGGTAAAAAAATTATCTTAGCTATAGTTTTTTCACATCCAAATCAATCAAAATCAGCAGTGTCAGTACAATTTTTTTACGGAATCCAAATATAGTGGGTATTATGCACAACATGATGACTCTCACTTCCATTTTCAAATTGGGTATTTGATATAACTTCTAAATAATAATATATGTTCCAAAAACCTTTGATTGAGGGCAATGTGTGTGGCATATTCATCTTCTTTTGTTTCTAGGTTTAGTTTATTACCCAATCATTCTCAATAGTTACATGCCTTACTCCATCTACAAGTGGTTGGAATCATTCTCAAGTTGAAATTTCATATAATTTTAACTTATAGAATACCTGAGTTCTTGATTTGGATTTCACATAAGCATATTGCATCAATTTCAGAGTGGATTTCATACAAGCCTAACCTCCATCTTTCAAAATGGCCAAGAGTGCCCTAGTTTCTAGCATACATTTAGCTATCCACACCACATTGTTGGATTTTTAGAGCATCCATGGGATCCGAGATCCATCTCATATGAAATATATTCTATAATTTTATTAATTCATAACTTCACTTCATGGGGTAATGATGGAGCCAAAGGTCCAACCTTTGTATTCTTGAGCCACCTATTCAGAGGGATTAGATACACAATCTAGCCATTGATTATCACATGCATAATTATCTAGATTCACTTAGTAGGAAACCATGGAGCCAAATGGTTATCCTTTATATTCTTTAGTAACTTATTTATAAGTATTTGACACATATTCTAGATATCAATTATCACAAACATAATCATCTAGCTTCACTCAATAGGCAACGATGGAGCCAAAAGGATAGCCTTTGCATTCTTGAGACATTTTTTGGGGAATTGAACAATCAACTCCATTCATGATATAAATTTTGGTACAACATCATCCATCACATTCTGACATCACTCAGCCTTACTTAGGATCACAACAAGTTTTGTATTGGTTTGCATACCCAGTGAGGTGTATTCATTCCTTTCTCTTATTTTTTATTTTACTCATATTTTGTATGTTCTTGTTTTATATCACATATAATAAGAATTGATCTACTATTTTTTACATTTTGTATATTCACACTTATACAATGTGATTTTTATGCATAATCCAACATTACTCAATATCACATAAGCTTCACGGGCTTCACCTTTATAGGTAGTTTTAGGTATGCTTTCTATTTTTTATTTTATCCTAGTATTTCAATTTATTACATCACTATAATAAAGGGGGTGGGGGGTTAGTCATATAATATACAAAATTTGGTTAATATAGTGTGGTTAATGACACCCAAACCATAGGTCCTTCTACTTGCTTGCACAACCCTCATAGGTTTTTCTTTCACTGATTTCTAGTCATCCACAACCTTTTAGACCCAAGAATCTCTTTTAGGTCCAGATCCATCCCCCTAGGTCTCATTACCTATAGACAATAGTTCTCAACTTGGATAGGAGTGCTAAAACCTAGGGTGTCTTATTTTTGGCACTATTGTCTAAGTACAAATTTGGTTCAAATGGTCATAATTTCCCAAATCCTTATCTTAATTCATGTCATCCTAATATGAATTCATTTAACCCATGATTATTAGGTTCCCTATAAAACTCCATTAAATATCCATTTAGAAGGGTTGACACTCATTTACAAGAGAGAAACAATAAAATAAGCAGGTACTGTGATCTAGGAATTTGACTCAAGAGAGGATGGTTAGTATGGTGTTAGTTTCAAAATAAAAATAAAATGAAAGAAACACACTAACTAGCATAGCATCTCTAGGCCTAGAAACTAAAGAGAGCTTAGTTAAAAAGAATGAATAAAACACACAAATAAAATGCAAAAGAAACCTTCTTTTACCTTCCTTGGATGCTCTAAAATACTTGTTGTAGTGGTTTGCTCAGCTTTGTGCTCATGAAGTCTTCATCAAAGGAGGCTTGGCTATCTCCTCTTCTCTTTGGCACCTTTTGGCTTTGGATTGGCTTGGATTGGAATTAATTTTTCATGGTAACACTAATTTATTGAAGCTTTGTAATCAATTTTGCATTATAACTTTGTTTAATCATGTGTTTGAAATGATGTTCTTGGCCTCTCTATTTATAGATTTTTGAGAATGTCTACAATCAACTTAAACTATCCATATAAAGATTGAGATGTGTGGCTAAGGATTAATCTAATTTTGAAATTAAAATTGATAAATAGGCTCATTAATATTTAGGATAGAGGTGCAATTAAGAGGCATGGAGGGCATCAAGAAAGGCATTAATGAGGCATGGAGGGCATGAATCTTGATATTTGTGGCATTTATGGCCTAGGGATGTCTTCCCAAGAAATGAGGTCACCTGATGATGAAAATATTAAATATTCATTTTCAAAACAAATTATTCAAAAAGTTTCCATGGAATTATTAATTAGGCCTAGATTTGGGTTAATTATCTCTTAAGCATGTTTAAAAAATTTATACACAAATTACTCAAACTGATCATAATTCCTTGTTATTGGTCCAAAATTCAAATGGATTAGAATTGGAAGGAAATGTTAAATGTGTTGGATATGTTATCCCCTTTAGGATGTTACCAATATAAAATAACAAAGGCACATTTCTTATGCAAGAGATTTGATAGGAAAGATCAATCCAAAACACCTAGGTGTAAAATTCACATTTTGACTTGAAATGATCTAATCAAAATTAGATTGCCCATAAATTACATTACCCCATTTAGGGATACCCTAGCTATAATTATTACTTGAATATGTCAATTTCAACTCATTTAATATATTTTAGTGGTTTTAGGCCAAATTGTGCATTTTGGGTGAAAATTAGTCAAAATCTTGATTGGAGGTTATCAGTGACCAGTTTTAGGTGTCTACATTTTTCCCCTATTTGGGAAGGCATTGTAAGCTATAAGCATAGTAACATCTTCTCAAATAATGAAAAGGTCTTGTATGCCTACAACTGCAATGATGATAAACTAACTATATGATGCCCCCTCAAGGGAATGGTTGTCACAAACAGGTCAGTAAATGGTCCCTCAATATGAAGTGAAATGAGGGGACCAAATAAAGGAAAGATGATGGAGTGAAAAAACAATGATATTTAAAAATTAGTCAAAATCACTAATAATGCAAGTGGGATGGTTCAAACTGGTTTTCTCAAAGGTGGTTATAAACATTATACCCTAATAATGGCAATGTGGTATGATAACACAATGATTTGCCCAAAGGTGGTTATAATCATTGAGAAGATGGTGCTACCCCAATTAGGACAAAAAAATAAGATAATAACATGACCCTACATAAGAATAAAAATTAAATTTATGATAACATAATTATTTTCCCAAAGTTAGTTATAATCATTAATAAATATAAGTGGGAAGATGTGTAATGATTTGCCCATAGGTAGTTATAATCATTGGATCTTGATTATGAAAAACATGATAAACTTGGTCGATGAGGATGATAACTTAACACATAGGGTAATGATGAATTGGAACAACCTACTAGTAGGGAGATGCTCATCTGAACTAATAAAGATAGAAACTCTTTCATGTTTAATTAATCTATTTAGGATATGATTACGATGGAATCAGGATGTTGATGTCAATGAGATGATACCATTGCTTAATAGACTTCTTGAAGTTGAGGTTTATTATATCACATGTTGGTAGGCATCATGGTATAACATCATGAGGACTTAGTTGAAATAGGCATAAGGACTGATTCCCATAATCTACTACTCAATAGAAAATAATGATCCAATGATAGAAACCATGATGATAATGTAAACATATGAATATGAATGGATTCAAGTATAAGTATGGGTAAGGAATCACCCAATGAACACACATAAACTGAATCAAGGCAATAATGCTAAAATAAAATAAACAAGCAGACAAACAAAAAAAATAAGCAAAAAATAATAAACAAATAATATAGTTAAAACCATACGAACATTGCCCTGAGAAAATAGGTGACAACTTAACAAATGAATAAAATGGGGGAATATAAGAAAAGGAATGGGTGTCCAAGTTGTCTCTATATGCACTAGGCAAGTTGAAATTGCCTACATAGTTCCATGGATGTAATATCGAATTAAAAAACTTCAGGCCAAATGTAGTTCTCCCAGGGAATAGGAAGAATATGACAACTAATGAAAAAAAATAGAATGGATGTGAGAGAAGAAGAGGAATGGTCTTACAAAATGGAAAGTGTGTGAGAGAAAAATCCAAAAAGGATGGGGAAACTAAATAAAAAGTGATTTGATTGTAACTTATTAAGGGTTCTTAGAATCCTTAAGGCAAAGAAGTAGTCAAAGTTTTTGTTCTTTTCTAACAATTTTTCAAATATGTTTGAAATTTTTGAAGTATCTCAACTCGATCAAGAATGATGAGACACTAAATGGGTCAATATCATAAAATGGTGAGATAATTTAAATGAATCTTTCTCACAAAATTTTGAGAGAATTTAAACTTAGGTTGCTCACACAATGGTGAGAGCATTCAAACTTAGGTTGCTCACAAAATAGTGAGAGTGTGGCTTAGGTTGATTAAAAAATGGTGAGAGCATGGATTAGGTTGCTCATAAAATGATGAAAGCATGGTGAAAAGGGTGACTGAGCTGACCTCAACAAGTATCAAGCACTGCCTACATAGTCCTAGAGTAGGACCTCAAGTCACTATAGTTTTTCCCTTACTGTGGAGGAATTTGACTAGTGTAGCAGTCAATTCATATAAATCAGGCACACTTGGTACAAAGGCATAATATGACATTGGAAGTGGAAAGTTGGTATGTCAAGGCTTAATGTTGCCCTTAGTTTGCCCATAAGTGGTTATAACTAGGACACAATGGTATAGATCAATGGTACTAATTTTCCCAAAGGTAGTTATAATTATAATCAAGATCAAAGGTAAGAAATGAATAACAAATGAAGGATACAACTACAAAAAGGTTTGTCACACTGTTCCAAAATATTATCTCTATCTAAAATACTTGAACCAACTGATGAAACTGATCAAGTACCTTGATGCTATAACAAATGGAAAAAATGAAGGTCAAAAGGGATAGGCTTTAGAACACACTAGGTTGATAGAACAAAATGGGAAAGTGGATATGATGAAGAGGATAGATAAGGATGGTATTTTTATAAATAAAAATAGTGATAAAATGGCACAAATGAAATGATCCTTATAGAGAATATGCCCTAGTGCTCAAGCATAGTACCACTTGAGATGAATAATATTCATCAGCTCAGGAAGTTCATCTCTGTCTAGTGTGGCAAGCCTATATGCTCTTGATCAATAATCTATAGTAATGATAAAAGGACCTATCCATTTTGGTTTGAATTTTCCCTATATGCTTCTTCTCAATCATGGTATTCTTTTGGTTTTCTTTAAGAACAAGATCACCAAGTTTTAAATGTTCTATACTTAACACAATGATTATAGTGGTCTTTAAGTTAGTTCTGATATTCTTGAAGATTGTTGAACATAGCTATGTGTTTCTCATCAAGTAGGTCTAGCTCTTTTAGGTGAGCTAGTAGATAGTCATGATCATCCAGGGCATGCTTAAAAGAGATGCACAATGAAGGAAATTTGACCTCAATGGGAAGGATGGCTTTAGTAGCATAAACAAGTGAGTATGGAGTGGCTCATGTGGGGGTATGATGATTTGTATGGTATGCTGAAAGGGTAAGGAATATCTATAAGTGCCAATCATGACTGACATCATTGATAATATTTTTGAAAATATTGACAATGGTTTTGTTGGATGCCTTAGCTTGGCCGTTACCTTGAGGGTAATATGTTGTATAAAAATGTTGTGTGATGTTATATTTGGTACATAACTAATCTAAATCCTTATTCTTGAATGATCCTCCATTATCAGATATAATGTTAGAGAATATGCCATAATGATAAATGAGATGGTTGAAGATGAATTTGGAAATTTGATTTCTAGTCACGTAAGTGAGGGGTATAGATTCAACCCACTTAGTGAAATACTTAGTGGAGGTAAGGATATGTTTATGGATATCAAATGAAGTGGGGTTGATCTTCCCAATGAGGTTAATTCAATATGTATAAAATGGCCATGGTGTCAACATCAGTTTTAGAGTTTTTCTTAAGGCATGAATCAAATTAGCATGCCATTGACATTTGTCACACTTATTTACATATACAATAACATTTGTGTCCATCATAGGCCAATAATAACTAATATTCAAAATATTTTTGGAAAGGATTTCCATGCTAGAATGAGCTCCACATAATCCTTCATAAACTTCTCTTAATGCTAGTGTAGACTCTACCAAAGTTAAACAATGAAGCAAAGTTCCATCAAAACTATGATGGTAAAGGTGGATAACAATAGATTATAATGAGTGGAATGATGAATGAAGGCTTTGGTTTGTTTATGAGATGGGTTGGGTGGTAGGCATTGGTCATTAAAGTAGTTTAAAGGTCTAAGTACTATATAGAATTAGGACCAATAATATCACAAATCATTACAATAGTTGAAGGGTCATGAGTTGGTGTTGACAAATTCTCAATGAGGAATTGATGCTCTCTAGCTTTATCTATCTGTTAAATCAAAGATATAATAGTATCCATGGTATCGATAGTTCTATTACTATCCCTTGGTATGTGCTCAAACTAAATGTTGATAATTTATTGCTTAAGAGTGTCGACCATGGCTTTATATGGAACCAACTTGTCATCTTTGGTCTAAAAATGATCTGTGACCTGATTGATGATTAACTAAGAATCACCATGAACTTGGAGATGATATATATTTCAATTCGCTACTTATCAAAGTCTTGCAACAAGTGATTCATAGTTAGACATGTTATTTGTATAAGGAAAGCTGATTCTAAATGATTTAGGTACTAGATCCCCCTATGGTGTAATAAACAATAGGCATACCCTTGATCCATGTGTAGTAAATTAACCATCAAAATATATCTTCTAGGGTTGCTCATCAAAGGGTCTGTCAATGATGTTCATTATGGATTCATCAAGAAATTGAAATATTAGTGGTTATGTGTCTGTCAGAGGTACTTGCACAAGCTGATCTATACGAACTTGTCCCTTGATCACCTTCTAATTAATATACTCTATGTCAAAATCACTGAGAAGCATGATTCATTTAGCCATTAAACCTTGAAAAGCTATTTTAGATAGTAGATATTTAAGAGGATCTAATTTTGAAATGAACATGGTCTTATTATTCAACATGTAATGGTGTAGTTTTTGAGTTGTAAAGACCATGGCTAGATAAGCTTTTTCAATAGGTGCATAGTTATGTTCATATGTAACAAAGGTATGACTTAGGTAGTATATGGAATTCTCTTTTCCATTGTCATCATGTTGAGCCAAGAGTGCCACTAGAACATGGTCGGTAGTTGATAGGTATAATAAGAATGGCTTTCCTGACATAAGAGGTAATAAAATAGGTGGATTAACAAGATAGTCTTTGAGTTGTTGAAAAGTTATTTGGTAGTGATCATCCCAATAAAATGAAACTCCCTTCTTTAAAATGTTTGTAAATAGATGGCACTTATTTGCTAATTGAGAGATGAAATGTCAGATTGACTGGATCTTACCATGTAAACTATATAGTTACTTTAAATTGGTTGGTGGTGGCATCTCGGTTATAGCATGGACTTTAGCTTAATCAAATTAAATACATCTATGAGACACAATGAAGCCAAGTAACTTTTTTGAAGTTACACCAAACACACATTTGTATGGATTGAATCTGACTTTGTACTCCCATGATCTTTCAAATATTTTATGTAGCACTGTTGGATGGTCAGCCTTGGTTTTGGATTTTCTTAATATGTCATCAATATAGTCTTTAACAATATCATGAATCCTATCATGGAATATGATAGTCATGGAATTTTTATATGTATCTCCAACATTATTAAGGCCAAATAGCATTACCTGATAACAAAATGTTCCCCATGAAGTGGTGAACATTGTTTTATGTTGGTCTTCTGGTGTTATTCAGATCTATTTATATCCTAAAAAAACATCCATGAGTGAAATAATTTCATAATCTACAGTGGAGTCAATGATCATGTTGATAATAGGTAGGAAAAATCATCTTTATTCCAAGCTTTGTTGATGTCTCAAAAATTAGTACAAATTCTAATCCCTTCAGGATTTTTACTAATAGGTACCACATTAGAGATCCATTCTGAGTAGTCAATAGATCAGATACATCCTAATTCTAAGAGTTTTTATAACTCCTTTACCAATATAGTAATGTGAGGCTGCATATTACATAGCTTTTGTTTGACCATTTTAGTATCAAGATTAACCATAAGGTGGTGTATAACTAAGGTGGGGTCTAAACTTGGCATGTCATAATAGGCCCATGTAAAGATATCTACAAATTATCTCAATAGAGTTATAAGGAATTCATGTTCCTCCTCAATGAGGGATGTGCCTAATTTTATCCATTTTAGGTCTAATTGATCCCTAATATTTACCTCTATTGTATCTTTGACTAGAATGGTTGAACCATCTTCTAAGATGGTAGGTAATAATTGGAATTGTTGAATTATGTCAAGGTCCTCTATTAGGAATTGCTCTTCAACTTCTCCTAGGCATGATGAATATGAGTCCCCTAATGGGATATATAGCAATGTGATAAAAATAGTTGGAAATTATTGAAAATTTTAATCAAATAATTTTTGTTGCTCAAAGCTAAATTTGGATCCACAAGCAAGTTTATCATTGGTGGTCTCCTAGTCAAAATTCAAAGAAGAATGAACACCCCTATCTAATGGCACCTGAAATAGGTTTTCACCACTAGAATGGCCTTTATATTTAATTTTTCCCTGGTCAAAAATCACGTCAAATAGGTTTTCACTTTGGGACCTCAATGTTTTACTTATTTGTTTTTAGCTAAGGGTGTTCACCCGATCTCCAAAATAGGCTGGAAGATCCAAAATGATTTAGAATCCTGACTTGTGATCTCCCAATGGAACATTATCTCTAAGGGATAAAAATTCATAGAATGACTCATCATTTTATAACTCATCAATTGATAGACTAGATTATTGTTAGTCCCAATCTATCAGTTGGGAATAATATAATGGCAATGGGTTGTGATGAATGGCTAGGGTAAGGGTACAAATGGCATTATTATCAAATAGGTTGCTTTCAACTAGGTCATCAAAGGTGAGGTTCTGATCATACTCTGCTTCATTGTCAACATCATCATCACTAATCACTAGTGATGGAGTTTGAATAAGATATGTGGGGTCACCCCCAAGTAGTTTAAATCTAAGTCCATAAGGTATTTCATACTTAGTTATAGAAATTGGCTCGATAGTTCCTTGTTGATTTAGTCCAAGGCCTCTTCCTTCATAATTGTGATGATCTATGATCCTATTGGGAATAGGATACTTTTCACTTTTATAACAATCATCTTGGTTTTCATTAAATAACCATGATTACTCTCCTTTAAGAGGGTCAGGTTCTAGGCTAGATGCCAGTACAAATGTGACAGGTCCCTTATCTTTATTCTTTTATTGCTAATACATATGTGGGGTGACTTTAACTCACCTAAAGGTTTTTAGATTCTAAGGAAGATTAGCAATATGAAATGTATCATGGGTCACATACTCTCTTGGTCCATTATCTAAAATGGTAAAATGATTAGAAGCTTCATCAGGTGGCATGTGGGAAATGGAATCCAAGGTATCGAGATCTATGTAATTATCTAGTGAAGGATCAATAAGTATAGCCTTTCCTTTATCTTTCTTGTAACTTGGATTCATGCCATACTAATAATTGTAGCTTTAAAATTCAGCCTCAAGATGCTTGCAATGTTCATATGGGTGTAAATCACCTAGAATATTTACTTCCATCCCTGAATGGGTGCATTGGTGCAATGTTGATGGGACTGTATGAATCTCATGTAACCAAGGCCTACCTAGAAGCATATTGTATCATAACTTAAGATCAAGCACATGGAAAAGTGTGTCATGGGTCAAAGGCCTAATGATAACTGACAAACTAATGGTGCCTTATGATTCTCTCTCCTAATTATCATAGGCTTTGATGGTTATTGTTTCTAGTTAGATATCTACCATTATGTACCCAATAAACTTGATGAGCTTTAGAGACACTATGTTAAGGCCAAATCCATTTTCTATAAGGACAAGTTTCACTTTATGCCATATTATATAAACTTCTATGTATAATGGGTTATTATGGAGTGGGCCAAGGGAATATATATCACTTTGGTTGAATGTGACTTATTGGGATGGAGCTAGGTGTCCAACCAAAGCTTGAAATTTATTAGGGGATATGTCACTAGAAATAGTGGATTGGATCAAAAAATCATTCAAGATGTTCTGATGGATTATTGATGTTTTTAGCAAATCTAAAATAGAAATTTGTGCTGGTGTCCTCTGTAATTGTTCCATAATATCAAACTTCTTATCTTGGTCAGTAGTGAATGATTTATTCCAAGGCTGAATAGTTGGTTAGATGATAGGACAAGTGGTAGATGGTTGTGCACCTAGGATAGTAATATTTGACATATAAGTTGTGATTACATAATCAAGATTAAATACTAGACCATTATTGCTAATCAATGTTTGGAATGGTGTGGGACTAGATAAGACAACTCTTGGTTGTTGATGCACTTGTATATGGTCACATGGCAAGGATGAGTTGTCAATATAAGGTCCAAAAAGGGGAGTCCTATTTTGTTGGTTTACCTATATGCATTACCAAGTCAAAAAAGGATTATCTAGGTATTTTGTCTAAATTTTGTTGTTTAACAATGGTCTAAGCTGATTAGTGTTTGGTCTAAGATTAATGGAGATGGTATTAATGCTACCCCCTGTAATATAACCTACAACCCTATTATAGTCATGTACAACTACATAGTAGGTTTATTAGTTGTTATCATTATAACCTTAGTTTTATCCATTATTATTTTTTTGTGGGTTCTACTACTAATTTTGTTGATTCTACTAGTTTAGCCTTTGATTTTGATATTGTTTATTTTTCCACTACACTGGCTATTATTGTTGTTGCTGATATTTTGCTATTGTTCATTCTTATGTCACATAAATGGGTTTTGATAAATCCTAAGAGTTTGATTAGAATTGGAATCACCATTATCCGATGTTATCTCACCATTCTCAAAGATATTCTTAATTAAATGCTTGATTTGGACACATCTTAATAAATTATGCCCATTGACCTGATGATAGTCACAAAATTCATTTTCACGATACTAATGAAAATAAGGATTGCCTTGTAGATAATACTTTGGTATAGGCCAGCTAATCAGATTAGGGGTAGTAAGCTTGCAAAATATAAACTCAATAGGTTATCCTAGGTCACTAAAGACACAATGTGTAGGGATCATTCTCCTAGGAGGAGGGGTTTGTAATGGTAAAGATTACTATGCTTGTTGCACAGGTCTTGGTTATTATACTTATAGCATTGTTTAGAGAGGGTTCCAAGTAGGAGTAAGCTAAAAAGGTGGGGCAGATGATTTTTTCACCATTTGTATTTGATGGAATTTGTTTACTCCATTTCCCACAACATTCTTATTATGATTAAATTACTATGGTCTTTCTTGGTTATTAGCCTGTGCTAGTTGTGATGCTAGAATTTGAATGGGATGTTGGTCATTTTCATGATTATTACCTTGATTTTGATTAGTTTAATTAATCTTTATAACTCATTTATCGATGATCACTTAATCAATAAGCCTTTGTCGATGATTCCCTTGAAAGTATGTATACATTATAGTTCAAAATGATAAGTTATCTCGATGTGCAAATTTTTAGTAAACACAATAACAAATTGTTTATATAGTTAAATATGGGTGAAATTACTTACAAGGGCTCTCCATCACTATAGATAACTTACAAAACTCTCACCAACTTTTTATTTTGCTTGTGTTAAGTCCACTAATGAAATCTCATGATCAAGATTATACAAAATGTGCTACATAAAATTATTAGAAAGATCATCAAAATCCATCACTAAATTTTTGGTTAACTTTAAAAACCATTCCAAAGCTTTTCCAACCAAGCTCCTTAGAAATAATAATAAAAGGTATATGGCGTTATATGCCACTATTTGGCATGTGACAAATAATTCAATTAAATGGGCCTTAGGGTCACCTTTCTCTTTGTATTTGTTGAATTTTAGTGGTTCGTATCCTAGAGGAAATTGTATCTACAAATAATCCGTGTTAAATGGATAGGAACACACATCATCTAATTTGAAATTTTCCTTCTATTTCCTAGCTTGAATGGAAGTAATTATATTCTTCATCTATTACAATTCTTGGGATAGGAAACTAGAAGGAACACTGGTTTGAGGGAGAATATTGGTTTGGGTAGATGGTTGGGAGGTCACAAGTGGGACACTTTGATCAGGGTATGATGAGCTACCTATTGGGATACATTGGTTTGGTTGGGGAATGGAATAGGAATACACATACATGGATTAGGATGTACTTGAAATTACACACTTGGTTTTATAATATTATGGTTTGGGTTGGCAATAAAGGTTTGACTTGGAAGATTTTGTGGTTGGGATTGAGGGATATAACTATACTATGACTGACGTGGTTGAAAAGGGACTTATTTCCAACTAATCAAACCTTGTTGTTGACTAGGAACTTGTGGTTCAAGACCCTATCTCTAAATTTGTGGCACATTTTGAACCAATAGTTATCTAGTAGGTACTTTAGAAACATGGGGACCTCCTTATTACATGAATCCTTATGAAGAAGTGAACATAGGTTACAAATTCAACATTTATTGCTGACCAATATTTGCACATTATTGACTAGTCATTACTTGGTTTGGATTGGCATATTAGTCTACAACTAAAGAGGTATGTTTGTCTTTACCTGATGAGGTATAACATTTATTTCCCCTAATTGAGGTGGAAATGTATTTATCCTCTACTGTGTAGATACACTAGATTATGCCAGCTATTTTAGAATACTAGATACTTTTTTGGGAGGAGTAGGATTCATTAGATTTTTTCATTAAGGCATGAAATTGGGCATTATTTGATTACCCAATCCCATAGGTTGTACACTTGAAGAAGTAGCCGATTGAGGTTGGGGTGTAGAAACTCCTATTCCTTGGTATGATGATCTACCCATGGGATTGACTAAATGTACCTATTGTTGGCTAGTTGTTCATGCATTAGTACCACTTTGATTAGGATTGGATGTTATTTGCACATTGTGTACTATGTTTGGCTCACTATTCTATGTATAGGTCAAAAACACTTCTTCAATAATGGGCATGTGCATCAAGTTATCTATTGAATTAGTTTGTAAGAATGGGTCAGGACTTAGATTTTCTTGTCTAGTTAACTCTATCAACACTCCTATTGAAGAGACTAGGTAAATAAGAGGATTACTCACCATGTTCATTTGATTGAAATCATGTGTTATATTTAGGTAGGTTTGATATGTTGTCTGGAGTTGGTTAAAGTGCTCTTTCATGATTTTTTTACCTCGATTAAATATATTAGGGTTTTGATACATTATTTGGACTAGAGCCATAGTATTGATAGAATAATCTTGTTGATTGTAAATGATATTATGGGGCACTCTTACTAGACTTGGTAAATTTTCATGGGGAAAGTCTAGTGGAAACATGGTCCCTACCTCTATGGATCTAACCAAAATCTCATATTTATTCTCTAACAAATATCACTCAAGAAAAATTTGATCATACGTGGAAAATATATTAGTAGAATATGACTATTAAAGAACTAGCTTATCTATTGTGGGTATTGTAGCTAGGTATTGTATGCTTTGTTTTTGGTCTTGTTCTAAATGAGGTGGTGTGTTAACAATATAGTTAACTAATGGATCTTTGCTTTGTGCCCTTGATTGAGTATTATAAGAGGGATAAGAATATATCTCATAAGAAATATTATCTAAATAGGGGTCATGCACCATTTCTTCTTGCGTAACTACATTACTAATCCCTAGATTATACATGAGTCCACTACGAGTGTAGGAATACATGTTGGGATCCATAGTTAATATTTTGTGATAAAAGGTCAAAGAGGTGTACAAACTCTAAAAAAGACAATGTCTAAAATAGATGATGTTCCAATTTGGTCTAGATTCATCAAAAGGATCAAAATGTTTATGCAAAGATTTGTAAGGAAATAAGCTAACATGAAATATCTAAAATTTCTCTATTCACACAAAGACAAGCAAGTAAATGGACCAAAAATCAAAATTCCAAACTCTAAGGTTGAAGTGTTTCAAATCATTCTAAACTAGGAATTTAAAAGTTGCTAGGTCTTTTGGCCAAATACGGCATCAAAAGCTAGGCTCAAACAAGGTATGTGTTAGGACTCTTGGCCAAACAACATCAAAAGCTAGACTTTGAAAATAGATGAAAGTTTTTAATCTAATAGATTTGAAACACTTATAACAAACATTAGTCATTTGAATCTTGGTCATGAACTTGATCAACTAGGTATAAGGTATGAAACAAAAGGCACTTTAGAAATAATTTATTTTTTCACAAAAAATGGTATAAAACTTGGTTCTTTTGAAAAATAAGATAGAAAAAAGTGAATAGTATAAATATTTTAGAAAAAATATCATAAAAGTACACTTGGATTGGTTTTAAAATGTAGGAAAAAAATTGAAATATATGTAAGAGGGTCTATGAAACAATATTTTAAATGTTTTGGGCAACACTACACTACCCAAAAGGTGTGACAAAAAAGTTTGTTTCAAAAATGTTCTAAGCCAAAGATAATTTCCCACAATTTTGACAACATAATCCTACTTTTATTAACTCAAAATTTTGTGGTTCATAGACTCAAAATGCAAGTGTTTAGCACAAAATGGCTTAAGTCTATCAAGTGATGACAATGATTTATGAGTCTTGAACAACCTTCAACCCAAATTGGAAATTGAACCCAAGTTCCCTCAAGTTTAGTGTAAATGGTGAACCCACTTAACGCATTAACCCTATGAACTTATGAAGGTGAAATTCTAAATTTATATTATAAGTGAAGGACTTAAACTACTTTGGTAAAGGTCTAGACTCAATTGGGTAGCATAACTATGCCAAAATGAATGATATGACTTTGAATCTTTTGTTGAACTTTTAACAAGGCAAATTGATAATCTCACATGGGTAGAATAATGCCTCCTTGTTCAAATGAAAATTAGGACTATGTGCGTGGTTTGAATATTTTGTTTACACTAAGTTTTAACTTCAAATAAGACTCTAATCTAGGACAAAACCAATTAATTAATCACTTCTTAGATCCTAAACTAACAGGGTTTCTTGGTATTGTGGGAATCCATCAATATATGTCATTTGAGAGGATTATAAGTGTTCATCCAAAAGTAAATGCACATTATATAGTAGGGTTTTTACACCACCTTATTTCAAATGACAATAGTGAGATATGGACCATGAGGTGCACCTTGCACCAACAATACTTCCATGGAAAGTGTGGATTTGTCTAAGATCTAACAATTTTTTGAATGCTCTAGGGGAATCAATTGTACAATGACTTTCATGCCAAATAATTTAAAATAAAAGCAAGGATTTTAGGTCTGTATCACTTGGCTTATTGCACAAACATCTAGTCCTTTTTACAACCACTACATCACATTATTCTCTTAGTGTAGTACGATTTCCAAAGTGCCACTACATCCCATGTGCAACTCCAATTATGATCCAAATGAATTCAATGTCAATAGGTGAAACCTCAGGTCAACGCTTCCCTAACGAACTCATAGGAGGTGATGAAGTCCCCCTCATAAGCCAAGTTTTCATAAAAATAAATAAAGCATGAAAGTAGAAAGACTTTAGGGTCATTTTCAATGTCCTTCAAACTTTGATGATTTTTTAGGGAGTGCTTTATATGACTTTATTTCTATGCCTTGGACTAGGATACTTGCAATAGGAATGGCACTTTTGATTCCAAGGGTTCCTTAAAGGGGAAAAATGGAAGAGCATACATGCAACATCCCTCTTTTTTCCAAATAAAAACTTAATATAAACAAATAGTTAAATATAAAAAGGTTTCAAAATGTGAGCTCATTTTTAAGCCAAAAATGAAAATGAGGTGGTGTTCATTTGACCCCTTGGTCTTAGTTGCAAACTTTGAAAACATTCACCATAGACATCTAATTTGTTTTTTGTTAAACACCAAAACAAGGTTCCTAATTGATTTTTAAGCATACAAAAGGAGATATTAACATGTTGTTAGAAAATGTGAAGCTTGGTCCTACAAAAAAAATGTTAGCATGTCCTTTAGCCTTGAAGCTCTTTTAGTTTTGAAACAATGAACTTTAAAAAAGATCTCTCAGGTCTGTGTTTTAAGAAAAACATAGTAATCGACATCGGTTATATAACTGATGATGGTTACATTTTCTAACCAATGAAGGTTATCTAACTAACATCATTTATACGAATTGATATCAATTAAACTATCCAACTGATGTCGATCTTAATAGCTGACGTCGGTTATTGTGTAAACCCATGGAAAACAAAAAATGGCAAAATAAATTTAGAAAATCAATTTGTAGGAGTTTTAATGGTCCAAATAAATATTTTAAAGCTGTAAAATGATCTTATTCATGTGTGGGATGCATCCTATCCCATTGGGTGTGCCATATGTGATCTAGGAATTTGACTCAAGAGAGGATAGTTAGTATGGTGTTAGTTTCAAAATGAAAATAAAATGAATGAAACACACTAACTAGCATAACATATCTAGGCATATACACTACGAAGAGATTAGTTAACAAACATGAATAAAAAACACAAATAAAATGAAAAATAAACCTTATTTTACCTTCCTTAGATGCTCCAAAATACTTGTTGTAGTGGCTTGCTCAGCTTTGTGCTCATGAAGTCTTCATCAAAGGAGGCTTGGCTATCTCCTCTTCTCCTTGACACCTTGTGGCTTTGGCTTGGCTTGAAATAAATTTGGCATGGTAACACTAATTGATTAAATCTTTGTAATAAATTATGCATTATAAATTTGCATAATCATGTGTTATAAATGATGTTTTTGGCTTCTCTGGTTATAGATTTTTAAGAATGTCTAGAATCAACCTGAATCATCCATCTCAAGATTGAGATGTGTGGCTAAGGATTAATATAATTTTACAATTAAAATTGATAAATAGGTTCATCAAAATTTGGGATAGAGGATAAGTTAAGAGGCATGGAGGGCATCATGGAAGGCATTGATGAGGCATGGAGGGCATGAATCCTGATATTTATGGCATTTATGGCCTAGGGATGTCTTCCCAAGAAATGAGGTCACCTGATGATGTAGATATTCAATATTCATTTCCAAAACAAATTATTCAACAATTTTCCATGGAATTATTAATTAGGCCTTGATTTGGGTTAATTAGCTCTTAAGCATGTTTAAGCACTTTGTGCACAAATTACTCAAATTGATCAAAATGCCTTGTTATTGGTCCAAAATTTGACTAGATTATAATTGGAAGGCAATTTTAGGTGCATTAGATATGTTATCCCATTTATGATGTTACCAAAAACAAATAACAAAGGTAGATGTCTTGTGCAAGAGATTTGATAGGAAAGATCAATCCAGAGCACCTAGATGTAAAATTTGCATTTTGACTCGAAATGATATGATCAAAGTTAGCTGGCCCATAAATTGCATTGCCCCATTTAGGGATACCCTAGCTATAATCAGTACTTGAATATTTAAATTTCAACTCATTTAATGCATTTGTGTTTTTAGGCTGAATTATGCATTTTGGGTGGAAATTGGTCAAAAGCCTGATTGGAGGTTATTGGTGGCTAGTTTTAGGTGTCTATATGTACACTCATGAACTTTTCCTTATTATCTATATAAAACATTATAATATTATTTCAATCCTATTAAAACCCTTATAGTAGTCCTTAGCCATCTAAAGTATACCTAGTTTCACATCTAGTTACATTTTCATACATAATTGCACCAAGCATATCAATGGAAAAACTTCATTAGCTTGATCCCTCCTTAGAGTATTGGTATATAGGTAGCATACCCACACATGGGGTGTGAAGTGAATCTAAATTATCCTTTACACACTAACCCCTTATCTCTCTTTCCCAAGTTTCTATTCACGTTCAAGCACAAAGAGCCCCTAGGGCTTTAAAGATTAAAATAGATGCACAACAAACTTTGTAGACTTTTGGGCTTTGAAATTTCATTGAAAAGGTAAAAAAGACCTTATAAGTAAAACCTAAAAAACTTATAATCACCTAGAAAATAGTGTCAGAATATAACTATAGTGTTGTAGAATAAGGTGTCTCACTTTTGGCACTTTTATCCAATCAAAAAATGAAGTTATAGAACCTATTTCTGACACTATCCCAGTCTTGTACCTAAATTCTCAAACCCTATGTTAGACCAGATAGCATATAATAAGCCAGGTCATATTTTTTATTATTTATTACTTTTTTTAGAAAATGCAAAAGTACAATCTATTTACATAAATCAGTGGTTTAATTATTACATATTATTTATTGATTTACTTTACTCTAGACCTATTTATTTAATTAGGAATAAAACTCCATTATTCTAAAAAATAATAAAATAGTATATCATAAAACCAATGAAAGGAATAATATTTTAGGCTTCTAGGAAAAAAATTAGATATAAACTTTTCATTAAAAGCATAGTCTAGACATGCTTCATGAAAACATTGAAAATATTGTTCTAGATCTCCTTTAACTTTGTATAGTAGAACTTAAGGATATAAAAATCATGTAGGTAAAGGATATGATGTAATCTTAGGTACTAATGGATTTTAAATTCATTTATTATCTATCTTATGGTATACCTTTCTCTAACTGCAACACCTTAGCATGTAAAGATAAAATAGTTTATATGAAGGATTATGTAATATGAAAGGGAGATAATATATTATCTATAGCTATCAATGACTTTTAATGATTCATTTAGTGAGGCATGGTCATATATATATGTTGGAATCCTTATGTTGGCCCCAAACCCAAAATTTCAAATGTAATGATAATGTCAATAGGAGACATATAAACACATGTGGTAGGGTTTATAAAAATTTGATCAATATTACCAATAAAGTCATTTTGTTCTTCAAATATACTGTTGTGATCATGTTTATTTTTATTCTTATCAAGTTAAAAATAACAAAGAGTTAATTCCATCTAGGTAGGCATCAATATATTCACTAAATTCATTCACATCAATACAATAACATATATTTTTTCTTATTATATTTAGAGTCATATGTCTTTTAAT
This sequence comes from Torreya grandis, assembly GCA_037957365.1. Lineage (NCBI taxonomy): Eukaryota > Viridiplantae > Streptophyta > Pinopsida > Cupressales > Taxaceae > Torreya > Torreya grandis. The sequence goes on along the minus strand of JARHVA010000885.1, from coordinate 3,891,384 downwards.
TCTCCATGTTCATGATAATACCCTCGAGAGTGTGTGTAAAACTTGGATTGAATGTTGAAATGATAAGAGATAAGTAAGAATTTAAGTTATTCACAAGTTTTTTTGTCCTTATTGGATTTATTACATGATTTTTAAATATTTTCCATATTTTGGGAAGAAAACATGTAATGAAAACTAGGAAAAGTTAAAGAAAAAATAGATAGTGTGATCATCTATTAAATGTTAGAGGTAAAATCACTAAGAGGGGGAGGGGGGTGAATTAGTGAATCAAGATAATATTATTATAATTTCAATTCCTTTAAAATATTAATCAATAAATACATATATTCATGAATCATAAACATCATTCATAGTAATGAATAAGAGAGACAATGCTAGATCAAGCACATAGCATATGACATATGTGGAAAACCCTCTTAGGGGAGAAAACCTATTGGAACCTATAATTGGACTAATGTCCTATAATAACAAGAACAAATTTAGACCAAAAAAATTGATCAAGTAATAACCATCCCTTAATTTAGTGAGACTACAATCCCACAAGGGGCTATTACCCTTGTCGAGCTGAGGAACCACAACAACTAGAATTTTAGCAAGTTTCACCTTGAAAGGAGGAAAAAAACCCCTAAATGTTGAGAAAACACAAAAAAACTTATGGAAATAACATCTCCTAAACATTTATCTCCTACAAATATGATGGAGATACAATGTATATAAACTTTGCACACTCTCTCTATCGTTCACAACCTCTCAATGCATCCAAAGCCACCTGGATCAATTTGAACCTCCTCAATCATCCATAATATTAAAACCTATAAGAGCACTATTATTACCATAAATATGACCTAAAATTCATACACATAATAATTAACCTACTCTACACTTTATCCCATCCACTGGACACAATCCCTCTCTTCTTTTCTTTGCTCCTCAACTCTTTGCTCTCATCAACACACACAAGCCTAGAAATCATCATCTTTGATTTCAATATATATAGAGCCTTCATAAATATAAACATATTTATCTATAATTATACATGACTTAAACCTTAAGTCCTCTATCAAATTAAGACATAGCTCAATACCATCCATATACGTCAACTGTAGCATCCATGGGTCACTCTTATTTAGTTATGCCTTTCAATTAGGCATTAATAGCCCTTATAGGTCTCATGGAGACCTATTCACCCATTTATAATTTTAAAAATAAAAATAGAAACACATAACCACTTAAAAATGCATATATCCACTTAATATGACCCCTTAGACATCCTCAAGAGATTACAGTCATCATTACACTCTTCTGTGTATGCTCAAACTACTCAAATATTAGCCTTGTACATAGGAACACCATGAATGAACACATAGTAAAATTATTAAGCATTTTACATACTTAGTATGTATTTATCAAACCTCAAAATACCACATATAATATCCCCATGGATACTACAACACTCTCCAATAGCTAAGTCATCATGAAACATCTAAACAACATCAAAATATGCTCAATTATCCTTCTCGGGTCACTTACAAAATAAGGTCAAACACATATTCAACTTTGAAGATAAAGATATTTTAGTGTAAAAACACTCATACCTTCTAACCAAGTTCACTGGATACACCTTGGCATCAATTAAAACTTTTATTTTTACATCATCAAGAAATTCAACTTGGATCAAAAGCTATAGGTAAAATATCGATCACTAGTTTTTCCCTTTACAAATTTCAAATGCCAATGGTCATAGTTAAACGTAAAACACTATGCTATCATCTCATGTACTTGCATCTAGGATTAAAAATACACCATTGATCTCATTTTAAGTATCTCAAACTTTAACTTTGTTAAACAACTGACCCTTTAACCTCATTTAGTACAATATGGAAATGTTAAATAAATATGCTCTATCAATCTCCCTGAAGTATATCAGTCTTTACCTCTGCATACTATTAAACATCAAACACTTGGCATCATCTCATTTCTTCTTAACATCTTAGAACAAATGCACTCCATTTATCTATTTGATAGAATCCTGGACTTTAACTTCGTTAACCATCAAACACTTTGACCTCTTTGACTTGATATGCACTATAGATCTTCAACAATACAAATACATGTGAACCATTAGATCTCCATTTGGTCCTAATCTTTGAATTTTGTAAATTTGGCTAAGTATGGGGATAATTTAAATATACCAAGAAGGACAAATTTTCATAGTTATATCTTTTTTATGCTAAATCACATGACATGAAACTTGGTCCATATAATATATTCACATAAGTGAATACATTCATGTATCAAGCTACTCTTAAAAACATTATACGAGAGAGATATGCCATCATCAAATTTCTCACTAAATTTTAATTGAACAACATAGTTAATACTTAGATAAATTTTTCACCATTGATTTTTGGTGTGATTAAATGCATATTTTTAGATCTTACTTTTCAAATTTGTCTAATTATAGGAACTTAGTGAAATCTATCTGAGAAGCCAACTTTGCACCATTATAAATTTTGTCATACTCAATCTCATGACTTGAAATTTTAACCATGTTATCACCCTTCATATTATAATCCATCCACATAACAATATACTCCTATAACATGTAAATGTGATAAATATAATGTCAAAAATATGCCTACTTAGATTTTTCTATCATAGAGCCAACTATTCCTAGATGAACATATTAAAGAACCACATGAATACCATGTAATTCAAAAAGATATCCAATCATCCTTAACCTCTAATATTACCCATAAAACATGATAAATACTTCATACTCATCCATAATATCTCTAATCTATCAAACTCTGAAGAGCAACCAATCCTACTTCAAGCATACTAGGATAAACACATTGCACACTTTGCCATTGACACTTAGACTATCAAAACACTTCATCCACTCAGATGGAAACCTCCATGACATCAATAAAAAATCTCCAAAAATATCCCCATTTATCATTGATGAAAACACCCATCATATATCTCACTTTCATTCTTTCTTCAAGCACTCTCACAATAGGATTCTTCTCCCACTTTAACAAAATGACAAAGTGGGCACCAACTGATCTTGAGGACCTAAAAATACCACCAATATGAGATTAATAGATTATAAAGATGATATAAACTACTCCTTAACTTTATCCCACCTATTCTTGTCTTCATAACTTCCTCTCACTACACACCAACACTCTTCTTCAACCAAGCACTGTAACCAATGAACAAAGAATGCACAAAACACTAAATTCTGATGGAACTCACCAAGAAAAATCTGAGAGGGACTCCCCATAAGATATATAATCCATTTCATCTCTTTATCATCTTCAAACATCCATACACCATGAATAACCACCACACAAGCTTACTAGCCTTCTCTCTCAAGCTACTTCCATGATCACCAACTCTATCTCTACACTATAGTTTCCTTAAAAACCTTTGGATCAGGTTCATGAACTTTTTATTCCCCCTTAACCAAATACCTTATATTGATTCATAACAAAATAAATGACACCCAAGCTTTTTCTTAGATACTAAAATGTATATTTTGATTAATATATGTATGCTGCTCTTTTATAGGCACATGTTCTAACTTAACACTTTGATTACTTGCTCTATCAAGAAATGATATCTAATAAAAATGTACTTAGTATTTGAGTGAATAATATGATCATTTGAGATAAAAATTTCACTAATATTTTCATAATAGATAGAACAAGGTCCATTTTATCTTACGTTAAAATCCTTCAAAGTTTGTTTCATCTACTAGACTTGAGTGAAACAAGAGGTACTTGTTATATAGTTAGATATTATAGTTGATAGAGATATTAAGGCTTACTTCTTACTTATCCAAGGCACCAAAAAATTACCCATGAATAACACCCCACCATTGGTACTCCTATCCTCCACACATCCTACCTAATTTGCATCAATATATGATCTCAAAGTGAATTATTTACTCATAAGATACCATAAGCTGTAATCTATGGTGCATTTGAGATATCTCAAGATCCTTTTGGTTGGTTTCAAGTGAGATTATATGGGATTATCTTGAAATATTCCTACAATACCCACTTCTTTCATGATATTAGGACTATAAATAGTAGAGTAGAAAATACTTCCAATCATATATCTATACAAAGTTTGATCAACTTTTGCTGAGTCATATAGTTTACTTAACTTGCATCCTCTGACCATTGGAGTACCCATTATCTTATAATCCATCTTTTAAAACTTTATTAGAATATCCTTGATTTATTTATCTTGTGAAATTAATATCCCTTCATCAAATTGGTTAATCTACAATCCTAAGAAGAAAGAAATTTCTCCCAACATTGACATTTTAAACTCAATCTTCATAGCATTTGCAAACTCTCTACTCATATTATCATTATTAGATCCAAAAATTATGTCATCAACATCTAAAAACACTATCAATTGATTATTTCATTTTGTCTTAATGTACAAATTACTATCATCTACCCCCTTTTTAAAACCTTAAATTTAAATATACTTATCTAACCTATCATACCAAGATTTAGGAGCTTGTTTAAGACCATAAAGATCCTTCTTTAGTTTCCACACATAATATTGATTAACTAACATGAAGAATCAATTAGGTAACTCAATGTAGAATTTTTATTCTAAATTCCAATTCAAGAAAGTAGATTTCACATCCATTTGATATACCTTAAAACCTTTGAAACTTGTATATGCCAAGAAGAGTCTAGTTGTTTCCATTCTTGCCATAGGAGCAAAAGTCTCATCAAAATTTATTCCTTAAACCTAAGAATATCATTTAGACACAAATCTAGCCTTATTCCTTGTAACTTCTCCTTTCTAATTCATCTTATTTTGAAAACCCACTTGCTATCCCATGTTTCATTATTTACTATTTGATAAAAAATTTCATCTATTGCATCATTCAAAATTTCATCTTTTCTAGCTTCCATGTATGTTTTGGGTTCAATCATGGATAATAGAGATGAGTCTTGTTTATTTTGATTTAACAATATTCCCCTTTTAGTTTTCAACCTTACACCAACATTTATAATAATTTGAGAGATTGGATGATCTTTTTTAATTATTCTAGATGGATCTTTAGAGTCTTGTCATTCTTCCTCTTCATCTTCATCATTTATTATAATGGATAACTCATCATTACTTATAGTATAATTATGAATTGAGTCACTTACCTACAATTTTGACTTCTTGACTCTACTTATCTCATTTACCCTTACATTTAAACTTTCAACAATATTGTGAAGTCTCTTATTGAAGCACCTATAGGTAGTACTGATAGAAGATTAACCTAAGAAGATGTCCTCATCAGACCTTGAATCAAATTTACCAACATTATCATCATATATTTTGATGAAGCACCTACTCTCAAACACTCTAAAATGTTTTACATTAGATGCTCTATTCTTCCATAGTTCATAAGGAGTCTTATCACCATTTACTCTGATTTAACACTAGTTTATGATGTAAACTAAAGTGTTGTCTACCTCTTCTCAATAATAATCTTATAATTTGGCATCTATAATCATGGTTCTACTCATCTCTTGAATAGTCATATTATTCCTTTCAATAATACCATTCTATTATGGTGTTCTAACAATAGAATATTGTCTTCTTATCCCTTATTTTTCATAAAAACAATCAAATTTATGAGACCATAACTCACCTCCTCTATCTGATATCGTACACTTGATATTTGAACCCATATCATTTTACACAATAACTTTGAATGCTATAAATCTTATAAAATATTTTGATTTTTCTTTAAGAAATAATATCCAACTCATTCTAGTAAAATCATCAATGAGAAGCATGAAGTAGTTATTACCTTGAATACTTGAGCTCTCATAGGTCCACATAAGTCAGTGTAAATCAAATCTAATGGATTTGTAGTGGATAATTATTTGAATTTGTATCTTCTCTTGGTTTTCTTCCCATGAAGACATGCTTCACACAGAAAATGAGGAATCTTAGAAATCTTGGGAATATGCTTTACAAACCTCTTTGAATTGATCTTTACCATATTATCAAAAATTATATGTCTAATCCTTCTATGCCAAATCCATCTTTCTTCTAATTAACTCATGAAGTAATCCTCCTTCTTGGATTCATGGAATACATACATGTTGCTATCTTTTTTATAAACCTTTTCAACTAATCTACCATATTTTGCCTTTCTTACTTCACATACATCATCATGAAAAGTTACAAAATTTATGTGCTTACACATTTGGCTCACACTTAAAATATTATGTTTCAAACCTTCTACATATAAGACATTATCAGTCAGAGTATTACCATTATCCAAACTCATATTACCTTTTCCAACTATGTTAGTATATTTTTTGTCACCAAATCTCACTACAACTTGGTTGGTATTCTTGAGAGAGATAAACTTGCTCTTATGTCCTATCATATGATTTGAGCATCCACTATTTATGAACCATCTATTTTTCTCATCTTCTTGATCATGTAAGGCTACTTGAATAAATAATAATTCTTCCTTTGGTTGATTTCTTGAATTTTTCTTCTTTTCTTATTTAGACTTAGTCTCCTTGAACCATTTGATGGTGTCAATGATTTGTATATCCTTTTTACAAAATGCTCTTTTGTAGTTCTTAGTTATATGACCTTATTTATTATAATTTTATAATATTATATCCCTTTTTATTTATGGAGAGAGAGTGTAATACCTATATCTATGACCAAATTGATTGCAAGAGAAGTAATACCCATTGAAGACATTATTCATATTTGACCTTCTTTATTATTGACCATTGTTGATCCATGAATTTTCATTATTGACCTTTTTCATGGAGATTAAATCCCTTTTATCCTTAGATAAGGGAACATCTAAGTAGTTTATGAATCTACTTTCCAATTGTTCCATCCTTTGATTGAGATCTTTATTCATCATGACCTGAAGATTCTTGACTATTACCTTCAGATCTTGCACTTGTGTCTTCAAATCATCCATGCTAGCATTAACCTCTAATCAAACACATAATAGTTTGTCTTGAAGATTTTTTAAAAAAAAATTCAACCATTATACCTTTGATCACCTTTAAGTGGTTAAAATTTTGCAAAAAGGACTTGTTTTGATACCAATTGTTAGAGGTATAACACTGAGAGGGGGGTAGGGTGAATCAGTGAAGTACGATAATCTAATTTTAATTCCAATTCCTTCAAACTCTGAATCAACCAATACATTCATTCATGAAGCATAAACATCATTCATAGCAATGAATAAGAGATACAATGCCAAATCAAGCACATAACACATGACATATGTGGGAAACCCTCTTGGGGGAGAAACCCACTAGAACATATAATTAGACTACTATACTATAATAAAAAGAACCAATTTAGACTAGAAAAAACTAATCAAGGAATAACCATCCCTTAATTTAATGAGACTATAATCTCACAAGGGAATTCTACCCCTGTCTAGCTCATCAACCACAACAACTAGAATTTTAGGAAGGATCATCATGCAAGGAGGAAACAACCCCCTAAATGATGAGAAACCATAACAACACCAATGAAAAAAACATCTCTTAAATAATGATTTCCTATTGATATGATGGAGATACAATTTATATTAACTCTCTTCAACTTTTCACACTCTCTTTATCCTTCACACCCTCTTAATGCATTCAAAGCCACCTTTTGGATCAATTTAAACCTCTTCATTCATCCATAATATTCAAATTGTAATAGCACTATTATGACATTATAAATATTACCTATAGGTCATACACACCATCATAAACCTACTCTGATCTTCAAACCATCTATTAGGCACACTCCCTCTCTTATTTTCTTTGCTCCTCAACTCTTTGTTCTTATCAACACACACAAGCCTAAAAATCATCATCTTTAATTTTATTATATATAGATCCTTCATAAATATCAACATATTGGTCAGCCATTAGATATGCCTTAACACTTAAGGACTATATGACATTAAGATATAGCTCAATACCATCCTCATAGGTTGGCCACAACATCCATGGGTAACTCTTAAGTAGCTATGCCTTTTAATTAGGCCTTAGTAGCCCCTGTATGCCTTTAGAATTTCAAAGAGTAGAATAGAAACATATAACCACTTATAAATGTATAGGTCTACTCTAAATAAGCCCTTAAACATCCTAAAAATATTACAATCATCATTACACTCTTTTGTGTATGCTCAAACTACTCAAACATTAGCCTGGTACACAAGAACACCATGAACGAACACATAGTCAACTTCTTAAGCATTTTACATACTCAATATAGATTGATAAAATCTCTACATACCACATATAAGATCCCAATGTAGTATAAAACACTCTCCAATAGCTAAGTCATCATGAAACATCTAAACAATATCAAAACAAGCTCAATTATCCTTCTTGGGTCACTTATAAAATAAGGTCAAACACAATCAAATTTGGATCTAAAAATATTTGATTATACAAAAATTAAGAATTTATAAATAGGTTAATTTTATATTCCTTGGAATCCTTTAAAACTTTTCTTTTTACATCATCAAGAAATTATCTTGGATCAAAAGTTAGAGGTAAAATACTAAGCACTGGTTTTTCCCTTTACAAATTTCATATGCCAACATTCACAGTTAAACATCGAACACAATGCCATCATCCCATGTCCTCAAATATAGGATTAAACACACACTATTTATCTCCTTTGAAGTATATCTACATTTACCTTTGTTAAAAAATTGACCCTTTCACCTCATTTCATATAATCTAGCAACATTGAACAAATACGCTCCATCGATCTTCTCAAAGTAGCTCAGTGTTTACCTCTACTTACTATTAAACATTGAACAATTGTCATAATATTTATACTTCCTAACATCTTGGAAAAAAATTTCTCATTTATCTCTTAAAGATAAGCTTGGACTTTAACTTCTTTAACCATCAAACTCTTTGACCTCTTTGACTTGATATGCACCATAGATCTTTAATAATATGAACTTCTGTGAACTATTGAATCTCTATTTGGTCATGATATTTAACTTTTTAAAATATTGATAAGAATGAGGACAATTTAAATATTATTACAAGGCCAAATTTTCACTATTATATATTTTGTTGTGCTAAATTACATGACCTAAAACTTGGTCTATATGATCTCCTCACATAAGGGAATCCATTCATGTATCAAACTACTACTGAAACCTTCATACGTGTGATATATGTCATCATCAAATTGATCACTTAATTTTAATCAAAAACCATATTTAATTCTTAGATCAATTTCACATTGTTTATTTGTGATGTGATTAAATGCATATCGTTAGATCCACCTTTACAAATTTGGCTAAGTATAGGAACTTAGTGAAATTTGTCTAAGAAGCTAGCTTTGCACCATTATAAATTTTTTCACGCTAAATATAATGACCTAAAATTTGACCCATTTGATAAAATTTCATATAATAATCCATCCATATAAAAATATTCTCTTGTAACCTTTGCGCTTGAGAAATATAGCAACAACAATATGCCTACTCAGATTTTTCTATCACAGAGCCAATTATGCCTAGATAAACATAATGAAGAACTGGATGAATACCATGTAATTAAAAAATCTCTCCAATCATCCTTAACCTTTTAAATGACCCATCACATATTATCAATACTTTAGACTCATCCCTAATCATCTCTAAATAGTCAAACTTTTAAGATCAACCCAACCTACTTTAAACATACTAGGATAAGCACATTGCACACTTTGTCATTGACACTTAGACTATCAATAAACTTCATCCACTCACCTGGAAACCTCCATGACATCACTAAAAACTATCCAACATTGTATATATATATTATTTATAAATGGAGAATCAAGCAATAAAAAGCTAAAATTTAGGTCTTATAAAAAGGAGATTTTTTGTGCAATGAGATTAGTTAATTCCCCTAAAATCCAAGGTCAAAATAAAATGATTTCAGTTTTAGATATAAAAATTAGGTTAAAATAAAGCTATTTTAATTTTAGATATTGAATCCAAGCTTGAAAAAAGTTATTTAGTGTCAGATGTTGAATCCAAGGTAGAAAAGAAGCTATTTTAGTATCAAATATTCATGAATTTATTTGAAATAATAAAAATAAATTTATAATCAATGTTGAAAGAAAATGTATGAGTTCACCAATATTTTATTTATCAAAAAATTTAATTTTTTGGTTTTATTACTCTAATTAAGATAAAATGAATTAAAAGGTAGTAAATGACTTATAACTAGCAAAATGAAAGTAAAGTACTCAAATGGACAAATATGAAATGAAGGAATGAAGTTAATTATGAAAATAAAAAAAGAGAAAAAGAAGATTTAGATAAATAAATATTAGTCTGTTAATTATGTGCTATTTAGATTTGGATATAAATGATCAAATCATACCTAATTATGTGTGTACAACTAAAATAGTAACTATCACTCTTTTAGGTCGTAATCATCTAGAAATAGTCGACCTCAATTATTTCTCTTTACCCTTGTGGATAGATCTTAATCTATGTGGGAAAACTAAAAATTTATGGTACAGTCACATGTACCTACCATAATTATGAATTTATTTAAAATTTAGACCTTTAGTTGTGAAAATATAACCTAGAAATGACTTTTTCAAGGTTGAAACCCCACTACAACTTATGATAGTTGAAAACCTAAAAAATGAGAGGGGGAGTGTATTAGGTTGACATCACCCAATAATACACATGATTATTTAACCCTAAATATGTATCTATATTAATCCAAATAGGGAATCAAGATGCATATACTTCTACCACCTAGAGTGCTTAGTGTAATAGTGACCATTTTCTACATGTATGCATCTAGAGATGGATTGAATACTTAAAAAGACTTTACTTTACTCAGATATAATAAGATAATGACTTATTTAAGAAATAATTCACTTTAATATAATTTAATTTGTAAATAATATGGAAGCTTTTCTTAGTGTGTAGTAGTAAAAGCGTTCTTGAATAGTGAAATTATCAAGTAGTAGAATAACTGGCTTGGATTTGAATTTATATAAATCTAAAAGGGAAAAACCTCACATTAATTATTTTAACAATATGAACCAACCTATAATGATGGGTTTAAATTTGAAAAATAGTCATTTTTATGAAATAGACAAGATCAACCCATAAAGGTCAGGATCAATTAGTGATCTTGACCCATGTGGGTCGATTCTAACTTGGAAATGGTAACATTATTATTAATAATTTGGAATGTTATGCATATTCTTAGAGGGGTTTTCTAAAAATTAATAATATTTCAATGGGTTTAAAATAAAAACATAGAATAGATGGGCCCATACAAGAGCTTTTGATAGAGTGAGGTGGTGAAATAGGACCAATTTAAGGTCTCAAGTCAAGTATGGCAAATGTGGGATAAAACTAACATTATCAAGTATTAATGAAAAAATTTGAGTATATAGAAGTCTTACAAGTAATTAAAATGGAAAATTTCAAAGAAAGGTAAATCCTTATCACATGTCCAAACATGAGAGTGTGAGATAGGAGTGATTACTACCTATATGGAGTCAAACTTACATAGAAAAGCTCAAATATAGATAGTGTTTACATATATTTGAGGGATGTGATAGGGATGAAGTCCATGAGAGTTACTAGTATAAGGGGTTTTAAAAGGGAAATCTCAACTTTCATATTCACTAGGTGGGACATAACTTTCAACACATAGACTTGTCCCCTTTATTTAATGAGATCTTGTAAGTGTTGGAATTTCCAAACTTTTTAGTATTATTCTAATATTTGAAATAAAAATATAATGTATAGAAACATGTTCTATCCATTTAAAATAAAAATTATTTTTAGGGTGCTTAAAAAATACAAAACTATTTATACCCATTCTAAGTTTTTTGGATAATTTTAATAAAAAAATGTACTAAGTCTTAACAATAAGAGGATCCTATAATTGGGGGTTTCCCTAAATAGAGGTGCATTAAAATAAAAGGGTTTTATATGGATGGAGTTGAAAATATAAAATATCAACTCTAAGGATCATGTGTTTGAATTCAAAATAAAAATGTTCCACTCTAATAAGAATAGGAGAGGTTGTTGATTCTTATATATTAGAGTCATAAATGAATGGGGATGTCTTGTTATATAAGTCTTTGTGAAAAATTTCATACTATGTTTCAATAAATAATTTAAGTAATAATAAATTTATTTTCTAAAGCCTATAAAATAAATTATGAGTAAAATTTTGCCAAAGATACATTTTTTTATTCTAACATTTAAATATTTCCTTAAATCTAAGACATTCACCTCACACTTTGATTCACAATCTAGTTTTCACTCTCCTCAATGGTGAACAAACTATATTTGGCATGTGAAGTTCCATGTTATTGAAATTTATTTCAAGAGTTACATATATACTTATTCATGGCTTTATTATCCTGGCATTTTTATATAGGAAATAAACAATTATAAGTATTTGGAATGCTATTTCTCCACAAATAATAGGGAAATTTATACTTAAAAAGATTTGTTATACTTTTTTAGAGGCCACAATAGTGCATCTTTATAAGGATTTTATCCATTTTAGTGAAGGCATATCCTTTAAATTAAAAAAAACTTTTAAGGAAGTGAGAAATAAACTCAACTTTCACTCCACAAACAAATATTTTGATGTAGTCCCATTAAGGGGTCATTGGTGTATACGATAAAATATAGAAGAAAAGAAAATGTGATTTGGTTCCCACCATCCCTAATATGGTTTAAACTAAACTTCAATAGAAATTCTCTAGGCAATCCTGGAGCCTCAAGCATTAGGTGCCCTATAAAATATTGAAATGGATCTCTAATTTTTCATAAAACTTATTGATGGTACCAATAATGAAGTAGAAGATCAAGCCTTGGTGGTTGGGATTAAGATGTATGTTTTATGTGGAATTGAAATATTATTGATATAAGGGGTTTATTAGATTATGATACAATCCTTGTGTAAGAAATCCTCTAAGTCTTAGAAGGTTTCAAATATTATTGAAAATGATTAGTCATGTTTGGATTCTTTTTTGGATTGGGATTGTCATCATTAATTTTGGAAAGCCAACGTAGCTTTTGAATTCCTTTTCAATTGTGGTATTGACTAGTTAGAAGTTCTAATAATTAAAAATCAAACAAAATCTTTAGAGGAATTCAAAGGAGTCAAATCATTGGTCTAGGCATTTAATACATTTATATACGCACTCATGTAAATAGATGTGTAATAATTATAGCACATAATTATTTGATGGTAGATTATGGGAATGATTTTTTATCTTGGTGTCATGTTCATGTAATTTTCTATAGGTTACTTGGATCAATAACATATTATTTTTAGGCTAACTGGTATTGCTAATCATTGCACATATTTTAAATTGTCATATTCAAGGTGTCATCAATCTCTATGATTTATATCAAGTGTTACCTTATAGGATTTGTTAGGAGAAATATGAAGAGGGTGGTGGTTGATGCCTTAGGCTTACCTATAGTCATTAGCATGGGACATTTTTAAAAAATAGCATTTTTTAGGGACATCTTATGGGACTATTTAGAAAAAACATTCTAGGTTACCTTTGAGAAGATTATTCAATCAATATAAAATGTTCTAGGGGATTATCTTTGCCATAGTCCTAGAATCAAGGTGAATTTAGATGTATGTACCATGTTAAGGAGTAATCCTTTGATGTTGATGATAGGAAAGTAGTTTGTTATAAAGTTATATTTTTTTGTTGCTCGTATGCATAAAGTTGGACATGTGAACAAAATTTAGTTGTGGACTTTGGGATATTTATCAAATTATTTATTTATGATTTGGATGGTTTGGATATGGTCCCTATCTCATTTTTTAGGCCTTTGTAAACCAAGTTTTTGGCCCTTTTAATGTATGTGGATAATTTTCAAGTGTAATTATGTTTCCCTTATTCTTAGCTAGGACACTTCTTCCTTCCTCCTTTGGTGGCATCAATCAAAATCCCTATATCAAGGTTGGAAGCTTGGACGGTTAAAACTCATTAAAGGGATCATGTTGAAGCTATAAAATCTATGGTAAAAATTATGTTCTATGAGTTGTGACGGCTATAATGTAGGGCCATTTGAGTTGTGTTCATTCCTCACAAAATTTTGAAGGTGTGATCATTAGGTATAAGGTGGAAACCTGTTCCCAAAGTGGGGAGTGTGGTGATTATTTGGTGATGGTTAGTCTTTGGTGATGGTTAATAAGGACTTGGAGGTCTTAGTGTAATCTGCATAAGGTGTGGGTAGAGATCTTCTAGATGTTATTTTCATCTCAAATTATGTGGTAAACCCTTATTTTTCTTATATGGTCCTTTGTTATTATTTGGTTCATGGATAAATATTCCCAACATGGTGACATTATTTAGTTTTTCGGTCTAGTTATTTTGTCTCACATGTATATGCAACTAAGCTATTTTTTTGGTGGTCTTGGTAATGTCAGTTGTATTGATATTATAAGTCATATTTTTAATCCTTTTTTGAGAAATATAAATTTTTAGGGGACACATAAAACCTTGGTATCTATCTATAAAATATATTTGTAAGAATGATAAAATTTATTAAATATACTCTTCAAGAAATTAAGTTGTGTTTCTTATTATATTGATTGTATGTGTGAGAGGCCATACATTAGAGGAATAGGGATATTTTTTCCATAATGGTTTAAGGAAAATGGTTCAAATATATACATTATGTATTCTTTAATACTTCATGCCTTTTTGAAAATGCACATATTACCTCTTATGACATATACCTAAAAACATTTTGAGTTTTACTAGAGAAGGATCATTATATGAAAATAAAACTTAGAAATCCTAGTGAAATGAGCAAGCACTTACAATATTAACAAATATGAAGGAATGAGGATATCTATGTCTAAATGAATAAACCATTTTAAAGAATTATCCAACTTAACTATAAATTTTAGAAATGGACTCAAAAAATTATTTATGAAAGGGATGAGGTTATTTAAAAAGGATGTGATTCAGTAGGCTACAATGAAAGTTGTTTCCCAATATTTAACAAGAATTTGGAGAAGGAGGTGGCTGAGAAGCTAATTGAGACTAGGAAAACTACTTCATATCCCCAAATGATTAAGGAAAACTCTAATGCTGAATTTTAGGACTTGATGTTGGAAAAAAGATAGAATTATACCTATGGGGATAAAGGGATTTTAAGGAATGATAAAGAGGAAAATATTTCTCTTAGCTATTCAAAAAAATGCTCAAAATTGAGGGTTTCAATTTCAAAAGATCCTCTATATCTCCTTAGCCTAGAATGGAAACGTATAAGGATTTATTCCAAGGGTGATAGATCCTTTTTTGATACCCCAATTCAAAAGGTTAAAGGCATCTTGATGTTAAGGTCATCACTAGGCTCTATTGGGATGTTATACATGAATCTCTCCCCAAGATTGATGAAGGCTAGAGTCCCTCATCAATAAATTTTACCTCTTAGCCAGATCCTATCCAATAATATTAATATTCCTTAGAATGATATTAACATTTATGAATATTCTAAGGGAACCCCTTTACCTAAGGAGGTGAGCTAGAATTAGGAAAAAACTTTTAAAAAGGAAAGGATAAAAGTGACTTATAGGGTCACTATAAGAGCAACAAAAATGGAAAATAATAAGGAAAAAATCCTAGAATATAATGAAGGAAAATATTAGGGATTACAGAGGATCCTAAGAGAGTCTAAGCTTATATAATCTTTATGAAACCTATTTTTAATAGTGGGGTCCCTTAGGATATGAAAGTTCTAAAAAGGTTTTTTGAGGTTTTATGTCTTGTAAAGTTGTTAATTTTAATTATGAACTTGAAGGGTTCCTATGTGGAATTAAATTTTTCATTGATTTTTGGTGACTATGATAGGGAAGTTTTCTATCCCCCAAGAGAGTTATTGATTCAATTTCTTGGAGCATTAATTATTTATTTTTATACCTATTTTAATTTTAAATGGATGAAGAAAATTACCCTTTGAAAAAAATTTGTGGATAAAACATTTATTATTCTACTTGCGCAAGAGTAAATTCAAACATTCTCTAACTACTTTAGTTATTAATCCTGAGAACCTGAACCAACCCTTCAAATTTTTAGACACTACATTATGAATGGAATAAGAATATGTGAGAGGTGACTATAAGCCTACAACCATTAATCCTACTTATAATAATCTAGTTTTGTACATTATTGATAAGGTCCTTGAAGAAGCTAAAGAAAAGTACATCAATTCCATGGTGGGAAAATTTTTGGAAGCAAATCATGCCATTAAATCAATCGATAATTAGACATAAATAAAGTGGAAAATGGATTGATGGTGTTAAAATAATTTATATTATTGATCACTGTCTATTGTTCTCTTTTTTTATAAAACATTAGAAAATAATCCTTAATTAAGGACCATGGTTGATGGGAAGGGAAATCCTCATGCTTCAACCTTAGATATTAGATTGGTCTCATTTAAAATTTAATATTGATCAAATTCATTCATGGTTGGAACTCCTTGGCTGTTAGGATCCTACTCCACCAATAAGAGTATATATGATTACCTTGTATTAGCAACTAAACACAGAATTATAGCAGAATGAACAAGTAACTAGAATTCACAAATAACACAGACTATGAGAGACAATACACAATCTTGTATTAATACTCATCTAGAAAGAAAATACAATAAAGAAGATGCCACTTCTTCTCCACACCTTTTAGAAGCTTCCCACACCTCAAGTGTACAGTAATTCTCAATCAAGAGTTCACTCTCCTACCAAAAATGGTCCCAACACACAACTCACACACAGAATTGGTGTTCACCTCTTCAACCAGTCAGTAATAACCCTGCCAGTACACAAGTACTCAAAGTACTTCAAGTAGATCTCAAAGTGATATTACTTACCATGTAGATCTTCTCCCATGAGCTTGCAACAACCTTCAACTCAAATGATCTTACACTTGGAAGGATCTTCCTTGCCTTCCTCTATTTTCACTCACTAATTACAATACATGCCAATGGGTCTATAAGTAGATCCCAGACTTAAACAATAACTTAGACTCTTAATTTAGACACATAACTTGAGACTATAATTAGCCCTTAACATACAAACACTCAATTTAAAAAACTGTCTGTGCAATGAACAGTTCTAAAACTACCACAGGCGACCGACATCGGTCCCTATCTACCTGGAGGTAACCGACGTCGACTGACTCCTGCCGATGTTGGTTTCCCTTCTACACTATAGATGACCAATGTCAGTCCCACTTTCGATGCCGGTATCCCTGAAACTCAGCAACCTCCTCCATGTCTACAACAGTTAAAGCTTTTAGCTCCACAACCTAACAATCTCCCACTTGGAGATAAATAGCTGCAATTGTACCTGTACTTGTACATCATCTAGTTTGTTCCCTTGGCTTTCTATCCCTCTTTAAGATCACTCTTGAATACCAACCACCAAAAATCCTGTGGTGCACCTCCTATCATCCAAATCACCTGCCACATACACATCTATAAACCATGTAGAAAGGAACATGACCCTGCATAGCATGTCGACCTACTGCTGGTCCCTCTCAAATAATTGAGACTCCACTAAACTGCCCTCCAATGCTTCTTTACCAGATTGGCTCCAAACTTTCTGATAGCTCCCACTGCTTGGGAAAACTCAGGTTTAGTACACATGTACTCAACCTCATTATGTGAATCAAGACACTATTCATAGAACTGTCCAACCATCGGTGTGCTAACCGGTCTCACACAATTATCCTGAAACAAA
The DNA here is from genome assembly GCA_037957365.1 of Torreya grandis. Lineage (NCBI taxonomy): Eukaryota > Viridiplantae > Streptophyta > Pinopsida > Cupressales > Taxaceae > Torreya > Torreya grandis. Next base: position 3,873,574 of record JARHVA010000885.1, on the reverse strand, counting down.
GTCAACCTGTGACCTTCCATGTCCCTAGAACACACTCATGCCAAAGAATCTTGCTGCTTCCAGATTCCTCATGACATACTTCTAAACTAGCTTTACCTTTAGTTCAGTAACTCCCTGTAAGTGTAACCCTGCAACAAGCACACAATATAGTAATAGGATAATGTAGCTAATATTATCCAACCTGGTAAAGAGAAACGCAATGGTCAAACCTCCATTGTCCTATAGCTTATTCAAGACCATATACCCTGGCCTTCCATCTCACATGTCCATTTCTGCTCTTCTTTATCCTGAACATCCATTCGTCTCTCAGTGCTTCCTTCTAGCTGGCAATTCCACCAAAAAACTCTCATTTGGTTCTTATCCAAGGAATCACATTCCTCATCCATGCCAAGCTCCCATTGTTTCCTGGATCTACCCACTCTGCTTCTTTAATAAATTCCTAGTTCTTTACCATTAGTGAGCAACAAGTAGTGTAAAGAAGGGAAATGATGAATTTGAGGCTTACTTACCCTTTAAGTCCTCCATATGGGTGCTTGAGACTCCTTGACAGCTTGCTGTCTACCCAAAATCTGTCTCAATGATCGATGTCGGTCACATCTCAGTCTGCACCTAACTGATGTCGGTTCCATGTGACTACCTCATCACTAATGTCAGTGTCCTTTGACCAACACTAGTGTTTATCTATTCTTGAGTCATCGATGTCGGTCTGCACATAGCCAACATCGGTCCCTATCTGGATGCCGATGTCAGTTTTCTAACTGATGTCAGTCTCTGTGTTTTACTTGTGAGCAATGACCTTTACTCGCGAACTCCTTTTAGATCAAACACTTGTCCATATCAACCTTGATCTACTCATAATTATTCAACCCCTTCTATTGATATCTGTCTGTCATCTTCTCCTTGAAAACCAATGCCTTCCTGCTCTTGTCACGAACATCATATTTCTCAAGAAACGTCACTTTCTTATTTTGCTTATAGAAATCTCAATCCATGCTTTTCAAATTTGAAAGCATACCCTTTTACTCAAGAGCATGTATCTCCTTCTTATTCATGTGACCAAGCCTATTAAGCCACATCTTCGAATCTATAGCTGAAGTAGATAAACCAGAAGGAGAATCAGTAATATAAGTAGATAGATAAAGCATACCTACTTTCTTACCTCTTGCTAAAAAAATTGCACCCTTAGTAACCTTCCAAGAGTCTATTGTGAGAGTTACTATGCAACCCTCATCACCCAACTTTCCAATAGAAATCAAACTTTGCTTCAGAACCGGGATATGCATGACCTCCTTCAACACCCATGTTTTTCCCGTCTGCAATTTCAGCTTCACTTTCCCTTTGCCAACCATTTCACAAGGTTTACCATCCCCTAAATAAATTTCTCCAAAGTCTCCCTAGACATATTCATGAAAAAATTCCCTATTTGGGGATGCATGGAAAGAGGCACCAAAATCTAAAACCCAAGATTCTACTTTATCTAAGGAACATACCAGAGCATCCTGTGTAACAAAATCTGTAACATCTACTTCTTCTTCATGTCCTTCATGCTGATCTTCACCCAACCAACAATCTCTCTTTAGGTACCCTTGCTTTCCACATTTCCAGCAGGTTATTCTGCAATACCTGGACTTGGATCTCCTACCTATGTTGGACCTTGATCTCCCATGCTTGATCTTCTCCCTTTGCCTTCCCCTGCTTTCAACACTCAAAGCATTCCCTGATGATTCACCTGTGCTTTTCTTGTGAATTTCTTCATTCAAGATTACACTCACAACATCATCCACTTTTAAGATTTTTGAAGCAGACGCAGTATTGCTAACTGCCATTACCAAACTCTCCCAACTTTCAAGTAATGAGCATAAGATTAAGAGAGCCTTAATTTCATCATCAAAAACAATATTGACTGAATTTAACTGGTTTACCAAACCATGGAAATCACTAAGATGACTATGTACATATCCACCTTCCAACATTTGTAAATTAAATAATTGCTTCATAAGAAATACCTTATTTGAAGTTGAGGGTTTTTCATATAAATTTTCCAAAGATTCCATCAACTCTACCATTGTCTTAGCCTGTGATAAGTTGGAAATCATAGATGATGCAAGACTCAACCTTATAGATCCCAGAGCCTTCCAATCAAGAACCTTCCATTCTTCATCCTTCATATCCCAGGGCTTGCAATCAACCCCACCCAATGGTAAGTACAAATCTTTTTGATACAGATAATCTTCAATCTACATCCTCAATAATTAATAGTTCTTGCCATTAAACTTCTCCATTCGTAGCTTACTTTCTTTTGCCATTGCTATACTCCCACTCAAACAGAAACCCCTGTGAGTAACTTGTAATCAACACACACTAACTAGATCTGATACAACCTATTAGTAACCCAACCAAAAGATCTGATACTAGTTGTTAGGTTGGTATCACTGGTTGGTAATCCTTGCTCTGATACCAGCTGTTAGGATCCTAATCCACCAATAAGAGTATATATGATTACCTTGTATTAGCAACTAAACACGGAATATAGCAGAATGAACAAGTAACTAGAATTCACAAATAACACAAAATATGAGAGACAATACACAATCTTGTATTAATACTCATCCAAAAATAAAATACAATAAAGAAGATGCCACTTCTTCTCCACACCTCTCAGAAGCTTCTCACACCTCAAGTGTACAGTAATTCTCAATCAAGAGTTCACTCTCCTACCAAAAATGGTCCCAACACACAACTCACACATAGAATTAATGTTCACCTCTTCAACCAGTCAATAATAACCCTACCAGTACACAAGTACTCAAAGTACTTCAAGTAGATCTCAAAGTGATCTTACTTACCATGTAGATCTTCTCCCATGAGCTTTCAACAACCTACAACTCAAATGATCTTACACTTGGAAGGATCTTCCTTGCCTTCCTCTATTTGCACTCACTAATTACAATACATGCCAATGGGTTTATAAATAGATCCCAGACTTAAAAAATAACTTAGACTCTTAATTTAGACACGCAGCTCAAGACTATAATTAGCCCTTAACATGTAAACACTCGGTTTAACGAACTAACTATCCGTGCAACGAACAGTTCTGAAACCACCACAGGCAACCGATGTCGGTCCCTGTCTACCTAGAGGTGACCGACATCAGCCAACTCCTACTGATGTCAGTTTCCCTTCTACACTGTAGATGACTGATGTCAGTCCCACTGTCGACGATGGTATCTCTGAAACTCAGCAACCTCCTCCATGTCTACAACAGTTGAAGCTTTTAGCTCCACAACCTAACATTGGCCTCCCTCCCAAATTATATATATAATAAAACCTTAAAAAATTCATAAAAATATTTAGTTCACTTATGACCATTAACCTTATCACTTGCTCTTATAAGAGGTTGATCCTACTAGAAGCTATGTGATAGTGGCCATCAACTAGACTCTTCCTTAATCCATTCAATTGAGTTCCACCTTGGGATCTTGGAACTAGGAAATTATGTTTTAGATGGATAAATATATTTATTTAAATTATATGAAGTTTGGACATCTTGAGATTTCATAAATGGTGACCCATGGAGATTTAAATTTTATCCTCAACTGAGAAGACTTTAATGACCCTCAAGGTTACTAAAAGTTTAATGGAGAGATTCTAGGCCCCCCTTATGAAATTATTGTAAAGGCTAGGAGTCATGATGATTTACAACACATTCTAAGTTTGAAAAATCTATGCTTTATTTTATAGTTATTTTTGTTGGGTGGTACTTTTGAATTTTGGGTCTCCTTTCCTCTTTGGGTTTGTTGTGTGGCCTATGACAACTAGTCTTGGGGTGTTGGACTGCATCCCTTTTGTGTCAAGTTTCTTCCACCTCTATGGTTCTTATGAGGGTTTTTTTGGATGGGCCTCTCTGTTTTATGATTTGGTCTCTCTTGTGTGCCTAGGTTGGGTATTTTTCCATTTCTTATTGTCTCTATTGATTCTTTTTAGATCTATCTAGGGGATACCTAGGCCTTTCATTATGCTTGGGTTGGGTTCCACACTAGTCAAAGGTGGATTTATCTTAATCCAAAAAAATATTAAGGGATGGATTAAGTAATTCATGAAAAAATATTATTTATTTTGTTAAATAAAAAAATTAAAATAATCAATCAATAAGTTCTTTGAATTATTTAATGATATTTGGACAATTATTTAATATAATAGTTTTACATGAATTATTGGTCTCTCTTTTATTGTAAGCAAGTTAATTATATTAGGATCCTGTGGATGTAATATTATCATTAATTTTGATGATAAACAACAAAATTTTGTCTAAAATGTTGATTTATTAAATAATCTTACAATATTGAGAGTTTTGACTAATAAAAATGGCATACAGAGGTGTCCCTCATGTAAGTGACCCAAATTATTTAGCTTTAATTATTATTTAATGAGCCAATGATATATATATTAAATTTAATTTAAAATATGAGAGACATGCATAAATTGGGAACTCATAGATATTTAAAAAATTTATGCCATGAAGATTTCATTTACTGGATCATAAATATGGAATTGTTTTTCTATTCAAAAAAATGAAGGATCCTAAATGACTTATATTTTCCTATAAAACATTCAAATGATGATGCATACTTGGGGTGGGATCATGTATAGTTGTAAATAGAGATAAGAGGAAAATAAAAAGTTATAGACTTGGGATAGGATGGTTATAAAGTTGAAAGTTAAGTTTTTACCTTCTAATCACAATTTGAGTTTATTAAATAATTTCAAAAATATGAGGAACAATGACATGAGTGTAAAGGATTACATGAATAAGTTTTAATAGATCAAATTTGGGTGGCTCTTGTTAAAAATGATGAATATAAGATCTCAAGGTATGTGAATAGTATTCATATTTAAATAAAATATGAGTTTTTAATGATAAATTTAAGTTCAATATAAAAATAACATAATTATTATTTAAAGGCCACAAAGAGGTTTCCAAGGAAAGAACAAAACACAAGGAATGGGTTTTAGATGAATTGGTCAAATAAAACATATAAGAGGGAGTTATAATCATAAATGAGAAGAAATAATTTATCATGAATAATAATCTAAAAATAACATGGTATCCTTCAATATGAGTATGATGTTATGGTAGAGGAGTAGGTAAAGGATTCATGGGTGCATGCTTTAGGTGTGGATATGTAAGGAATAGGGTAGTTGAATGGCCACAAGAACTAAAAAAAATTCACTAATATAGGAATAGGTTGTAATTTAAGATAAATAAGATATTATATTAGAGGAAGAGGTAGAGGATTCATGGATATATGATTTTGGTGTTCATATTTTGGGTATATAGTAGTTGATTTCCCATAGTCATCCACAAAAAAATTAGTAGAAGAAATAAGCTATCAATAACATTGAACACGTGGATGAAGAAACTATTACATAACCAAATAAAATATAAAATAATTATAACATGGAGAGGTTCCCAAGATTAATATAATGTTGATAAAATGATAAAAGGAATAATTTATTTCAAAAGGTATGCAAATTTATAGGTATATGTTGTTAGGTTATTATTGATAGTGGTAGTGTAGATAAAGTGATGTATAATGACATGATAAAAAATATTGGTTTGAAAATTATAGCAAACACAAATCCATATAAATTATATTCATTTTTAAATGGGAATCCAAATTTATAGAACAAGAAATGTATGTTTAATATTTAGATCGGCTCATATAAGGATGAAGTTTTATGTGACACTATGCCCATAGATATATGTCTTGCATTATTAGCTAGAACTTAGTAGTTGGTAGGAATGATATACATGATATTAGACAAAATATATACACATTTGTGAAAGTCGGTAATAATTATACTTTGAGTAAATTGAAGGAAATATATGGAGTGGAAAATAATCTTAATGTGTTGTTAGTTTTTAGAAAATAGTTTTTAAAGGAGGAAAAGAAGGATAAGGCATACTTTTATTTCATTTCAAAACCCATGTAAGTTGTTAAAATGGATAATATGAGAGAAAATACACATGAAGTGTAGAGTTTCTTTAGTGAATATGCTAAAATATTTTCAAGAATTTTATGGAGAATTTTCTCACGTGATGAATATTAAGCATCACATAGATTTGACACCTATATCTATTTTTAAAAACAAGTGTAATACCTAGATATATTTTTAAAAATAAGGAAGTGTAAAGGCTTCAAAACCTATGTATAATGAGGAGGTTAAGATACTATTATAAACGATAAGGGCCTAGGAAAACTCTATAATGAACATCCATCCACACAACAACACTTAGATCATATAAATAGATTCACTAGAAAAGAATGCAGTGTATTACACTAAATAACTATACTATGTACATGTGTACAAAAAGAAGTGTTTTCACCAAAATAATAATATCTAACATAATACATCTCCACAAACTCAAAATATGACCCTAATCTCTAATCTAACATTCCACAAGGAAGAAAAGGATATTTATATAGTAAAATCAAGATGTGAGTAAGATATTGTTATTAGTTGAGTGAATGGTGGGATAAGATCATTCCATAATTTACACCTCATCCTTCTCACACATGAGGATAAATACCACTTAAATTTGCATATTAGCTATATGGTGCAGATAATATATCACACCTTGGTAACAAAACTACCTAAGGTGTATTTCACAATGAGTGTGAACATGACACACACCAACACCCCCATAAATATCAACTTAGGTGATCTGGTAAAATAGAATAAGTCTTATGAACATAAGTATGGGTCACATTAACTAGGTCTAATGAGGTACCCAGGTAGAATGATATAGAATCTAATGATATAGATAAATGTTAAATTTGATGAATCCTCTAATAGAATGAATAATGAAAAAAAATATCTCCTATGAATATGGATATGTGAACATTAATTAATATCAATATATTTTTCATCTAATAAAAATGCATGGTGAAAAACAAAGGGTTTAATCATAATTTTTTCTAGATATTGAAAACCTCAAAAGGGTTGTCTTGAGTATACATTTTGAATAAACTAAAAACATAATGATTTTGAAAACCAAAAAAGGATTGACATATAAATACTATGGAATGAAAAAAAACCTTTGTATCCACTAGGAATAAATATAATGTATATAAAATGCTCAAAAAACTAAGGAAGAGTTAGCAATAGACAACAGACCCTCCCCCATAATGTGTATTAGTGAGTGAAGACAAAGAAACTATGAATATCTCCTCAAAATTGTTAATATGTTAGGTGTGTATAAAACCACAAAAAAATTCTCAAGTGAGAGTGCCTAGAAAATGTTATGTGATGAACTCAACAACTAAAATATGAAAATGGAATGTAAAAAAACACACAAGTATGAAGGTATAAAAATATATAATACCCACCATGACACTTTATAAATCAAAGTGAGTAAAAAATACATCTAAAAACCCACCCATAAGTTTCATAATGAATTGAAGAGTGATCTCCTTTGAAAATGAGGTGGCACCTATAATCAGTGTAAATTAATATGATTTATAGTTTAAAAAGAAAATCATTTTGATGAAAATATACTAATCTAAGTCAAAATAAAAATATTTATATGTTATATCTATAATAGTGTGAAAAACATGCACTTTAAAAACCAACAACATGCATATATGAGCTATGAGTCAAAAGTTTTGGCCTCCCTCAAGTCCAAAATACATAATTTAGTAGGCAAAAATGGAAATAAACTAAAAATTATGGAAATATAGGTTTAAAAAATGTAATAATTAGGTCACCACTATATATATCTAAAAAACATACACAAAGTGAAAAATAATTACCCTCCTAGGCTTCCCAAAATAAATTTTATGAGTGTTTAAACTTATAGTACTTCATGAATGAGGGTCAATGCTGAGATTTATCCCCTAAGGGCTAAATTCACCTAGAATCCATCCATGTGGTATAATTTGTGATACAAAATCATGTGATATGCACTAGAATAGGTGGCATTAAACACTTTGACCTTCATTATTAACAAATATCTTATAAAGAGTGCTTAAACAACTACACCAAGTGCTAAGAATTTAAATGGAACTAAAAAAATTGATCATTGTTATAGATTTGTGCATATTTAAAGACTAATATGGATACTGGTGGTGGTGGAAGTAGTAGAAACATGTATTTGTGTGTTATATCTAGATGTAACTCAACCACAACATTTCATGGGGTGTATGCCCCATCCAAAATCAAACCCTATAATGTGTATGCAACCTTAAAATTCTCATCAAAAGTTCCTAGATGCTCTATTTTCTCAAATCAAGAATTTTCACAAATATATCAAAGAGAGGAATCCAATGGTATGAAATTTGATCCATTTTTTTTCAAAAATTATGAAAACACACTATCATCTTTGCTCCTTTATCATCCTATGAATATGAACTTTCAAAAATTCATAGAAAATCACCAAAAGATCAAAAATATATATTATTTTTTAAATTTATATTTTCCAATTATAAGTCATGAAAATAATTTTATTAAACCCAAAATTTCAAGAGTTTTCAAAAAATAATTTAAAAAACTAAAAATGAAAAATAAAATAGCGTTTTTGACACAAGAAAAAAATATCCATTTGATAATTTTGGAAACCCACACATGATAAAAAAAATGCTTAGGGGATTGGGAGTTAGTATGAAAATTCTATTATTGATGAATAAATATAAATTCATAGCTCAAAATTCCTTGAAATCAAATTTTAGATCCACCAAAATAATCAAAAACTTAAAAAGGTATAAATTTATTCAAAAAAGGTCTTTTCCATTTAGATTTAAAACTAATGATGCAGATAAATTGTAATAAAAACTATGAATATGAGAAAATTTTAAAATGGAGATTATAGATATGGATTTGATACCATATTGGAATCAAGGAGGGTCTATAAAAACTTTACAATGAACATGCATCCACGCAATAGTGCATATATGATATGAAGAGATTCACCAAAAAAGAACACATTGTATCACACTAATAGAATATACAATGTACATGTGAGAAATTAGAAATGGTTTCACTAGAACAAGAATCTAAGACACACTACATTTTCACCAATTCAATGTCAGAGTGGTGCATAATTAGGGATCAAATTGTATAAGTTTAAAGGCATGAAGTTGATTCTATATGGAGTAGTGAAATATGAAGAACAATTTAAAAGAGGAAGAAACTTGTCTTCACAACCAAAAAATTGTATTAACATTATTCATTATCCATTAGCCAAAAATTACATAGGAAGGTTCATTATTTAGTTGGAATATAAACATGTACTCACATCCTCATGAATGTGGGATTATCTTCCCCATTAACCTTTATTACACACTTAAGTGACACCAAAGCAAGCTAATTAGATAGTGTAGGTAAAACCACATAGTGGGAAAAATCCTACACTAACACCGCATATTAATCATATCTTAGGTGGGTATAATAATTGGGTTTCAACACAAATAACTAATGAGGTACCTAAGTACATAGAAAATATAAATATAAGAATTCCCAATAGAATACATTAAATCTACCTATGGTAGAGTTTTCAAAATGACCAAGGTTAACAATAAAATCTTGTACATAAAGATTGAATAAAATCCATATTCATTGAAAAACATTTATTCCCTTTACTATATAAATAACATGATGAGTGTACTAAAATTATACCCATTCCATAATGTAAGAGGAAGGCAAAAATACAAAGATATCTGAGTATGGTCCAAAACTAAAGTGTGGAATAGGTTTGGTAAGATCATGCATAATAATTGAATGTAATGCCACTAAAGTAATATTTTCAAAATAATGGCATGGAACATTTCATGAAAGAATGACCATCTAAAGTGTGGATCATGGCTCAAAAATAGTTGAAACTAAAGAGGAGACTACCAATGAATCATGGGGATCCATAGAATGAGTATCCATAGGAAGAGATGAGTCATTGATGATATCAATAAGTGCACTCACACTATTAGTTAGTATGAGATTATCTTCCAAAGAACAAATATGTGATGGTTCTAGAAGAGAAAATTCCTAAATAGGAACTTATGTAGATTCTATAAGAGGATAACTAAATTTGGTTGAATCTCATCCACTAGTGGTGGATTGATAGAAGGAAGATAACTATCCATTAGGAATGTGTCATGACAAGAAATAAAATTAGGAAGAGAGGGTACAATAGTATCTAAAGATATAATATAAATATGAGGAGGAGGAGTGATATTAATCTTATCAAGATATTTGAAAATAGTCTAAAAATTTATATAAATAGTGGAGGGACACTCTCTTTGATCCACATGGTAGTATAGATCCTATGAAATGTGCATCAATAAGTGACCATAGACATAGTCATGATAGTTGGCCTAGTAATTTTATTGACAAGGGTTAGTGGGGGTAGGAATCTCTTCATATAGAAATGGAATAAAGCCTTACCCTATGAACAAGCATTACATGTACATCTGCCATGAAACATGGTTTCTATTTCCAAGAATAACCATTGGATTATAATTAGTTATCCTCATCTAGCATCTCTCAAGATGAGTTGACATGATTAAAAGTAACCATACATGCTCAATGTGATAGATGTTAAAATCATCTAGAAATGCAACCATATGAACAATTTATGTAATCATCACCAAATTCCACTTGATATTACATAGGCTTGCACTTTTTAATTGACTGCATATACAATTAGCACATTTAAGTTCATATACAATCATTGCATATAGAAGAAACAAAAGTATGCAAAAGATAAGAAAAAATGAAACCCCTATGAAAATATAGAGCATCCATTTTATAAGGCTTGAGAATATCATAAATAAATAGATCTTAAAGAAACTCATACTTTCAAAAAAATTGCCCCTAAAAAGGAGGCATAGGATAAAAATTATGTGAGTTTAAAATTATTAAAAATAATTTTACCTTACAAAATAGAACTTTTTGGTTTGTAAAAATCATGACTCAACTTTTCATTGAAAATTTAAGCTCCCTTAGGTTAGGTGTGACCAATGGATTAATTTCCATGTGACAAGGGGGATATGGGGTAGAATGATAGCTCCCCCATTGATTGATTTTATTGATTATTGAGTGAAATACCTAAAAAATGTTTCCATTTTTAAAATGAATAGTGTCACACTTCATTCAATCAAATTTTATGGTCTCTTAAATGTTAATGTGTAAATAGGGTGGTCAGAATCTATAGTATGTTTATGCAAGGGTCAAAGTCTAATGACTATATGTACAATAGGGAAGAAGTCTATCAATGTTTTTAGTAAGGAGGGGGATAATTTTTAGGTATACATGCATGGTTATTAGGGTATGGTTTTAGTGCTTGTAACTTTATCAAGATTCAACAGTTATATATGTATGGGTCTTAGATATTTCCTAGGGTGCCTACCATGGTCACAGAACCCAATGATGTTCCTAGGATAGCTCATAACCCATGACCTATCTAATTAAGTCTCATAATTTGTAATATATTTGAGCATGGCTTAGAATCTATAGCCTATCTGCATAAGGCTCATACTCCATGGTATGTCTAATTACTATTTGATGTCCAATTTGATTAAAATGTCCACCTAGATGTATAAACTTTCTATATGAATATTTCAATAAGGATCAATGTAATTTGACACCTAATTGAGTAGGATAAAATTTCCACCAAGGTGGAAATGTTTGGTAAAGTTATAGAACCTATCAAAATGGTGAAACCTACACACAAATCTCAATAAATAAAAATTCTATAAGGTTTCCTCAAAAAAAATCAAGGACATACTTTTTAATTAACAAACCCATAAAAACCTATAAATGGTTTTCCCTCAAAGTTATTGGATGTATGTATTTATTTAAAATTCAAACAAAGGCCTTAAAACCCTCTAAAAAGGTTGAAAATTGAATATTATGAAATTAGGTCATATTTAAAACCATTCCTAGGATTTTTACACCTTATAGTCTAATGGTGTTATCCATTTTCATTTATATACTTTGGGTATGTATATTTTCATGGATTTACAAAAATACCCACCAAACCCTAAAAAACCAAAATTAGATGAATTTTTTGAGCAAGATAAAATGCAATATATCATAACAAATTTGATGGATTCATCTACCAGCGTATCTTTGTTACCATGTAAGATTGGGTAACAATTGAGGATCAAACTAGGTAAGATATAATATATGAGGATGAATATGTGTGGAGTAGTGAAATTTGAATAACAATTCAAAAGATGAATAAACTTGTCTTCAAAATAGAAAATTTATATTAACATCATTCATTAGCCATTTTATAAAATGTACAATTGAAGTTTCATTATATATGTGGAAGATAAACATGTCCTCACATCCTCACGAATGTGGAATTGTCTTCCCCAATGACCTTTAATACACACCTAAGAAATATAGTTACACTATGTAGGTAAAACCACATAATGGGAAAAAGCCTACACTAACACTCAAGAGATGAATATAAGATCATAGATAACTTTGCACAAGGACGTAAAGGGTGTTTATAAAGGAAAATCAAAATGTGAGTGATAATTTTTTTTTTGGTTGAGTGAAATGTGAGATATGATCATTACCCAAGTTACACCTCACCCTTATTATTTTAGATACTATTTATGAATTATATAGTACCTTAGTCTTATACACTTGGAAAATATATAGCATGGATGTATCTTCAACTTCTAGACTTCTCATTGTTGAAAGGCTTCCATACACTATTTGTTTATGCCAAAATGATTATCTCTTAGTATAATCAATGTTATTATGATGAATCAAAACCTATATCATGCTCAAAATGTTATAAACCCACTTATCTTCTATCTCTACAAGTTTTGTAGCTATACTTATTTTCCAACTGCCTAAAAACTTGCTTCCTACTTAAATGCCTACATCAACATATGTTTCCTACCCCAATACAAGTATCTAGTTCCCTAAATTCATCCATTTTACTAATTTAAAGCATGCTTATGGTTGGCATAAGTGATTTTATGTGAGATATTATTGAAATATATTTGATATATATACAATATCAACCATCATTCATTCCAAACTTAGTAGAGACCAAAAAATCACAAGAAAAAATACCAAAAGAATTCAATTAGGCACTCAAATGATCAAAGATTCCCTATTTTATATTTTTCCCTTATCAGTCATAGGGACAATGCTTCTACAGGTCTGAAGTACTAAAGGAGAATCTAATGAGCCACATTTTTTGAGTAACAAGCTAAGTTATCCTATTTACTTGCTTATCACATTGCATCCTTATACACATATAAGTCCACATGTAAGGGAGAACTAAATGAGTTTGAGGCCCTCTTTGGAGTAGTGGCTATGTAGGGTTAAACCACTAATAGAGAGTTATTTTGGGCTAACTTGACACCATGTGACCACTAACCCATTTTTCCCACAACCATTATGAAGATGAAGAACTATAGTTTTACTATTTTTACAAGGAGTGATAGTCCATGAGACATATCTAAGAACACTAGAGTAAAGGTAACATAAAACCCATAATATCCCAGGTGGTTGCATCTAGATCATGTAGGTATTCCATACTATAAACCTATATCTAGGTTAGATAAAAGTGTCAATCTAGTTGTTTAAGATCAATGCAAGTGTCTAAGGCCACACAGGTATAATTTATATAAACAAATGATTGATATAGTTTATTTACATCATATTCCATATTAGATCTATATTAGCATCAGAACTATATAAGTGTCTTTTTTTAATTCTAATTTTAATATCTAGAATAACTATACTTTCTATTTTAATCATATCTTAGTATATAAATACTTAATATTATTTATCTGAGATAGTTTATTACCCTTGTTCCCTAGGATATCTCAATCAGTTTTAACCCTAGACTCCCTAATCTCTATTTTAGTGTTAAACATTTGGTGAAACTAATCTATATGAATGCAAAAAAAATTATTATTCCTAAGGTTTTTAGTTTTTTGTGGTTTCAAGTTGTTGTAGATTTTCATTTCATGATCATATTATTTTGCATGCAACCTAGGCGTGTCCTAGATTAGGAGGTGTGCCTACTGAAAACATTGAGATTCCTCATCTACCATATAAGATGTCACAAAATAATTAATGTCCTAATTCTATGTTACATGATGATACACATATTGAACATGAAAAACATACTAATGAGGTTATCATAGAAGAAGATTGTAATAATGAAAATCATGAGTCTAATTAAACTGATGAACATGAGCAAATAAATCATGATAAAGTGAAATTAATTTAATTATTTCATGAGTGAATTTGTAAAAACCCCAAATATCTTGATGAAATACTAAGAACCATATTATAAACTTAAAATCCAAAAATCATAGATGAATAAGCAAGTCCATATATTGATCATGTTATTAGAGATATGGGTTATCCCCATATACCAAAAACCCTACCCTTAATTACCTTACCACTTCATACATTTATTGGGGTTATGGGATATGTATTCACACATTTTTTTTCTTGAAACTAATATTGTCACATCTTACAAGGTAAACCTTAGTATTTAAACCTAATTGTTAGTTTTAATGCCTATATCTAACCAACCTATGGGTGCACTTCCTTTGGTGACTTTTAAAATATCCAACATTAAAAACCAAGAGTTACATGATATTATTCAAAAGATAATTTTTTTTGAAAACTAAGGTTACAAATATTGAAAAAAATCTAAGAAATCACCTTATACTACTAATTCACAAGAGGTGTTTTATAATCTTCGTGCACTATATATATCTTTGAACCCCTTGACAACTAGTTTTATTGTACCTAAATTCACATTTTATGATGGAAAGGTTGATCATGGAAAACATATTATATATTTATATGGATAATTCTTTTATTTTTCCTCCAATAATAAAATTTTGAACAAATTATTTACAAGGAGCTTAAAATACTATGCATTTAGGTGGTCCTAAAGGTTTCCTATGCCCAAATTGAAAAAATCAAGTAAGGAACCAATGAACCTATCAATTTATTAAGGTATAAGAAATTTTTTCCTATAATGACTAATCCAATGGTAGACAAAGAGTTTCAAGACATATTCAAACACAGTTTTCTTACCCATTACATGAGTCCATTATTTTTTGAAAAAATTTAAATATTTTGATGACTTATGACATATTGTTCATGATCATGAAATTAAAATTATCTTATTGCAAAAATATAAGTATAAAACAAACATACCAACTACATTTACATCTAATACCAAGTTTACTATCAAACCAATTTACAAAGTAAAGCCTCTTGAGATTAAAAAGAAAATAACGACCATGGTTAACATGATGTCACAATAACCTAATTATCTTGTCTTATCTAATAATTAAAGGATACAATTTACATTATTAATTGAGTCTCCTAATTCATTACTCCCACATATTTTATAGTGTCACTTCATATCTTCCCCTCATCCTATGGAAGTTGATATGAGTATACCTTTACCCAAAGGGCATGTTGTGAATGCTTATTGTGACTATCATCAAGGCCCTAGACATTATATGAATAAATGTTTTAGCTTGAATCATAAGATCTAAGACCTAATAAGTGACTAAAAAAATGCATTTTATGATCCTTCAAAATAATCAAGTTCATAGCCTAATGATCATAAGAAGCAAAAATATTTAACAATTCTTTACAAGATCATTCTATGAAGGATCCCAAAGTACAAATGGAATATAATGGACATCCATGTCCATTAAATTATGGAATACCATTGGATGGGATTATTGGTACGTATGTGTCATACACCTCCTATGGTTCAAAACCATCTATTACTTTTTATGACTAAGATTAGGGATGATGACTCAGATATTTCCTTATTCATTCAAGCATACCTTGATCACTAACCTATACACAATGTTATGATTGATAATGTCTCAAGTGAGAAAAATTGTACCTTGATGTTATTTAATTATTTAGGTTGTAATTTTCATGATTTACACCCTTAAACCATATCATTTAGAGAATTTGATGTGACCTAATAACAAGTTCTTGGTAATATTTTCTTAACTTTATAGGTGGGTCCCACACATGTGGTTACTAATTTCTCAGTTATACCTTCCACAGTGTCTTTGATATTTTATTGGGATGACCTTAGATACATACACTTTGAGAAGTACCTTATATAATACATGGGTGAACTAAATAAATTCATGCCTATTGGGTAATAACATTTTCTAGAATTCCATATGAACATCCACTTGAATAAGAAAAAATTATACCAAAGTAACTACTTATCAAACCTAATAATGTTAACCATATAAAAAAGGGTAAACAATAATAAATCCCATTGAATTGGTATTCAATACTTTATAGACCATTGCATCATAGATTCATAGTGGGTTACATGGAATCCTCAACTACTATACACCATATTCAAATATCCATAGCATGTAAACATGTTATTATTATGTATATTCCAAAAAAACTACATATCACTCAATGATGGGTTCCAAAAAAACCCATCCCTTCTATTATTTCTTCACAACCATATATTCTTATTATACGTAATTAAAATAATACAGATCTATAGTGATAGATATGCACCTATACATGATCCTTTTTTTTTATCACTGATTTATTACACCATGTCCCTAGTGGGGAGATACCTATGAGCATCCATTGGATGAGTTCATAAGATAATAATTTCATATCAAATATCTCCCCCCCCACAAAATAAAAACATACCATAAAAAATAAAAAAAATAAAAATCCAAAACCATTTTCAGCATTTACATGTTCTATTATCTCCTTGGCATATATGTTGTTATTTACTTGTTGGTGGCTAACATATCATTTGTTTATATATACACATGTGTTTAAAGTATATTTTGAGTATGATATACACATAAATAGATAAATTTCCTTTACATTTTTTGATGTTTGGCCTTCCCTCTACTCATTTCATGTGGACGTTAAGGGCATCTACTTCTTTCATTATGATACACTGAGGCTATATAATTTTATGATCATTTTTAATTATCATGTTTGAGATTATATACTTACACATGACTCTATCAATACTTATATATTTTACACCCTAATTGATATGATATGTAATTAACAATTTTTGCTAACACATATCTAGGGACTAGTATGATATGTTTATGCGAGTTGCTTATTGTCCATGCTTTCCTTTTTTCACTTACTTGAGTATGTTCCTTGATTTCTATTGTCATGAATTTTATTACTTGCTTGATCATTTGAAAATGCTCCATTTTTTGTGGCCCTTGTGACTATGGTTGCTTATTGTGACATATTCATATATCATGATTTATCATATGGACATTTGAATATCTCATTCCTTGCTTTATGGACATTTGACTAAGTAATGTCCCCTTGATTATGTGAGAATTGAAAATTCCCCTTATTTGAGGTCTCCTTAGACCATTATATTTTGAGTTTTCTTATTTGCATTATTGATTGCTTATTGAGCTTATACTATTACTATCTAGATGTCTCCATGATCTATATAATCCATTTCTAGACTTGATGTGATCATATTTTGTGTGCTTTAATGATATATCTACCTAGACATGTTTATGTTATATGATACATGATAAATTCATAGTTTATATGGTTATATTATACTTTTGAGGTAAGGTAACTACCATTTTTTAATTCCCCTGACCTCAAAATGGGTGGAATATTAGTCGATAAATGACATAAAGGCATGAATTACACATTTTCCCATATTTATATTGCATTAGGGGCATGTTTTGGAAACATTTTATCCACACTTACACTAGTTTTTAGTTTCAAATATATATAGTGGGGGCATGTTTTGGAAACATGTTATCCACATTTACAGTAGTTTTTACTTTCAGATATATATTGGGGGCATGTTTTAGAAGCATGTTCTCCACATTTTCACTAGTTTTGAGTTTTAGATTATAGTGGGGGAATGTTATGGAAACATGTTCTCCACACTTATAGTATTTTCATATTAGCCAAAATTCATAGTTATATGATTTGGAAACACCGTTGTGGTAGAATTATATACCATAGTACTATTGGTATACTTAAGTTCAAGCATGATACATACATAAGGTGCATATTCTATGCAAAAGGAGCCTAAAATTTCAAAATCAAATCACTTTTCATATTTCAAACACTTATACTAACTTCATCTCACTATGTTGGACTGTTACAAACTATATTGAGCCAATATACTACACCATTTGATTCACTTTTTGGTATAGTTAAGGTGATTAAATCACTCAATCTTACCAATTTTATAGGTTGTACTTGATTACATCATCTAACATCACTACATTTATAGTGTAAGTAGAATTGGTTCACTCACGCTCACTAGGTTATAAGTGTGATTGGCTTATGTGGTTGAGCTAACCTCAATTACCAAGTGGAAACTCACTTTTTATCCAAGGTTGGGGATGTGTCCTCTAACCACTTTACATATTTATATTTGTCCTAATATTAGTTATAATGGTTCATACTGATACATATTTTCAAATAAAATTTACAAAATCCAAGGTGGTTACATCAATACATATATCTAATTCTAAACCTTGCTCTCTTTCTATTTAAATCATTTCAATTCCTTCGATTTTAGATTGAGTGCATTGATTATATATTATAACATGTTATTATTTGCACATCAATCACTAGCAAAGCACTCAATTTGGACTCACATAAAGGAAAGACGTGTTACACACATCCAAGTACACTTTTATTTTCTTTTAAATTAAAAATTTCATTATTAGATTAAATTTGGAGATATTGTATACACTATTTATGAATTATATATCACCTCATTCTTATACAATTGGAAAATAAATATCATGGATGTAACTTAGCTTATATACCTGCCTGTATTAAAAGGATAAAATACTTTCTCTCTGTGCGAAATTTATTATCTCTTAGTCCAATAATTATTATTGTAATGACTGAAACCTTATATCATGCTCAAAATTTTATAAACTTGTTTATCCTCTAATTGGCAAGTTCTAGACCTATGCCTGCTTTTTAGCTTCTCAAACACTTGTGTCCTAGTCAAAAAACTACATCAATGCAAGTTTCCTACCCCAATGCAAGTGTCCACTACCATAAAATAACCAAATTTTAAATATAATGTATACCTATGGTTGGCATAAGGTATTTTATGTGATATATTATACAAATGGATTTGATATACATAAAATTTCAACCATCATTTATTCCTCACTTAACATATACTAAATAACTAGAAAGGTAAAATAACATAATCATTCAAGTGATTAAAACTTCCCTATTTTATTTTATTTTGTATCAGTCATAAGGAAAACAAATATACATGTTTGAATTATTGAAGGATCATCCCATGAGCCATTTTTACAAGATACAAGCTAGGTCACAATATGTACTTGATTATCACACATTGAATCCTCATGCCCACATAATCCCACATGCAAGGGATAATTAAATGACTGTAAGGCCTCTTATAAGTAATTTCTATGTAAGTATCACCCAATGATAGAGGGGTATTTGGGATTATATTGACATTGTGTGCCCACTAACCCATTTTTCCCACAACCACTATAAAGATGAATAACTGTGGTTTTGTTATTTTAATAACATTGATGTAAAATGGTTATTAATATAACTAAATAAGTTTATAATAAGATAAATTTTTGATAATAATTATCATATATTAATAAAGGAAAGTAAAAGTGTGAATTAAGTAAATTTTGGTTACATATGTGTAGAAGGAAATACAAATGAATGGTGCATGGAAATATATTGAAGTGAAAGGTATGAATAAAGAAAATAAATAAATATTTATACATGGAAAGTGTGCATAAATAAAAAATACAAACTTGAATTTAAATAAATTAATTAAATTGATTCAAATAGAAGAAATATTTAATGTAAATTCAAATAATAGGGGACATATGTTGCAAATGAGGGGAAAAGTGTGCATGAACTAGGAGTGAAGTATATTTAGAAGGTATAGGTTACTCTAAAGAGGAGTTTGTGTGGGGATAATAATTTCACCAACAATAAACATGACCCAAGTAAATGGGTATATGAGTGAAATATATGCACCTAATTATATAAATGAAAGAGGGGTTGTTAAACAAGGTTGCATTGCATTCATATTGTCATTTGAATAAAAATTTGAAGAGCAAAGAGAAATGAATATTATGTTACAAAATATGAATTAAGGTAAAATAATACTAAATAGGGCATATTTTTAAGGAATTAAAAATTAAATTGTAGGTGTCATGTAATTGGATAATGAATTATAGGGCCTTTGGATGAGGATTGAATTTGTGTGAATGGGTTATCCACTTGGTGTTAGAGTATCATGGTAGAATCCCTATGGTATTAAAAAAAACTATAGGGATGACCTAAGGATTATAGTTAGTCATAGAATACATGGGTCTAAAGAGTGACTTTGGTAGAAGAAGTGATCAAATTCTTCGTGTGCACAAATCATCAAGTTAAGGGAACATAATATGATTGGTAGAAGTAATTTTTGGTGGATGTAACTTGTTGGTAATAAGGTCATAGGAGAGAAAAATGAGTTAAAATTTTAAAAGTAAATAATATATATACACCTACATAATTCAGGATGAATTGAAGGAGGAATAATGTGTGACCTCAAATGTTGAGTAGGTTAAAAAAAAAAAAAAACATAACATTATCCATTAGGGAAAGTAAGTGACCAAATAATAAGGTATAAAACAAGCCCAAGATATGTATATATGTTTATTTAGTTTAAAACCCATTTATATATTTGAATGGAGAGTACTTAGTGACTTTCTTAGTAACATGTGTGATTGAGGACTTCAATAAATACAAAGAATATTATATTAAATCTATAAAAATGAGTTAAATTCTATGAAGAATTGATTTGAATGGGAATGATGGGGAAATTTTAGTGGTATAATTTTATCCAACCTAAGAAATCACTCTCTAATGGATACACACTATGACACAACACATTCAGACTTGAGACTAAAACACACACTTTATTGCATGTTTGAAAATGTTACAAAGCATTACACCCACACACACTTTTTCATTGAAATATAAACATGCAGAATATTACATCATATAAAAAATAATTTTATGTGATTGTTAATCTTTGTTCTATTTTTAACACACATAAAATACCAATGAATATTAATATTTTATTAATATTCTTATCTCTCACAATTTCTCTTCCCTTACTAAATATACCCTTAACTGGTAGATTTAGATCCTTTATCACTAAATATGTATCCTAGAGTAGTTTTTAAAACTCCAAAGAATTTTAAAACTTATAAATAACTAAAATAATCATTATTTGTTTACATTATAGACCTTTTTTACTAGACATGGTAGAAAAAGGTAGTTCATGTAAATTGGAGGGCATGTAACAACTAGTTAATGTAAACCAATAGTTTTGATACCACCACCTAAATTAATAGTAAAGTTATTAATTTTTATATAAGGGGTATTTTTAATCCTTAAATGATTACTAAAACATTTTTCAATTAGAATTTATGAACTTTTTACTATAGACATTTTTCTAGGTTTGTGTGTTTATATTCAACATGCACCAAATGGTGACATACATAAAATTAATAAACACACACATAAAAGTGAATATATTTTCTTGGTTGATGTTATATTACTAATTTATTGATATGGCATTTCATCATACACCTTTGGTATTTAAAATTATCCATGAGCTCCTAATCGTGAACCTTGCATGAGCTCCTCTAATGGTTTTTCATACCTAGAAATATTAGACATGCTCATGCGAGTTACATATTTAGCTCTTATATTATTCTTCTTTATAAAAAAATATTTTTGTTCATTATATCATATCATATTGATGATTTTATAATCCATCAATATTATTAATTAGTTTTAACATTTACATATTTACCAAGAGGTAAATATTATATTATGTGAGTTGTGCTCACAACTCACATAGATATATTAGTTTGTTAAAATATATTATTTGGTTAGAATATAGTTATTTGTGATATATTTTTATATCTTAAGATTATATAAGATTACATAATCATATGGATTTGGGTGATATATTAGTGGAGATATGATCTCCATGATTCTAGGAATAATTTCCTTTAAATATGTAATGTCCCATATGATGAAGTATGGAATAAAATAACATTGATGTGTGTTAACATATTTATTAGTATTTTGTGTATTCAGTTCCATTATTTTTATTATGTTATTGGATTAATTATGTGAATAATTTGATAAATCCCATTATCTAGTATCTAGGTAGGTGATTGACCAATATGGATTACTAGTTTATGAAGGGGTAATGATTTTGTTATGCAATGACCCTATGGATGGAAACTTTGATAGAAAGATTAATGAATAAAAATTAAAGGAGGTTTTCATCATTGAAATAAATATTAGTGGTTATATACATCATGTAGTTTTAGACTTACTTGGGTGGAAGGAGTAGATAAAGGAGTTTGTGATAGATCTAGAAGAGAGCATGTAGTATTTGGTGCACAATTATAAGAAGAGCCATCTATGCTCAAGCTTTCCATATTCATTTTTTTATGTTACTATTCTTTTGGCATCATAAATATCATATTTACATTATTTTTGTCTACTATATATAGAATTTTTTATGACTATGAGTGAAGTTATTTCAACACATTAAGTGGGCCTAAAATTGGAATTGATGTTTCATTATTTCACTAACCAATTTATGTATACATAGAACTCTCCATTGATGAAATCCTACACATATCAAAGCATTTTTTGTGGATAAGTCATCTACAGAGATATATAAAGTGGTATTTGTGATACTTTTATGCCTATATTTCAAATGTGGATGGGTTGGGAGAAGATATTCTTTCATTCACATTGTTCTTTATAAAAGCTATCTTATTTGCATCAGCTTACAAAAATAGATCTATGCATGTTATGATTTTAAATCTCTAATTTTTAGTATCTTTTTTGGAAAAATTTCTACATGATATTTATGCCCTCACTATTCTATAATTATTCATCACACATCCTAACTCTAAAGTTAAAGAGGCTCATTTCACTTGGTGGTTCAACAATTTACCATTATTTTGAATTGTGTGTAAGTCCTAAATGCATGTAGATCTCCATATCAACATTTTGTCATGACTTTTTTGCAATTTTATTATTCCTCAAAAAACATGTGTGATATTGAGGAGGTCTTTGATAGACATGAATGTGTTCACTCTCCTTAGAGAGAAGCATTACTTGATCAAAGAAAAGGTGTGTTTTATTTCATTCAAGTTCATTGACATTAGATGTCATCAAAATATAGTATTTTATATTATAGTAGTATTTATGTTTATATAGGTATTATCCTTTATGGAAATTTTAGGGATACATGTGTCTTTTATGTGTGTCATGCATTTTGTCATCAATTATTAGAATAATTTTCATTGATGTCAAAGGAATTGTAGCGGATATGAATGGAAATGTCAAACATAATTGTTTCTAGAAGTAAATGGAAGTGTTTGGAAGTTAATGGAATTATTGCTGAAAGTGAATGGAATTGTTTTTTTAGATTAAGGTAAAAATAGGTTTTGAAGGGGCCCTAAAACCCTATTACAGAAACAAGAAAGATAAAGCATTAACAAGCACCAGGAAAAACATTCCTAAAACCTACTAAAAAGTAGCAACAGCCTAAGGTTATTCAGGGATAACCTCTATATTCATTGTACATTCAGCCCCCTAATTTCCAAATAAAGATTTAATAACTATTTTTTAGGGGTAAAATCCAAAATTGTTGCCTGCCTTCCATCATCTATATTTTGCTTGCTTTCTAGCTCTCTGATTTTCCTTATGGGTCTTCTTCCAGGTTTATCCGAACAGCCAACATCCGGTTTCACTTTTGCATTCTGCTCATCTCTTTTTCCAGGTTTATCCATAATAGAAACAAGGTGTTTCGCCTTCATTAGCTAATCTTTTTTGTTGCTTCTGGTTTCTATTCCCTTAGTATTTGTCTTCTTTTCAGCCCTTTTCCTTTGTTTTGGAAAATGTTTTAAATTTTCTCCATTACCATTCACAGGAAGCTCTTCCAAAGGCGATTCATTATCAGCCTAAATCTCCGTTGGCTGAGAAAGAGGAGGATCTCTCACCTCTAATTTATTTCTAGTTTCAACTGAGATTTCTCCATCCTCTAGCACTACTTTGCCTTCTGCCTCTCTCCATCGATCCTCTACCCTTTGGTAAAGGACGATTTGCTTTGATAAAACTGTCAAATCTTCTTTGCTTTGTGTGGGTAATATGGTTTCTGATTGCCATCCATTTCCTTCTGTCTCAAAATTTTCTTTCTCAAGAGAGATCTCTGTATCAACCTCAGGAAGTGGGCCTTTAGGATCTTCAAAAGATAACTCTTTACCCTCCTCAGCATTTAAATCTTTAGTTTCTTCATTATTCATTTGTTCTTGTCCCTGATCCTCTTTGGGAAATTTGAACGCAAAATAGGTAGTTGGGAAATTTGAACGCTAACTGCACGTGCTGGGAAATCTGAACGTTAATGGGTGCATTGGGAACGTCCCCAGTGGGCGTGCTGGGCATGTCCCTAGTGGGTGCATGGGGCGCGTCCCCAGAATTTGATTTTGCAGGTTTGTGAGCTGCTCTTCCAGACTTGGAAATTGCTGAACAGGTGGTGGAGAAGCAGACAGAAGGGACAGGCCCCAGAAGGAATGGAGGAGGGGTTGAGAAGAATAATGGATCAAAATTTGTGGTTGATGTAAAAAATGGAAATTCTTTTTGCGGAAATAACCCTTTTTGTGGATTTCGTGGTTCCCAGTTGAGGTAGGAAATTGAGAAAGAGAAAAACAAAGGCGACTTTAAAAAAGGAAAAGTCCTCAGAAGGGTTGAAGGTAGGGTATTCTAAACAAAGGATGTGGTCATCTCTGTTTGGCAAGAAACCCACTGGAAAATCCCCTTTCTTGTCGGTGACTGCAAAAACATGCTGGGAGAAAGGTGAGTATGAAGTTTTTATTCCAGATCCTTTAATAGATTTTTCTGTGTCCTCCATGGATTTCACCTTAGTAGGTAAATTTTTAGGAGCAAGACCAGATCTTGAATCTCTTACAAAAATGGTTAAAAGGAAATGGGTCATTCGAGGAGATATAGTTATTGCACCTATGCTGAATGGCTTCTATTCTTTTACCTTCAACTATAAAGAATACATGAATATGGTTCTGTGTGGAGGACCATGGACGTTTGGAAAATGCTCTCTTACTATCAAAAAATGGGAGTTGAATATGGATTTCTCTGATTCTTTTTTCTTAACAACTCCCATCTGGGTTAGACTCCCTAGACTCCTTTAGAGTTTTGGCATGAGGACATTTTCAAAGGAATAGCCAGTTCTTTTGGGGAACTTGTGGCTTTGGATAAGGATACGGCAACCAGAACCAAACTTCAAACTGCCAGGATGTATGTTAAAGTGGCAGATTTAAATAAGCTCCCAAAAAAAGTGGATCTAATCTCCAAGTTTGGCAAAAAAATCTCAAGGAATTTTTTTTGAAGATCTACTCAACTCTTGCTATGCTTGTAAGAAACAGGGGCATTGGGTAAAAAATTATCCATCCAGAAGCAAAACTCATCTTAATGGTGTTTTGGATGGGAAAAGTCCACGGTCCAGCTAAAGTGAATGGAATTGTTGCTGAAAGTGAATGGAAATGTCAATAGAAATGTAAACAAAATTATTGACAGAAATGTCAACAACAATGTCAATAGTCACATATTTTGGTGAAGAGGTACCTCTTGGATGGGACACACCCTTTAAAGGCTATATAAGGGAGAAGAGATGTATAAGTATTAAAATAATTCAATTTGATTTAAGATCACATAAGTGTGATAGAGAAGGAAGAGAAAAAGAGCAAAAAATGAAATAGAATATCTCTAAAGAAAAGAAGTGTGAAGGGAAGTTTTATTTTAATGAAGAATATCATATGAGAATTATGAAAGAGAGGAGAGTAGAAATTATATAAGAAAATTAGTGAGAGAAAAAGTGTAAGAGAAACAAAGCCATCATTTGATTAAAGAAGAAATCATAGACAGTGGAATGAATTTGGCTTAGGGTCGGTGCCTCATAGTTTAGGGGTTGGTGTTCTTGTGGGTTGGTGCTCATGAATTGGTCGAGTTGGTGCTTGGTGAAAGGGATCAATGTCTCCAGTGAGTGGGTGCTCACAAATTGATCAAGTTGGTTCTTGGTTTTGGGATTGTTTCCTCCAGTAGGTTGGTGCTTGTAAATATTATAAAAGAGTTATATATATAAAAACATTTTTTTGTCATGGTTTTCTCTCGAAAGGGTTTCCACATAAATCTTATGTTCTCTTATGTTATTAATTGCTAGATCTTGAATGTTTATGGTTATTTTGGTTGGTTACATTTAAAAATATTAAAAGATTATGTTATAATAATTCACCCCCTCTCAGTATAAGCCTGTACTTAAAAATTGGTATCAGAGCTGGTTCCTTCAATGTTAGCATAATTTCTAGAAGGTATATCTTGGAAAACACATATGGTAGGATCTCAAGTGCTAGATGGTTTCTCCACTAATAAAGATCCTTTGTTTAATGGAATTAATTATGCATTTTGGAGCATAAGGATGAAGACTTACTTGATGGCCCTAGGTTTAGATATTTGGCAAGTAGTGGTAATAGGATACAAAATGCCACAAATTGGACCAATGGATGCCACTAGAGAAAAGGCTAGTGAGAACAATGTGAAAGCTATGAATGCAATCTTATGCAGGCTTTCAAAAAATGAGTTTGTTAAGGTTATGCATTGTGAATCTATAAAAGAGATTTGGGATAAAATTAACACTATTTATGACAGTGAGAAAAGTAAAACTCGAAACCCACCAGAGGTAGTTTGAAAGTTTTAAAATGAATAATGATGAAAACATTGTTGGGCATCTTCTTCATGTTGATGAGATTGTTAATGTCATTTAAGGACTTGAAGAGAAAATTGAAGAATCTATAATCATTCAGAATGTCCTAAGATCCCTACCTTTGAGATTTGATGTGAAGGTATCTGTCATTGAATAAATGAAGGATTTAGACATGATGAAAATGGATGAGCTCCATAAAATTCTTATGGCATATGAAATGAGAACTAAATCTGAGAGATAGTTGAAGAAGGAAGTATCATTTAAGGTCTCAAAGAAAGAGAAGATCAAAGAACTAGAATCAAGTGAAAATTCAAGTAGTGAAGAAGATGAAAATGAAGCTCTATTCATTTAGAAGCTAAAGAAAGGATTTGGAAAATATAAAGGAAAGTTACCATTTAAATGCTTTAATTATGGTAAAATTGGTCATTTTTTAGCCAAATTTCCAAATAAAATAAATATTGATGATGATGGAAGCAAACCAAAGTACAAAAGGGGATTCAAGCTGAGAAAAGACAAGCAAAGATTTGAGAAACAAAAGAAAAGCCTATACTCCAAGAGGTATAATAGCTCATCTAAAGAAAATAAAGAAAGTGATGTTGAGAGTGATAATGAAGAGATTCTATTCATGGTTATAGAAGAAAATGCCACCACCAACAAAGATATTTTGGAGGAAGATGAAGGCATAGAAGAAGAAGGTGAAGTGAACCTTGAAGAATAACTTATCTGCACGTTAGAAGAAATGAAAAAATTTAAGAAGAAGAATCAAAAATTGAAGTTACATCTCTAAATATATGAAGAAGAGAATCATGACTTAAAAGTGAAGACATCACAATTCCTTGAGGAATCAAACAAGGTAATCATTGATATGAAACATCAAATCAAAAAAGTTTAACAAGTTGAGGAAGATTTGAGAAGTCAGCTACAAATGAAAGAAGAAGAATATAAGAAGTGTGAGACTGAGATCATTGCTTTGAAAAAGGACTTAGAGAGATAAAATACAAATAATCTAAAATTTGAAAAGAGCACCAAGGTATTAGATGATATCATAGACCATCAGAGATCATTTTTCAATAATTCAGGTCTTGGATATGGAGATGAACAAGAAAGTACTAATAAGACCAAAATCTATGCATAAATTCTCAAGGAACCTATGAAGAATGAAAATAGGAAGGAATAAGACACCGTCGAGAGACCATATGTTCTAAGCTATATGAATGTGACCATGTTTGGAAGTTCCATTCATGGTTATTGCTTTTATTTTAATCATTTCAGTCATAAGAAGGTAGACTAAAAAAAGAGAGCAAGAGATAATGAAACAAGGAATAAAAACAAAGGCATTCATAAAGTCTTTAATAAAAACTATAATTCATTTGTTCCCCTATCATACTATAATGAGGATGTTATTATATACTATAATTATAATAATTATGGACACAACACATTTTTGTAGAAGTGGGTTTAAATTCTCCAAACAAGATCAAAGAAAAAATCTTCAAATATAAAGGAAAAGAAAAAAGAACCTACGAAGATATAGAAAAAGAAGTCAGAGGAAGATAAATAAGATAAACAAAAATCCATGCTTGTTCAAATGGCATTTCATGCACGAGATGAAGGGTGGTAGTGGTACATTAATATTGGATGTTCAAGACATATGACTAGAGATAAAAGAAAGTTTATCTCATTGAATAAAGTGAATGAATGTATGGAAAAATTTGGTGATAATGCTACAACAAAAAATCATCAAAAAAGGTACACTAATTCTTGATAATGGTAAAATAAAAATGGAGAATGTTTTATATGTTGAAGGATTAAAACATAATCTCTTGATTATAAGCCAAATTTGTGATCAAGGAC
Organism: Torreya grandis; assembly: GCA_037957365.1. Taxonomy (NCBI): domain Eukaryota; kingdom Viridiplantae; phylum Streptophyta; class Pinopsida; order Cupressales; family Taxaceae; genus Torreya; species Torreya grandis. The sequence goes on along the minus strand of JARHVA010000885.1, from coordinate 3,844,833 downwards.
ACACACTTAAGTTTTATGTTAAAGGATGTGAAATAAGGAAGGAAAATATGGTAGAATTAGTTGTAGATGCTCATAGAACCAAAAATAACCTATACATGCTTAGAGAAATGAGAGGAGAGAAATGTTGTCTGAGTCAAGTTGAAGAGAGTTGGCCATGACATAGAAGATTAGGGCACATAAATTTTGATAATCTTGTGAAAATTAGCAACAAACAGGCTATGTGAGATATGCCTAAGATAATGAAACCTTCAAGCACTATATGAAATAAATACCAACATGGGAATCTATTTATACCTATCTGAGGTGGTCCTATTGACTCAAGGGGTCAGTAATAAGTGAGAATGAATGGATCCATGTTGATTAGGTAAGCTTCAAATTGGATTGACCAAAAGATCTTTCAGTAGGCAATCATCAAGGTTAGGTCCAAGGATCAAGTGATAAGGTGTGAATGGGTTTAGGTAAGATCAAGAGCTGATGGAGATATATGGAGTCATGTGTCAAGATAATGAGAAATAGGTCAAGTTAAAAAATAACAAATCAATCACTCAAAAGGTAAGCATTTGGTCAAGTTTTCTTTAGTAGCATTAATTGAAATTAGAGTGAAGAGACAAGGTGAAAACTATAGAGACCCTTTCCATTGATGTCAAAGGGCAAGAATTGAAGACAAGGGGAAAAAAGGAGGAGAACAATAGCAAGGGGGAGTTCATATACTAATTCATGAGGATTGCCATCAATGATAAAGGGGGAGATTATTGGAATAATTGTCATTGATGTCAAAGGAATTGTAATAGATATGAATGGAAATGTCAAATGGAATTGTTGCCAAAAGTAAATGGAAGTGTTTGGAAGTTAACAAAATTATTGTCAAAATTTAATGGAATTGTTTCTGGAAGTGAATGGAAGTGTTGCTAGAAGTGAATGGAATTGTTGCTAAAAGTGAATGGAAATGGCGATGGAAATGTTAACAGAATTATCGATGGAAATGTCAACGGTCACATCTTTTGATGAAGAGGTGCCTCTTGGATGGGACACATCCTTTAAAGGTTATATAAGGGAGAAGAGATGTGGAAGTATTGCAAGCATTTTATTTGATTGAAGATCACATAAGAGTGACAGAGAAGGAAGAGAGGAAGAGCAGAAAATGAAATAGAATATCTCTTAATAAAAGAAGTGTGAAGGGAAGTTTTATTTTAATGAATAATATCATATGAGAATTATGAAAGAGAAGAGAGTATAAATTATATAATCAAATTAGTGAGATAAAAAGTGTAAGATAAGAAAATCCATCATTCGATTAAAGAATCAATCACAGACAGTGGAATCAATTTGGCTTGGGGTCAGTGCCTCATTATTTAGGGATTGGTGATCTTATGGGTTAGTACTCATGAATTGGTCAGGTTGGTGCTTGGCAAAGGGGATCAGTGTCTCTAGTGAATGGGTGCTCACAAATTGATCAAGTTGGTGCTTAGTTTGGGGATTGGTGTCTCTAGTAGGTTGGTGCCTACAAACATTGTAAAAGAGTTATATATTAAACAATATTTTGTCATGGTTTTCTCCCAAAAGGGTTTCCATGTAAATCTTGTGTTCTCTTATGTTATTAATTGATAGATATTGAATGTTTATGGTTGTTTTGGTTGATTAAATTTGAAAAGATTAAAAGATTATGTTATACTGATTCACCCCATCTTAGTATAAGCCTATGCTTAACAATCAATATGTGTTATATTATCCAAAGGTGGTAAAATTTTGGTGCATGATTTTATAAATTTATGATCTTTATATTATATAAATGTTTTTCCCAAAACATAAATTCATTTGAGAGTATTGTCTAGGTTAATATTATAATTAGTTTTTTATTATAGTGCTTTGTCCAATTATGTGTTTAGTCATAGTTGATTATTAGAAGTTGTTTATTTTTATATGTATAAAATAAATTAGTGTCAATTTATATATTGTCAAAAATCCCAAAAGTGTCTTAAGTCAAATAGATTAAGGGTGACACTAAATAGTCATAGGTTTCAAATTTTTGAAAATGTGAAAAATAAATTTGTCCATGTCCAAATTTGTCATTGTAAAGGATGCATTCTCAGTTAAAAATGACATCCAAAATGTCAAGAGTTAAGATGATAGAATTTTTAAACATCTCAAAGTTGGGTATGATGCAGACACTAAACTTAAGCGAGTTCAACCTAAAAAATTTCAAATTTTGACTACATGTGAATACATCAAGAACTTGAAAATAAATTAAAGAGCTTCTTATACTAGAGGATGAAGGAAACAAATGCTGAAGGTTTTAGAGCCTGTCATCAGTCACCAATGATATGGCCTTCATGATTTGGTGGCATATTTTGTGTGGTGTGTTTTTTCATAGTTTTCACTATATGGTTGTAAATAAAGAAAAAAAGTACATTTATGTATGTAATTAGTGATCAATTACAAACATAATTCCCTGATGTTAAAACACATAGTGAAAGGACAATCAACATCAATGTAAGATAGTTCATGGATATTGAAAAGGTTTGTGGTGGATCTAGAAAACCATTAGAGGTGGATAGTTGATGAGGTTCCTGTTCATGTCAAGGTTTATGATAAACCTATTTAAAACCATGGAAGGAGTGAGCCTTTCTTTGGATCAAGGTCATGAGTCAAATAGTTTTTCATGCCATAGGGGTGATCATACTACAGGTGAGACTGTGAATGCTTTTGTACCATGTAAAAATTAAGGGGGAAGGGGAATGTTAGGAATTAGTTTTTACATTAGTATTTACATTTGGATATTTATTGAGAGGTAAATATTATATTATGTGAGTGAATTGTTCTCACAACTCACGTAGATAGATTAGTTTGTTAGAATATATTATTTGGTTAGATTATAGTTAGTTGTGATATATTTTTATATGTTAAGCATATAGGAGATTGCATAATGATATGGATTTGGGTGAGATATTAGTAGAGATATGTTCTCCATGGTTATAGGAATATTTTCCTATAAATATGTAACATCTTGTATGATGAATTATGGAATAAAATAATATTATTGTGTGTTAAAATATTTCTTAGTATTTTGTGTATTTGGCTCCATTATTTTCATTATGTTATTGGATTAATTGTATGTAGACTTTAATAATTCACATTATTTATCTCCATATATTCATTTCCCTTCGCAATTGTTTTTTCCCTCCAATCTAAAATTAAAGAATCAAAACATACATACTCATTAATTGTTTGTCCCTCATGTTAAGGGTGAAAATTTTATACATTAAATACTTAAGAGATATCAATCCCATTTGATACATTCATCTCATAATGATTCACTTCAATAATTCTTCTATTCATATTAGTTGTATCTCTCAATTTGATAACACCTCTAGTGTTTCAATTGTGCACACTTTGAAATGGATTATTTTTTATACTTATATTACATGTATTTTATTTAATAAAAATAAAGTTGTGTAGGAATAATATCACATTTTTGGGACTTTATTCACCTGTCAAGTGTATCATAAAATTATTGACGCTTATATTCAATACCTCTATTTTACCATTCGTTTATGGGTTTTCAATGAATTTTGGTTTATAGGATAAATATTACATGTACATTTCACTAATACTATGGATCAAGTTATATATCAGATGATACCATAAACTAAAACAAAATCAAATATGAACTATATCTAGAAATATATCAACATTTCCAAGAATATAATTAAAAAAGAAAATAAATGACAAAATTTAAAAAATTATAGAAATAGACACACTTGGACACTACCATGTAAATATAAGACAAGAATTTTTTGGAAGCTAAATGTAATACAACTCAAAAAATATGATTATGTTATGTTATTATGTATGAATTGACAGAGTACTAATTGTGTTCAATAATAATTAGTTGGTGGTTAATTTTATCCATGTAATATTTCTTATTTTTAACCTATGTGTTACTTGTGTCTAATGTTGAGTTATGACTTTTATTTTTTTGGGTTGGTGTGAAATATTTTGGAAAATATGTTTGTGGCTTCACTTATTGAAATTGAATGAAATAATGAATGTAATTCTTTCTCATTTGCTTCTTGACCTAGTCCTAAAATGTATGTATAAAAGAGTGTGTGTAATTTAGTTGAATAATATAACATCTCAAGTATTTGTATCTACATATCCTAAAATATTGAGACTATATTTTTTTAATTTTTATTGCATGTGAGTGAAATCACAGAGCCAAGTGAGACATAAGGATTCAACGTCTCTTCCCAGAATAATCAAGTCCAACTATATGGTCATGCTATAATATTCTTTTGGCATAAAGTGATAATAGAAAAGGATTTTGATTTACGTAGAGTAAATTAAGGATAAATGTGCATAATCTTTGACAAACATGGAAATGAATGGAATCAATGAATAACTCAAAATTTAATTCATGTAGAGATGTTAATATCACTTAGTATCTTCTTTAAATGAGGGTTTAAGATTGATTTTTATATATAGGGATATCTAAGTGACATTTAACATTGGATATACATGTGGAATATTTAAAATATAAATTCATAGTGTGGGGATGAAATGGGCCCATAAAATGAATAGGGACAAAATCAACATGCCACCAATTCTGACCCAAATGACAAAAATGAATAGAATGAAGATAACATCAAATAGACAATGGATACATAAAATACATAAGGTAAATAAAGATAGATTTGAGATGAATATGAGGAAATATATATCTATCAAGGCTAGAGATACTCTAATGAGTGTATGTATAAAGGTGCCCAAAATATCCAAATGTACACAAGTGAACCACATGTGAAATTCATAATAAATATGTAATTTAATTTTTTTAATTAAATTAGGTGTCTACATAATTATTGAATCTAATGTGAATGTGTGAATGTAGACATTTTTAAAATTAAAATAATAATTTAAAAACATACTTGAACTTACTTTAGGAAGGAATGATCAAATTTCTAGATGTTTGGGCTAGTATCCACCCACATGCATTGATAAATATTAAAAAATATATATTTTACCTATAAACTATCATGAATGTATATAAGTAGTCAATGTAGCAATATATTAGTGTAAACATAGTAAATAAAAATTGAAATCAAAATATGAGAATAAAAATGACTACACCTAGTGGTATACAAACCATGTGGCCCCTATAGGAAAACTACAACTTAAAAAAATCATGTCTTCTTGAGAACTTAAGAACTTTTAGATTTAGTTTTGAAAACTAAAATTTGTTTCTTGATAAAAAAATATTGGCACTTATTATTTAATCCCACTTCCTTTTTGTTCATCGAGGTAACTACATTTGTATCTAAAATACCTAAAATATCAAATGAATAATATCTTGATATATTCTACCATTTTGATGTTAGAGATTAGTGCATATTCATGAAATCAATCATATAAATATAAAATGTCATGCATATTATGTTTTATAATGTAATGTAGTTAAAAATATTATAAAATTTCAAAATATTTTTAAACATGTATGTAGCTATAAAAAATATTCTTCATTAAAATCCTGATATTAAAATGCAACCTCATGTGAGGAAGATATAATTAATAACAAGTAATATGCTCTGATATATCTTGGTAATGGGGAATAAAATTATGCCCCAAAGTGGTAAGATATTAAAAGTATTAACATATATAGATAAAACCCATGTAACTATGTGTAAGTGGGAAAATGTAGTATAATCTTATATAAGTAGTGCAATATCAATAGGCACATGGGTGTAGTAAGCTCTATATGTAGAAGATATGTATAATAAGATTAATGAGACATGTAAGGTTAAAATTCACCCAATGTCCTAATAAATTTTAGATAGCATAAATTAATCTCAAATAATAGGTAAGGGTATGATGCACCTTATGGAAAGAAAATGTATGGATACTTGATATACCTCAATATAACAACGTACCCCTATCAGGGATATGTATATAAATGAATCACATAAAAAATAATATTATTATTCCTAAATAGGTGCATGATAAATACCATGGATATGTATGAAAAAGAAAAGTATATGACAAATAGTAGCCTACTTAATATGGATCATGGTACCAAACATAATATAACACATATTATAGATAATTCAATCAATATAGGAATATAACAACACATAGAATCATGCACAAAAATATGACCCACAATCATCAATGACATGGCATGCCAAATAGAGGATCCTCTATCAATAATATTAGACACATAATAAAAAAGAAACGCATAAAATAACACAATCAAAAGCATGCACATGTTTAAAAATGATCAATCACATGGTACAAAAGAGAAAATGAAAGGTATTCATGTAATACACAAGATTTAGGATGTATAAATAAATGTCTAGTCAATTTATGTAGCTCTACATGATAAATATAAATTAGGAAGGATGTCACCTGCTAACCACTATATAAATATGCCCCAAATATAAGGCATACTACAAATATGAAAATTACCCTAAGATTTGACATAAATGTAAATACATAACCTTTTATAGTCCATCATTATATTTAACCTTTATATCTTGCATATCACCCACTCAAGTAATTCTATATGAATCATCTATGTAAATTTTATCTGGAAACCTATAACATAGGTAGATAAACATGATATGCATCCATCAATAAGGATAAAGTCAATTTTATTTTTATTTTAATGTTTTCTATTTTTAATGAATTCTATAATTATATAGAATAAAGAGATCAAACAAAGTGGAGGATAAGGGGTAAAATATGGAAGAATTAAGTATAGCTTAATCTACACCATGGGGCCTAGGACTAAGCGTGTATGGAAAAATTGAGTTGGTATATGTATATAGAATTTATAGATATGTATTCTGACAAAAAAATCAAAACACATTCAATGGAGTGGAATTATTACATGCAAGAAATGCAACTTCTATTCAATAGTAGATAATAGGGAAAATGGTACAATGTGTTACAACTCATGTGTTACAAAATAGATACACATAGTATGCTATCTATGTTATGACTATGTATGGCATTAAACTCTAAACTAGATGCATATGCTACATATTTAACATGAATAATTAAAAATTAAATTTAGTTACAAAGAAGATGGTTAATAGTTGTTTCATCTACCTTATTGGTTGATGGTTGAGCTTCCAAGTTGGTGGTTACTAACAGTCCACCTGATAAGATACTTAGCTAGAGAATTTTTAATGACAAGACACATGATTAGAGTAGGATAATACATGGATGTGTTGAATTAAGGATATATTTCGTCATGTAATCCTATGAGTGAGTACTAGGATAGTGTATAGATCTATGAGTTGAGTGTGAAAGTCTATGAATTATTGTAGGACTTAGACACAAGAATGTAAGAAATATTCATGTAGATGAGTGCATATGAGTGAGTATAAGATGTGATATATATATATATATATATATATGAATTAGTGTAGGACTTATACACAAGAATGTAAGAAATATTCATGTAGATGATTGCATATGAGTGAGTATAAGATGCAATATATATATATATATATATATATATATATATATATATATATATATATATATATATATATATATATATATGTATATGTATATATGTAGATAAATAAGTGAGTGGCTTATTCTACTATGTTGGATTTTCACACAGATCATTCACCTTTCTTTAAGAGTAATGATCTCCATTATGTTGGTGTACAATTAAGGAAACTACACTCAAAGTTATTGGGAATTGTAGCACTTAGCTTGCTCAACATATTGTCCAACCTTGACCACTCAAAAAAGTTGATGTGTGTCATTGAATTTCTATGTGCCTATCACTTTGATGACTTGATCCTTATTTATGGGTTGAAAGTGTTTGGGATCTAAATTAGAAGGATGTTATGTTATAGCTAGCTCAAGAGGTGGAAAATTATAAGGCTTGAGAAGTTTCACATTGAATATTAGGTACATGCCCAACTAGGAAGGTAGATCAAAAATCATGGTGTTATCACCAACTACATGCAGAATGGTATAAGGACCATAACATAAAGGCTTGATCTTGTTATGTGGACATTTCAAGCACTCCTAAAGGTAAACCCAGACTTTATCATGAACTTAGAAGGCATGAGGTATGCAATGTGCATCATGGCACTCCTTATAATTTACTTTTGTGTTAGAGAGAATATGTTGAACCTATTTATAAATATATTAGATGTGGCACAAAAAATTCTCATCTTTGTTTAATTTTTATTCTTATGTGCATGATTCAGTATCAATTGATGTATAGTAGGATATGTCTAGAGGTCTTAAAGGTTAAAACCCAAGACATTTTTGGAATGGACTATGACCTGTATAGCTATGTAGGGATCTATTATAAGAATATTAAATGTACAATATATTTTCATCGCAAGCGAGAGAATGTTCATAGTTTTACATTTGTAGAAGATGAACAAGTTTGTGATTGACCACTTCAATTTTCCCATTTGTATGTGGATGAAAATTCATCAACTGATCTAGTTGTGTACCCATAAAGTCCCATAATTATTTCAAAAATGACTTATAAATCATATATTTCGATCAAATATGATAGATGTTAGAATCCTAACATGGTTTAACAAGGCTTATGTAGTGCTAGTTATGTCAATGTATTTCTTTCAAGCTGCCATGAAAACCATCTTAGAAAACCTATCCACTACAAAAAAACACAATATCATGTTGGTATCTCATCATAGGAAACCCAATCATGAAATCCATGATAATATATTCCCATGGTCTAGATGGAACCAATAGAGATCTATAAATTAATAGTTTCCTATTCATGGGCTTGGTGATGCAACAAAGAATGCAAGACTTGATGTGACATTCCACATATATGGCATGTACAATTAGTAGAATTGTGAATGGAATGTAATTATAGTCTTTATTATGATAAGGTGTCTTGAGGTCCTGGCATAGTGTGCATCTTAGATGAGTGCCATTGGTGAGGTGAGACAATAAGAACATATAGATGTCTAAGCTTGTATATAATCTAGTTAGATAAGTAAAAATCTTGAATTTGTTTAAATTTAAGGAGGATGGTGTAAGTCATTGTGAAGTCTAGATAAATTGAGTAGATGGATACCTAAATTATGAATTTGTGTCTGAGCATGTACAACAACATAATGAGAGCATTAACTAGTGGTTGAGTAAGTAAATATGCTACCTTATTATCCTTAACTTTCTTGTGCCTGATCACGAGATATAAATTATATAGGTAAGTCATCCCTTTCATGAAGCACACATTCTCCAACTTGATCTATGTTTGTAGGAACTAAAGTGGCTTGTGATACGAATGAATATTATTTCCTTCCCTAGAATATAGTGGTGACATTGCTTAATTGATTGAAGTATAACATAAAATTATTTCTCATATGTGGAGTACCTTTTCACCATGTTTTTAAATGTCTCTAAGTGGTATGTGATTGGATTCCATGCTACATGAGCATTGTACCAAGTGCATAATCAGATCCATCAGCGTGAATTTCAAAGGAATGTGCAATGTTAGACATTATGAAAACATCTTTTGTGTAGAGGCATTGATTGAGTGAATCAAAATCATGTTTTTATGCATGATTACAATCAAACTTAACTTTTGCATGTGTTATCTAATTGAGATCCCAAGAGAGGTGTGAGAAACTAAGGACAAACCTATGATAGAAGTTAGTAAGTCTAATAAAACTCCTTAATTCTATGAGATTACATAGAGTAGGCTAATATTGGATCACTTTTATCTTATCTATATCTACATGGATGCTTATATAATCAATGATGTATATAAAGCACTAAATGTACATAGTGTATAATATGCACTTTGTTAAATTGAATTATAAATTATGTTGACACAAAGTGTCTAGGACTTATGTGACATGTTATATATGTTCCTCCCAAGTTTTGATGAAGATGAATATGTAATCCAAGTAGATGATGATGAAAAATTTAAGAAAAGGCCTAATTAGATTATCCATCAAGCACATGAATGTGGATGGTGAATTGGTTAAAACATGACCAACCATTTGTACAATCATTCTAGTGTCTTGAATGCTCTCTTCCAAACATATTCAGGATGGACTAAGACCTAATGATATCCTAACTTCAAATTGATCTTGGTGAAGTATTGTATGACTCAAAGCTAGTTCAGAAGGTTAATAATGCATGGCATTGGGTATTAGTTCTTCACTCTTTTTTTAGTTCATGATAGTATATGTAAAGTTATCAAGACCCATACTTATTGGGTGTGAGGAGTATCAAACTCATTCAAGGAGAAAATATAGGCATGATATTGCCTTGAGTATGGAGCTCTTATATCTAGCACCAAATTCCATCATTCTCTAAAACCAATCTATGATATTTGGAAGAGTGGATCTAAGAACCAATTCAATGTAGTTCTTTAATGCATAGAATTTTATAAGGCCTTTGAGCTCTATGAAATTTTTTTTATGCTACTCTAGTAACTTATTGAACTAATACTATTACAAAATTGTGTGAGTAGTGTGTTCTACAAAATCATATTTTTTTTATACACAAGTGTGTTAGAAAAATGCATGAGCAACACAAACTTTTACACGTGTGAGTCAAACTTATGGTAATGTTTGGTAGAAACCAAAGTGAATTTGGTCATTGGCACTAACATAAAGAGATTGTAAAAGTGATATTGTGCATAAATAATCTAATGTTGTGGCTTGGATTGATATGTAGCTTCTTGATTGTACAAATATAGTCTCCTTAGTAAGGTGTTGAAAACCTCTATAGGTGAGATATAACAAGTGATTTTGTCCTCTATATTCCTGACTTTGTACTAAAAAGTGAATTTTATTTAGAACTATATATATTTCCCCTACTATATCAATCCCTAATAATATGGCTTGGAATGCATAATAGTGGAATGTCTGAGGCATTGAGATATAGATTATGTAATGATGTTATTCTAAAAACCACTATCTATGATGACATTAAAAGGCTGACCCTTCACCCAAAACTTAATGTGGAAGAAATATTCATACTACTCAAAGATGTTAATCATAGTGGTGATAGTACATAAACAAGAGGCATATGGATTAGTGTTTTCCATTAGTGTGGGTCTTCATGTATATTTTATGAGAAAGGATTACTATACATAACATTAAAAATCATCATATGTGGATAAGTGGTGGTGGTGGAAACACTTATCACCTAATTTATTCTTTCCTTTGTCTAAATTAGAAGATGTAAGAGCCTTCAAGTTTTGTGTAGTATTTTGGGGCTACTCACTTTTGTGATAAGTGTTCTACTTATATTTATAATGATATAATGTGGATATGTGAAAGAGTTATCCCTTGTGCACTATGTTGGATGAAGAGGTGGAACATTGATTCATCATTCCCTTGGTTTTAATATTGGTGGAATTATGATATGCTTACCCTAACATGTCATAATTCAATAACTCAATCTTTACATAGATATAAGGTGATATTATATTTATGTACTTTAACACATTATGTTATTCACTCAAGTTCTATTACATATGCATAGAGTAGTCATCGAATATGTTGGTGTAGTCTTCCACTAACTGATCCTTTTACTAATGCAGTTGTTAAAATTTGATGTATTCATATTAAAAGTGTCATAAAGAATAGTAATCCTCCACAAGTACATCAACAAAAGTCTTACATGATTCAATTAGAACACACTCTTGCACACACTATATATTGGAGGTATCCCACTAGTGAACAACTAAAATAGACATCTTCAATACTATGAAGGTGATTTTTTAGCATCTAAGAAGAAAATGACTAAAATGTACACCTCAAGTTATAAAATTTAGGCATCAAGTGTTTTGGCATCAATATTTACTTCAAATAGAGGTATGTCAATATTTACTAGTACTTTCATGGGGGTTTGCTACTAAAACCATGTTTGAGCATACTATCGAGGTGTAGTAGAAGGCTTCAGGTTGAGATTTATCATAAATTTATGGAATTATCCAAAAACTATGGTGCATTATGACTCCATTGCATTAGAAATAAGCTTTTAAATTTTTGGGGATACTTCAAGTTACTTTTAGGTATCATCCATCTTAATTTTGCTATGAATTTCTTCCATATATTCGAAATCAAAATTGATTGGTATATCTTCTTTCTCAATTTGAACTCGCATGTTTATAGTCATTTGAAAGGAAAGAGCTCATTAGCTTGATACTACTGATCTGCACCATGGGCCCTAGGACTAAGTGTGTGGGGAATGACTAAGTTTGGATATGTAGAGTGAATGCAAAAATATGTATTCAGATAAAACAATCAAAACACATTAAATAGAATAGAAGTCTTACTTGTAACAAATACAACTTATATTTAATAGTATAGAATATATAAAATTGTACAATGTGATATAGCTCATGTGTTATGTAATAGATACGTGGATAATTTTATCTATGTTATGACTTTGTATGACATCAACCTCAAATATATATGTATATGTTACATATTTAACATGAATAAAATAAGAGAAATTATAACTACTTTTGGTTATAATGAAGATGGTTAATAGTTGTGTCATTTCATTATTGGATGATATTTTAGTTTGTATTTTAGTGGTGAATAACAGTCCAACTAAAAATATTCCCAAATAGAGAGTGACACTTGACAAATCTTGTGGTCATAGTAGGATGACACATGGATGTACTGAAGTGAAAAAAATTGTAGGAACGTGAACCTGTGAATGAGTACTAGGATGGTACACAGAGCTATGACTTAAGTGTGAAAGTATACAAACTAATGTAGGACTTATGCACAAGATTTTAAGCAAGATTTGTGTAGAGGAATGCAAGGGAGTGCATAGAATTTACAAGTTATATATAGAGAAATAATTTAGGGGATTATTTTTCTATGCAAGAGCTATGCATGAATAATAACTAAATCAATAAATAAAAGAATAAAGGGGTAAAATTAAGAGGAATCAAAGATAAAAATATGAAATCCAAGGGAATTTTTTGGAAGAAAGAAGAAGAGTATTAAAAACAACCTCAAAATTACCTAAAAACCAAGTACATGCTAGGAGGGAAGTTATTGAAATGTGTGTTTTCATCACAAATAAATCTACACTAGTGTCTAGAATGGGATAAAAAATCAAATGGAAATTACTAGTGTAACATATCAAAAAACATGAACTAAGGGGATAAAATATTCTTAATGCATGACAAGAAAATAATGTGAGCATGAAACTCAAAATAAAATGAGATAATACACAAACTCAAGGGACAAATTCACATGCAAGGTATGACATATCAAAGAATGCATAATAAAAAGTAAACTATGGTACAATAAGATATATAATTTAAGTGCAAATGATAGGATATCATGGCTAACTGATGATACCTTTTAATATATGATGTCCTATATATATGTATTCAAATTCATCCTAAAAAGTATCACAAATATGGTCATGAGTTGTATATTAATCTTAATCTTCATCCTAAAGAAATATATTGTGATAATGGGCTCAAAGAACCACCATAACCACATGGAAATCATTTGTAGAATTTTAGATGTGTCTTGGTATATTTAAACTCTTAGTAAGTGATTTGTATGAACCAATGTAAGATATAATAGATAATTATTTGGATGTAAATGATTAAATACCATATTTATAAGATTTATGACTCCAAAATTCAAAAATATATATGAAATGATGGTAGGAACAATGATCAAAGGTGATGAAATAGTATAGAGTATCACATTAGGTTTAATTATTTTATTTTTAGGAAGAAATTTATAATATACCATGTTTTTTCTAAGGTTAGATAGGTAACTCATAAGGTGTGTAATGAATATTATATTCTCTATCATAATGTAAAAACTTAAGGTGATGATTAATGTGTAAGGTATTTATCTCATTTGATTTATGCAAGGTTAATGATGTAATATGTTATCTTTACATATACGCTAATATATAGAACCATACTAATGAGGTATTAGGACTTACATTTACTTGTAGTTTAATACCACCAATGCATGTCCATGTAATATCATCATATATCTTAATCAACATGGTTGTATAAAGTAAGTCTGGTTTGGTATACCCTCAACTAGCTATAAATGACATCATAATGAAATTTTGACTTGAACCATTATCTAAAATAATTTCATGTGTAATATTAGGATGTAAATCAACAAAATCATGTGTATAAAGTGGAACATTTTTTGAATCATACATTAGAATAAAATGATCATGAAATATATTAGATGGTTCTTGATTTTTGAACTAGTAACCATAAATATAATACTATCAATCATATTCTCATTGGAAATCATCGGTTGATGTATAGATGTAACCATGTGAGCATTGTATTATTTATTAATGTCATGACTCATTATATTATTATTATTATTATTTATTTTTGTGTTGATTAATAATTGATATAGATTCATTCAATGGATTATTATGGCCTTCAACATGGATGGCGTTACGATTAATTATATTCTATATCTTATGTTTCAAATGAGTTCATTGATTGGTAATATGTCTTGAAGATCAATAATAGTTAAAATATTGATTCACAACATACAATTTAGGAAAATTTTGAGAAATATCCAACTTTGATGTAAAATGTAAATATATCATGTTATACTCAAGGAATATTTGAATTAGTTTGTGAGGGCATTGAGGTAACCTTTTAAATTTTTGAAGTGTTATATAAGATGGAAGGATAAGTCTATTTGGTGGTTGTGAAATTGTGTTTATATTTTTGGGCTCATTATTAATTTGAATAGTTGTAACATCATCATCCTTAATTTTGAATGTTTAATTTCCATTATATTTTTAGGTAGTAGAGGTTGGGGCATTAGGCCCATATTTTATCATGTTATCCTCTAAAATATTACTCTCATAGATTTGAAACATATATAAAATATCATAAAAATATTGGTAAGTGTTTAAAATAACTTTATCTTTGAGTTATTGAGGATAAAAATTATATAAAATAATTTGTAGCTCACTATTATGGATTTGGTGAGACATTTATATAAGTGTAGTATTGAATAAAAGTAAATAATAAGTACCATTCTCATTAGGTCCTTATTTATTTTGAATAAGTTAGTAAAATGTGACCTTTTGGCTAATATTTATGGAAACATCAACTGATAATATGTCAACCATACCATTAAATCAATGTTTAAATCCTATTGGTAAGACATAGAGCTAATCCAAGGCTTGGTTCATGATACTTTTAGAATATATTATGTACATCAGTAATGTGAGAAAAACTAAAGCATAAGTAAAAATAATATTTAATGTGATGAAAAGGATAACCTTTGTGTTTTTATCAAAACTGGGTAAACCTATAAATATATAGATTAGCCTAAGTGACAAACTAATCTATAAAAATAGAAATAATAATACTAAAAATATAAAGCATTCACTAATATGAAACTTGGTAAATCTAGAAACTTACTAAATAAGGAAAGTGTAATTGAAAACTATAACCTAACTAGAAAATACTATTACAAAATGATTCAAAAGTTAAAACTAGATTTATATCTAAAATGAGATTTAGATAATAATGCCCTAAGCTATACATGAAGGTGGATAGGGGGTTATCCTATCCTTTGTGAGGCTAGTCCTATCCCACATATAGTAAATATCTTAGATATATATATTTTTTCATCTTTGTCTATATGTTATATGTTTTATGGGGGAGCTTCTGATCAACTACAAAGACCATTATGTGACTATTTTTATTTCAAAATATAGCTCCTTAACACTTGAATGACAATTAAAATCAATAGGAAAAAAAGGATTTAGTGGTTAAATTTGGGCATGACATCAACAACCCATGTGTTGAATTCTATCTAAATACCAATACTCTAAAGATGGATCAAAATTCATGTAATTCTCCAAAGCTACATTGTTGTGTGAATAACTGGTGTAAAGTGATAGACTTTAGTATAATACTTATGTGATTAAGTTTCATAACTATGAATTATGACGTTTGATATGTATTCAAAATTTAATTATGATCTACTAGGTTTGTATGTGATCATAATTGGGAGAAACAGTTAATTTTATCTCAATGTGAAATTAAAATTTTGGTGTTTTTTAGTGTGGAATCTTCTTATGTTAAAATGGTTTAAAAAGTGTTTATATACACATATATTTTAAATTACTTTGAATTTGCCTTGTTAGGGATATAGAGAAACATTTTTATAACTTTAACCTTTTAAAATTGGTTATTATTTGGTGGGAGGATAAGAAAGATGGATTGGACAACATATCATGGTACTCTTGTCAAATAGTGTACTATTGTCCAATGGGAACAAACAATGGTGCTAAAGGCCTATAATTGATTGGATGATAATTTAGGTTTATAACATGATGGATAGGTTCATTATGGTGTCATCAATCAGCTGAAAAGAGTGAGTCCTCCATATACAAGATGATCAAATATTGATTAAAAAACCCTAGGTTAGGTCTAGAGATATTTGTGTAAAGGAGTAATCACAAATTCATTATTTTGGCTTTAATTTTATAGTGTGCCTAAATTTCCCCCCTTTATTTTAGTAATTTATCAAAGTGAAAGTACTAAATTAAAATAAAAAATGTGTACCTAAACTTACCTATGAAGTGTAGTCCTTAATATAGACCACAATATTAAACTATGTTCCATGTAAACCTATAATGAAACATATATAATATTAGTATTTATAAAATATGAATATCAAAAATTTAAAAAAATAAACAAATAAATAAACAACGACAAGGAACAAATACACCTAAATGGGTAAGCACACCATTGTGTTTTCCTAGTGCAATACTAGTGATGTTAGAGGGTATAACCCTTAAATATTTCATTTTCATTAGATATCTCATATTAGATTGTGCATTCCCCAATCCTCATCAATATGTGAGTGTTTGAAAGAACTCAAGGTGCACTTGAATCTATCATTTCATACCCATATTAATGAAGTATTTTAGAATAAATTTATGAATCCTAATAGATTATTTTGGTGTAAAAATAGTGCCAATAGAAAACCAACCACTACATACATAATAAGGTTCAATTTCAATACAAAACTAGTGAAAAAACCAAGTATAATTTGGTTCTAGTGTATACAATGTGTAGAATGAAATGTATTTTCAATTCCATCTATGAAATTGGTGAACAAAAATGAGTAACGTGGAATCCATGTGTCGTACACATGACCCCAGACTAATATCTTGTGTATATAGATGATGAAACTAAGTAATAACAACTATGATTCTAAGAAAACTTATTTGTTAACCTAGAATAACATGCCACACATTATTCCCCCAAATCAAGTAAATATAATTAAAAAATGATTAATTCAATAAAATAAGACAATAAAACTATTGCATACTATCATAGGTAAACTAGGATTTTAATAAATTATCAAAATGCCTTTGTTTAGGTATTTGAGAATCAATGTTTGGAAGAATAATAGACTAGTACTCTCTTTTCCAATAGGGCACTCCTATCCAAAATCACTTTCTATGAATTTTGTGAGGCTAAGACTATGCTAATAATTTAATAACTACCAAATGTTTTTTGTGCACTAATTTGGGAGGCATAGTATCTAAGACAAACCACTATGAATGCAATCTCTTTTGTTATGATTTTTTGAGGCTGTGTAATAAACAAATTAAAAATTAAAAGTTATGTGATATATTTTAATGATAGAAAGATGTAAATATGAGTCATAGTGATAACATGGAGAAACATGACATCATCATATAGATAAATTGAGCATACCAGTAATATGATATATATATATAGGAACAATAATTAATAAAAAAAATATTTAGATAGATGTTATCATTTAGGAACATATAAAAGTGATAAAAATAAGTATATAATATTGAATATAACTACTTAGGGAATAATTAATGATATTCATCATAGAATTAAAATATGATCAAATAAGTAATCAAGGTATCATGTCCATGGCACACATAATCAAAGAGTACACATAAATCACATAAAAAATAATAGAAATCCAAGGGGACACATATAAGGTACATTTTGAAATGCCACTCACTTAAATAAAATCACACATAAAGATGGTGGAAATAATATGACTGAGAGAGGGGTGAAAAAATCTTCAAAACTTTTTATTCAATTCCACTTAACTATGTATGAACCATATTAACATGCATGTATAACTCAATAATCATAAACATCAAAACATAAGAGAATGAAACACATGAACACAATATATACATGGGAAACCTTATTGGGTTATAAAACCCACTGATGAAGCAAATGGATTACAGTCCTATAAGACAAACATCAATCTTTAGTTGAACACCCACTCAACTTGGAACACCAACCCCAATCTGTCAAGCACTAACTTGATAGTCTTTAGCTAAGAAACAAATTAGTAAGGAGATCCAACCCATAAATTTACCAATAAACCACTTGGATTTAGAAATCTCTAACTTTTAAGGAGGATACAACCCCCAAGATGACTCAGCACCAACTCAACCACTTGATTTTGATCATCTTCAAAAATCATTATTGATTCTATAATAGATGATGATATCTTCTTCAATTATCTATCATACATCAGGAACAAATATATAATGCAATGATGATTTTATCTAAATAGACACTCAACTCATTCAGCTCTTCACTCTCTTCATCCCTCTCAAATTGATCTTCAACTCTCTTTGCTTTACTAGCCCTTTTCATGGCTTGATTAGGTCTTTTGACCTTGATCCACTCTTGATAAACTTATGTTATAAATTCATGATATATATGGAAATCAAAATGACCTCCTTATGTTCACAAATGATCTATGTAATTTACCAATCTTGTTCTTCTCTCATACACTCTTAGCATCCCTTTTATTTCTTTCTCTAAGCACACACAAATAGGGCTAACTACCTTGATTTTATATAAGTCATTTAATCATATCCTTATAGGCTGACTACATATTGAAATCAATTAGTTAAGATATGAATAGGTTAGAAAATTTAAAACAACATGACTTTCTTATGAATCAATCACTACAATTAGGTTGGCCATACATCAATTAGACCTTACTCTTATTTTGGGCTTATGGAGACCTAATATGCCTTCTCAATAACACATTACCCTTTGATATCTTTGAAGCTTATAAAAACACTTCACATGGTAGGAACACATCACAAACCACTCCAATATCCATTATGCAATTTTTATTTTGTTCTACAACACCTTTTAGGTCCAACTGCCACTTGAACCCTTCTTTAAATTACTACTTATAAAGGGCCTGCACATATATAAAGACTCTACCTTAAACAAATAAGGTATACATCCAATTTTTACAAAAAAACTATGGAAAAATATTATACATTTAGAAACATCATGAACTTAGGGTCATCACTAACTTCATTTTATGCTTCAAATTAGTGTAAATAGGATCAAACACAACTCTAGAAGATGTTCACTCAGAACAACCAACTGACTTCAAAACATAGTCAAAGAAATGTGAACATTTAATACATGATTAAATATATTTAATGGATTTTAATGCATAAATAAGATATTAAAACATATTAAAATCAACCTCAATTAATTATATCATGAATCTAATTATATATATTGGTGTTATAAACCAATCTTTTGACCTTTTCTATCACAGATTCTACTAAGTTAGATAAGCCATTTTGGCTTCTATGATTCAACCTATTACACCAACTTCCAAGATTCTAAAAAGAATGGATAGATCATTCAAGACCCAAGTAATATCATTATGAATTTCAATGCATCATTCATTCATGAAAACACACCATGAAACATCTTCTCACTATCATCTAATTTCTTCACTGTCTACACCATAGGGTCTGCTCAATGACTACCCAAATTTGATCACTAAATTCACACAATTGATATCTAAAACTTGTCTATAAACCTTCATGAACATCAAATAAAATTCTCATACTTTGATCTCCATTCACTTAGTAACTTTGACTCAGTCAACATCATCTACTACAACAAATCTTTAAATGACAAGTGCTTATCTGTATGGTCTTCTCACTCACTTGAGAAACCAAAAACACTTGGAGATGCCTAAGAGAGTTGAATTCAACATCTAATAAATTGTATAACTATATCAAACCATTTTGATATATTTTAAACAATATATTCAACATCAAGTCATTGTTAGGGTTTTATGAGGGTTTAGACTAACTTTCAGTCTTAATGATCATTCATAAAACTTAACTACTCTTTCCAAAAACCAATGATTAGAACTTTGAGATATAACCCTTCCTAATCTACCATGAACAACTTAGGATCTCATATAGTTGATGTATATGCCAGTTAACATTGATAAAACCTTCTCAAGTAGACATCTATTAGTACTATGCACTTATGAAACCTTGAAACACTTTTCAAGCCTTTTCTTTACAAAACAAAACTTGAAAATTCATACACAAAATTCAAGCACATTGACTCACCTCTATAAATTTTCATTTTCTCACTCATGTCATGGAAACTAATCATGTCATCTCATCTGTTCACCATCTCTCTTCTTGCTTTCTAAGCCTTGACCTTCAAGTCTTATCAAGCCTAGAATCTGACATTTTATCCACTCTATAAAATCCATTTTTTAGCTCACCTATGTTCCAATTCATTGTGTATGATTAATAAACATCATACACTTACTCTTATTTAGAGCTACAATATATTTTCTTAGGAGCTACTTACAAATATTTGAACCTTGAATGTAGCATATTCAAAGCTATGTATATAAATCTTTAGAGTACATAGATCTTTGGAGCTGATCTTTTACACATTTACAAGGTCTTCAATACCTTAGATAGTCTCTCTTATGCTCAAATAATATAAGGTATTATTTGGAGTATTCTCATCTTTGTATCACAATTAGAGTATCTTTAGCACTGCTTGCATTGAACTTCAGAGCACATTGCTTCATCTTCAGAGCTTACTCATTTCATTTTTCCACCTATAAATACTATCTTATAAGGTCTATAGAAATCATTATAAGATGATTTACATTATATATATAGACATGTACTTACTCTTGCTATTTCTTAATGTTTTGAATACTCTACAAATGGTATTCTTTCATCACAGTTATAACACACATTATGCTAGCAATATAACTCCTTCACATACATACCTCAAAATATTACTTGACCAAGCATTTACACAAGAAAATTTGACATCAATGAGATAACCATGTATCTATATTATAATGTTTGACATCAATGACAACATTAAATATTGAAGCTCCATATTCAAAGACAATGCTCAACAATCTCT
Source organism: Torreya grandis (assembly GCA_037957365.1). Lineage (NCBI taxonomy): Eukaryota > Viridiplantae > Streptophyta > Pinopsida > Cupressales > Taxaceae > Torreya > Torreya grandis. Next base: position 3,823,577 of record JARHVA010000885.1, on the reverse strand, counting down.
CCCTTAGTCAATGATAATGTCCAACAATCTCCCCTTTTGTCATTGATGGTAAACATACTCAAAAAACATTGTCAACCAATTTTTGATGTAAATAATCTCTTAGACCTAGTTATTATCTTATCTATATCCCTTTATGATATTTCTCCCTTTCTTATATTTTTTGATCTTTTTCCCATCTTCTCATTCTTTTCTAAACATTCAAAAATTTCTCCCTTTTCTGATCTTATATAACTTTTCTAATCTTTCTACCCCTTTAAAATTAATTATAATTGTCTTCCACAACTATTATTTATTTTATAATAAATTTGAATTATAGAACCAATTCAACATAGATCAAGTTTATTCAACTTACTTGAACATCTCCCCCTTAAATTAAGCATCAACCATGATTATTATTATTAGTAGATATCAAGGATCATATACAACTACTAAAAACATACTCTTATCTTCCTATGAGCTGATACTATCTTTCAAAGACACATAGTTTTTAGAAAATTATGACAACCATTCTCAGAAACTTCTTAATTAGGTCACTTTCCCATCTGATTCATCAAATGCTCAACAAATAGAGTCTATGAAGAATCTCAGATATAATATCTCCTTTGACAAAAAAATCACTTTTTGACAATGAACACATAGCTACCAAACTCCCCCTTAGACTAAGTATATCTTCTTTCAAAGAATTAGGAATTCAAGATCACATACCTTTCTTTGACATTACTAAAGAAGATACCAAGATATTTAAATATATATATGGTTGTCCCATTATTGATACCAACATATAAATAGGGACTCCTACTTTTTCTTCATAGATCAAGTTCTCCTAAAAAATGGATCTTAACAGTTAACCTCTTCTATGAAAAATGTTCTATATTCTTTCTTTGAAGCATCTTTGACTACAAACTTACACTTATGTTGATATAATAATTTCTCCATGAAGCTTAATGAAACCACCCATTTTCATAGGGCACTAAAACACCATGAACTTAGGAGATTCATATATCTCCATATCTTTACTAGGCTAGATATTCTCCAGCAACCTTCTATACCTGAATAGCTCTTTAGGCTTGATCTCATCATCAACCTTCTTATTCTATTTGATACTATTGTCAACACATAGACAACAAGTGTTCTTGACATTAATTCACTTTTGACTTCTACTCTACAGTATAAAATATCCCACCTTGGTTTATGATTTGATTAGAACTTACATTATCACCATTCTTCTTCTTGGTTGCTTCTCTATTCTTTCTACTTTGATCAGTCATATGAGAATCAAGACATCTCTTGTCTCATATCATGTGGATTGAGCATATATTATCTTTAGTCTAAGATTTCATAGAATCATATTCTATAGACTTTTTCTCCACCTTTACCTTATCTATAAGGTTTATATTCTTGATCCATTTCTAAATGACATGACTATGAACCTTCTTGTCTTGATTAAATGACCTTATTACTTTTTAGGATAGAATATTTCAATATTTTATACATCATGACAACAATAACCGACCACTCTATACATACCTTTTGACTAATGATGACTATGATCTCTCTATGACCAATTACTTCTCCTTCTATAGTTTTAAGAGTACTCATTCTTGGAAAATATTTTACATTATCTATCTCTATGACAAAATTGAATACATGTAAAATAGTAAAAATTAAATGAATTATCATACCTTATAGCATTGGGCTATTTGATACATCTTTTGATCTTCTTATCTTCAATAGTCTTCTTCTCAACTTTAAGTGTCTTATTTTGATCTTTAAGTCCAAGATATGTATTGTCACTTACAAATTTCTAGTTGCTCAGGATATAATCTAAAGCCTCATTTCTCTTGTCAAACTTTATAAATATCTTCATCTTTCTATATGCTCAATCTAATTCATCTCTTGGATATTATATCTTAGTTCTATATCTACTACAATCTTCCTCTCTAACCCTTAGACTTGCTACTATAATCTCATTCTAGGTTTCAACTTGTTGGATGGTCTCTACATACTCTTTGGAGGTGTTGCACATCATTTCCTCATACAATCCAATCTACTCCTCATAGTCCTAAACTAATGACTTCATTTTCTTATTCTTTTTCTTCACAATTTTTAACTACTATAGAGCATTCATAAATTTTGCATCAAGGTCCACTTTAGCTTCATCATTGTCATAGAATTATTCTTTATCTAATTAAACATCATACATAAGATCTTTCCCATGTGAACAACCCTCATTTTATGATTTTATGCCTATTAATAGGGTTTCATTTTTTTCATGCTCAGATTCATTTATATCATATTCATTGTCATATTTGTCTAAATCACTCACATCAGATGAACTATCTTCTTTGGTGTATAAGTTCTTATTCCTAAATGACCCCTTCATTATTCTTAAACCTTTTCTTGATCTTATAATAACTAAACAATTTCTTTTATATTTAATCATCCTCAATCTTCTACTTACGAGGATACTTGTTTGTAAAATGTCCAACATCTCCACCATTCAAACACTTGAATGGCAATTTACCTTTGTAATTGCTTAAACTTATTCTTAGATTTCTAGTAAACATATAAATAAACTCATCATCATCAAATTATGAACATACCTCATCTTTGTCCTTCTTGACCTTTAAATTATTTTTAACTTTGAAATAAATTTCCTTCTTGAGAGGTCTTCCTTCATCTATTCTTATCTCATAGGTGGTTAAGATGCCATGAAGCCCATCCATGTCTAGCTTATCCAAACCTTGCATCTCTTCTACTAAAAATAATTTAGAATCAAACTTATAATTTAGATATCTCAATATCTTTTGGACAACAATGGATTCTTTCACTTATTTTCTTAGTCCTCTAATGATGTTGACAACTTCATCAACTCTTAATAGATAGGATGTAATGGATTCATCTTCAACCATCCTTAGACTTTGAAATTGTCTTTTGTGAGTATATATGTTATCCATTTTTAATTTTGTGTCTTCTTCATATATGGTCTTCAATTTATCACATATATCTTTGGTTGAAACACAATGTATTACCTTCACTAGTTCTACCTCTGATAGGCCAAAAAAAAAGGAATTCATTACCTTGGAGTTATTTTTACTAGCCTTCTTACCTATTGCATCTATTGGTCAAATTGGGGGTACAATATAGTCATCCATAAATTACCACCAAATATCATGCCCTTGTGACATTAGTTATATCTTCATTTTGACATTCTATAAGGCATAGTTAGATCCATTAAACAATGGATCTTTACTTATAAAAAAACATCATTGATCTTGCTGACTAGTCATCCTTGCTTCTTAGGATCTCCTTTAGGTTGTCAAGCCTATTCTAAAGAGCCTACTCTGATACAAATTATTGGAAAAAATAAGACTAAGAGGGGGGGGTGAATTAGTCTTCAAAACATTTCTTTCAATTCCACTTGACTATGTATGAAACATCTTAACATGCTTGTATAACTCAACAATTATAAACATCAAACCATAAGAGCTTGAAACACATGAAAATAACATATATGTGGGAAACCTTCTTAGGGTAAAAAACCCATTGATGAAGCAAATGGACTATAGTCCTATAAGATAAACATCAATCTTTAGTTGATCTTCCAATCAACTTGAAGCAACAACCCCAATCCGTCAAGCACTAACTTGATAGTCTTTATCTAAGCACTAACTGAGTAAGGATCACCAATCCATAAATTTACCAAGCACCCACTTAGATTTATAAAGTTCCAACTTTAAAGGAGGATATAACCCCCTAAATGACTTATCACCAACTAAGCCACCTAATTTTGATCACCTTTAAAACTCTTTATTACTTCTATAATAGATGGTGATCTCTTCTTCATCTATTTGTCATACATTAAGAACACATATCTAATGAAACTATGATGGTATCTCAATATAAACTCAACTCATTCATATATTTTTTCTCTTCATCCCTCTCAAACTAATCTTTAGCTCTCTTTGCTTAACTAGCCCTTTTCATATATTGATTAGGTCTTCTAACCTTGATCCACTCTTGAAAAAAATCTATTATATATTCATGATATATCTATTGGTATACATGACCTCATTCTACTCATAAATTATTTATGTCATTTTCCTATCCTATTCTTCTCTCACAAACTCTTAGCATCCCCTTTTTTTCCTTCTCTAAGCACACACAAACAGGCCTAACTGCCTTGATTTTATGCAAGTCATTTTATCATATCCTTTTAGGTTGGATACATATTAAAATCACTTAGGACATATATTAATAGGTTAGAGAATTTAAAACAATATGCATTATTTATGAATCCATCACTATAATTAGGTCAACCATAAATCAATTAACCCTCACTCCTCTTTTGAGCTTATGGAGACCTAATAGGCCTTCTCAACAACATGTTACCCTTTGATCCATTTTAATCTTATCTAAACACTTCACATTGTAGGAACATATCACACACCACTCCAATATCCATTAACAATTTTTTATTTTGGTCTGAAACACCTTTTAGGTCTAATTTCTTTTTGAACCCCTCTTCAAATTATTACTTATAAAAGACTTGTGTATATATAAAAACTCTACCTTAAACAATTGATGTATATGTTGAATTTAATATATATATATATATATATATATATATATGTATATATATATATGTATATATATATATGTATATATATATGTATATATATATATATGTATATATATATATATATATATATGTATATATATATATATATGGAAAAAAATTATATATTCATAAACCTCATGAACTTAGGGTCATCATTGACTTCATTTGATTCTTCAACTCAGGGTAGATAGGCTCAAACACACCTTTACAAGATGTTCACTCGAAATAACCAACTAACTTCAAAACATAGTCAAGGAAACATGAACATTTGATACATGATTGATTATATTAAAGGTATTTAAATGCATAAACATGATCTTAAAACATCCTTATATAAACCTTAATAAAATATATCATGATATATAATGAGAGATATTGGTCTTATAGACCAATCTTCTAACCTTTTCTTTCATAGACTCTACTCAATCAAATAAGCCATCTTGGCTTCAATGATTCAACCTCTTGAACTAACTTAAAATATTTTAAAAATAATTTATATATAATTATAGACCCAATAAATATCACTATTAATTTAAATACATCATTACTTCATGAAAACACATCATGAAACATCTTCTCACTACTGTCTAATTTCTTCATTATGTACACCACAGGGTCTGCTCAGTGACTAGCCAATTTTGATCACTAAATTCACAAAAATTATATATGTAACCTATCCATAAAACTTCATGAACATTAACTAAAAATCTCATACTTTTATCTTCATTCACTTAACAACTTTGACTTGGTCAACATTGTCTGTTATAGTAAATATTCAAATGATAAACACTTATATGTATGGTCATCTCACTCACTTGAGAAACAAAAAACACTTGGAGATGATTGGGAGAGTTGAATTAAACCTCAAATCACTTTTTTGACTATATAAAACTATTCTAATCTATTTTGAATAATATCTTCAACATCGGGTCACTATCAAGGTTTTATGAGGGTTTAGACTAACTTCCAATCTTAATGATCATTCATAAAACTTATCTCCACTTTCCAAAAAATTATGCTTGGAAATTTAATATATAACCCATCCTAATCTACCATGAACAACTTATTATCTCATTAAACTATTGTAAATGCTAATGAACACTAATAAAACCTTCATAGGTAGACATTTCTTCATATTGTGCACTCATGAAACCTTAAAACACTTTTCAAGCCTTTTATTTGTAAAGCAAGACCTAAAACTTCATGTAAAAAATTGAAAAAACTTGAATCACATATTTAAATTTTCATATTCTCACTCTTTTCATTTAAACTTATCCTATCATCTCATCTAGTCACCATCTCTCTTCTTGCTTTATAATCCTTGACCTTTAAGTCTTATCAAGCCCAGAATATGACCTTCTAGCCATTTTGTAGACTCTATTTTGAAACTCACCTATGTTATAATGAATCTTATGTAGGTTAAATCAACATAATACACTTATTATTTTATATATCTACAATATAACTTATTCAGAGCTACTTACAAATTTTTGAAGCTCAATTATAACATCTTCAGAGCATATAGATCTTCAAAGCTAATATTTTACTCATATACAAGGTCTTAAATACCTTAGATAAATCCTCAAAAAATCTCTCTCATGATTTAATACTGTCAGATATTCTTCAGAGCATTCTCTTTGAAGTATTCTCATCTTTGTAGCATAATCAGAGCATCTTTGGCATTTCTTGCATATAACTTTGAAGCACATTGATTCATATTCATAGCTTACTTATTTCATATTTCCACCCATAAATACTATCATAAAATGTCTAGACAAAGCATTATAATGTGATTTACATTTTCTATATAGACCTATACTTCCTCATGTTACTTCTCAATGATTATTACATTATCTAAAAAGTATTCTTTCATCATAGCTATAACACACATTATTTTGGAAAAAAAACTCCTTCACATATATACCTCAAAAGATTACTTGACCAAGAATTTTCAAAAAAATGTTTGAAATTAATGAGAGAACCATACATCAATATTAGAATGTTTGACATCAATGACAACATTAAATATCAAAGATCCATATTAAAAGATAATGCTCAACAATCTCTCCCTTAGTCAATGACAATGTCCACCAAAAGACATGTTCAAATGTCCTCACACACATATAAGTAAACAATGATGGCTTATATCCACATAGAATGACATGTTCAAATGTATGCATACACATAGAATAAACACACAAGTACATATTCAAATGTCCTCATACACATAAAAATAGACAATCAAGGCTTAAATCTACGTGTAAAAGATACATTCAAATGTCTTGAATGGAAAAGATATAGTACATACAAGCCATAAAGCTAGGAAAGAAACATGAAAAGTATGAATGATAACATGTGATTGATCAAAAAGAGATAGGTTATAACCTGATTAGATTCATTTATTAAGATAACTAATATTATATAAAGATGTTAGTGAGTGAGAAATATCAAAATATGTAATGCTATGTAAAAAAATGAGTTTTCATTAGGATAAGGTATCTAAATAAGGATAAACCGTATGTATAATATACCTTTAGTGAGATATATAATGAATGTAAATGATGTATAAATCTTATGTTTGGTCTGAAATTGAGTAGTGATAGTATTAGTTCACTAGGAAAAAAATAGGGTGACCGACACTATAATAGATCACTCTTATCCAATAGGGAACTCTTGTACAATTGTAATTTATGAATGTGTAATAAGTCATATTACCTACAAGTGAGTCTTGAAATGGTGTTCTGCATAATATACAATCACTCATGTACATTGGGGAAGAATTTATGATATAAAATTGGTTAAAACAAGTATCAAATAACTATGCACAAATGAAATTATGTATGATAAAGTACATATAGGCATGTATAGTTCTTGATTTTGGTATTTTTTTTGAAATATTTTAATATTTTTTTTCATATATACGTAAATAATATGTACAAAGTGAAAGAGAGATACTAATTGATGAGTCTCAAGGGACTCAAAATCAATAGACCCTATGTCAAGAAAAGGAATGATAAAATTTCATGAAGGGAAAGGGGTATGTTGTTCTAAATTAACTGAGCTCATTGGAAAATATGAATATGGAATGTCAATCTACTATAATTATGACTACCATATTAATAATCTATAACATGTTGTCTTTATGGAAGATCATGATGAACTATAGGTATTTTTGGAACACATATTAAAATATGTGAAACTTGTGTTGGTGCCTTATGTTAAGTAATCTTTGTGTTATATAATATAAATTGAGGAAACATAGAAGTAGATAGAAGATCTATATAATCTATTAAAAATATCTATTGAATAGGCCTCTCAAAAGTAGGATTCCATGTAAAGGTAGATATTTGTTGTGTAAATCTTAGAGTAAGTTGTAGATTTTTAGGTGGTTAAACTGAAAGTTATTACGTAGTAACCAAATATCTTTGTGATAAAGGGTACTCATAAGGATACCATACCAATCATGTTTAACCATAAATTGAATGGTATGTGGGGATAGGGTTAAGAATATAGAAATAATTATAATACAGGGATGTTAAACTAATCTATAGTAGACCAATCCATTGAAAAATAAAATAAAGAAATATTCTGAATTATAATACTAAGATATGCTAAATTCATAAAGTACCAAATTTAAAATATGTTAAATTTATTGTAAAACTAAAGAGAAATGAAACTTAATTAGATTTACTATGTGAAAAAAAATTAGACTATAAATATGTAAAAAGTATGTAGGATCAATATTCTAGATCAGTCATTAGATTGGATAAATTATAATTTTATATCCATGCACACTACCTTAGATCTAGACACTACCATTGATACTAGTGTCTATCTATGATGTAGGTGTCTTATACGAAATAATGACTAGATATTAATGTAGCCAACTTCATTGTATATATATGCTTCATTGATTTATATTATCTTTCCTTATAGTTTAGTCATTTATTGTCTATTGATTTTGTCCCATCAACATTGATTGTTATGACATCATCATTCCCCTTGTGTGTAGAACTTTGGACTTGTTTGTTGTGACATATTTAAGTCCTTTTTTGTGTATCATTCAATTTTTTTTTGTGACATCTTTATGTCCCTTTTTTGTGATCCATTCACATTATTTTTTGTGACATATTAATGCCCCTTATGTGTTTCCCCTTGACATTGTTTTTTATGTCTTTTTTATGTCCCTTTTGGGTGGCCCCTTGGCATTTTTTATTTTTACATATTTGTGTCCCTTGTATACATCCATTGCCCTTATAATTTATATTGAGTTTTATTGTGTGTGTTTTTATTATGTGCATTATATCCATGACATTGTCTATTGAAATTTTTTATCTTGATGAGTTTGATAAGTTTGAATGTTTCATGACCCATATGATTCAGCTCACCATTTTTGTTTGGTCCCATGATTCATATCATGTATATTTTATTTTTTAGTCTTATTCAATGAATTTATAAAATATGGTTACTATTGCATGCCTAATTTTTATATCAATATTTATATGAGACTAGTATGGATTTCATTTCATATGTTTCATACATGCCTTTATGACACATACATTATTATGATGACATATTCTACATGTGTTCATATGATCCTACATGATTATATTTTAATACACATAGTGTGATATAGTTAACTCTTTATTTTGTGATGAGTGACTCATTAGATACATACCTAACCTCAAAATAGTGGAATATTAGTGGGATTATCATAAATACTTAAGCCTTTATGAGAAAAAAATAATATTTTATGATAAAATACATGATTTAAAAAATTAAGTGGTATAGATATGAAATTTGTAAAGATACTCATTGATTTCATACCCATTTTTTGGGGTAGGTATCATGAATGTGTACTCCATTTATAGAGACACAAGTACATATTCATATAAATTTGAGTGCATATGTCATACATGTTCACAAAGTTTTATAGGAACACAAATTATAATTTTGTTGATATTCACATTTCAAATACATTTGGGGACATATGCAATGCATATACACTCATTGTTAAGAATCATGAGATATAGGTTCTCAAATTCAACAAAGATATCATATACATGTATATCATTTTTTATCATGTTAGAATTGATTATATAATATTAGGAGCATAAGCACAAGTTATTTTTTTACTATTATAGTTATTAGCTTGCATCGATTCACAAGACCTAAAAAATGTTCATGAATGTAGAGAATATTATAGTTATTTATTTACAAACATAATGAATGGTACCTAGAAGTGAGAAACATTTAATAAATAAGTCCATATAAAAAATTTTATGTAGGTTTTAGAGGTAATTCAGTTGAGGTTTAGATACATTAAATGGCCTATAAATTACTCATATGTATCTCCCATAATCTATCTTGAGGTTACAATATCAATGCAAGATTAGTTACATGAGTCAGTGAAGTTAAAGTTCAATGACACTCAATGACCTTTCCATTGTAGAGACTATTTATGAATTATGTATCACTTCAGCCTTGTACATTGGAAAATACAAACCTTGTATGTTCCTCTCAGTTTTAGACCTTTCCCATTATTGAAATGCTCACATATATTATCTCTTTGTGACCAATTACTTATCTTTTTGTCTAAATAGTATTATTATAATTAATCAAGCCTTATATTATGTTTAGATTATAGTAACCTACTTATGTTTTATCTCTACAAGTTTGGGAATTGTGCCTATATTCTAACTTCCTAGACACTTGCATCCCAATTAGACACCTATGTTGATGTAAGTTTCCTATTCCAATGAAAGCATCTAATGACATAAATTCATCTAATTTTCAAATGAAAAATATCCATATGATATAACTAAGTGATTTAATGTGAGATATTATCCAAAAGGATTGGTATATATGCATGATTAATCCCTATTCATTCCTCACCTAGCATAGACCTAATACAAACCTAATAACTCACAATAAAAAATACCAAAAGCATTTAATCAAGCATTTAAGTGAGTTAAGATTACCTCTTTTCTCATAATTTTATATCAATAATAGGGAAAACACATATATAGGTTTTAATTATTGAAGGAACATGCAATGAGTCCTATTTTCTAGGCTATAAGGTAAGTCACTTTAGTACTTGTTTATCACATATTGCATCATTATACACACATAAGTACACATGTAGTGGAGAACTACATGAGTTTAAGGGCCTATTTAGAGTACTGGATATGTAGTAATCACCAAATTATAGATGGGTATTTGGGGTTAGCTTAACAATGTGATCCCATTAACCCATTTTTTCCATAATCACTATGAAGATGAAAAAGTAGGGTTTTGGCTATTTGACAAGGAGTAAAGCCCATGATCTAGATATAAGCACACTAGAGAAAAGGTGACACATAATATAGAATATCTTAGGTGGTCTCATGTATATCAAATAGTTATTTCATATAAGTCACTGGAATCTAGGTTAGACAGAAGCATCAACATAAATTTTTGAGGTCGATGTAAGTGTCTAAGGCCATAAAGATAAAATTTAAATAATATAAAGACTGATACAAAATCCATATCTAGTATATTTATAACATGTTTCATATTAGATCCACATGTGCACTGTAATATAGATAAGTACCATTATTTTCCATTAATTATAATATCAATCATTATTTAACCCTAAAATATATATTAAGGGATCTAGGGTTGAAGGGGTAGAGATATCATAGGGCATATGGGTGATAATCTATCTCTATAAAATGCCAATTCATTAAAAACTTTGATAAATAGTATTTTGAATTTAAATGTTGAGATTTGCTAAAAATAGTAAGTATAACTGATGATTTATATTACAATAAATGAAAAACTATGGTACTTGTCTAGATTGAAGTGTATATGTGCATCGAATATGGAATAGGATGAAAATAAACTAGATTTTGATTTTATATCAGTCATCAGTTTATATAAATTTGACCTTTATGGCCTCAAACACTTGTGTAGACCTCAAATAATTGTGTTGATGTCTCTATCTAGCTTAGATGTAGGTGTCTTATATATAATGCTTACTATATCTAGATGGAACCACCTAGGATATTTTAGGTTATATTTCACCTTCACTCTAGTGTGCTAAGATATGTATCTTGTGTTGAGGTATGTTCGTATTATTATGTTGAGACATTGATGTTGTCATTTATTTCAAAGGTAATTGAGTATCATTGATGTTCCATAGGTGCTCTTATGAAGATTCACGGTAAGTGATCATGATGGCTTAAGCATGATCAAGTAAGTCCTTGAGTTCTGCATAAGGTCTTGGCACAATGTTGTGATGTGACAAATTTATGAGTAGTGTTGATTTTTATTGCTATGAGAGATCATAAAAAAGAGAGTAATTTTTTTGATAATTTAATTTTTGACAAATTTCATGAAAATCAATTCTTTGTAGACAAGGTGTATTGTGAAGCCTAGTCTTGTCTTGGTGAAGGCATGAATAGTTAAGCTTGGTGAAGTGAGTGAGTTGAGGCTTTTGAGAAGATGTGTGTTAATGATTGAGAATGATATAATGTTGTTTGGCATGAGAGTGAGTTTTAGAGTACATCTATAGTGGTGGGAAGGTATTTAAGGATTCATGATTTTAGAGAGAGAATTTTAAGACAACTAACATCTTTTGTCTTCATGTCCTATGTGATCAAGAAGGCTAGTTTAGCCTTGAAAAGAGACCTATGTGGTTTGAGAATTATTGGTCAAAGGAGAATTATGGGATATGTTTTGGAGTCTATCTCAGATGTTTGGAGTTGAGTTATGAGCTATGGAAGGTTTTTTGAAGATCTGAAAGAGGTATGGTGCCTAGTAGGTATGTTTGGTGGACTAGTTCTTGAGCATGGATATGGCTTATAGAGACATGATGATGATGATGATGATGATGATGATGAAATAGATGTTTGTGTACTTTAATTTGTGAAATATAGTGTTATATCATGAGATAAAGATGTAGAGTCATTCACATGACTCTTAGAGTGAGACAAAGGGGTAAGTTCTTCATTGGTGGTCTTCTCATGGACCTTGTCTTAAGACCCTAGGTGGCATGATGAGGCATCATGATCAGGTTTAGAGTCTTTTGAGATAATGTTATCATGGTTTTATGTCTAATTTTTTTTCTCAAGTGTGATGGTGAAGTTTTATGTCTTGAATTGAACAAGAAAGCATAAAAAGTGCATTTGAGGTCTCTCAAGTGATAGAATGAGGTGTTGTAGACCTGAGAAGGATTTTATCATGATTTTTGGCATGTGTGACTATTTCATGGGAAGATTAGATCTTAGGGAAAGATGGAAAAAGGTCATATCAATGATTTCCAAGCACTAGGATTTATTTTTAGGGATAGAGCTTTATGAACAAACATTAAGAATGGAAATTAGTTTAAAACCCTCATAGTGACCCAATATGGAAGATCTTGATGGAAATGGATGAGAATGGATTGGATGACCTATTTTTATGTTGGATCATGTATTGGACTCTTCCATGTACCTATAGGTGGAAATGATTTTTTTGGTGAGTGAGTGGACCCCATAGAAAAGTGTTTATTTATCATAAATTTGGTATAATAGACAGAGTGGATGAAGTAAATGAACGTAAATCATTAGAGGAAAATTTTTGAAAATTTTAATTCATTCCCATGGTGGTTTATAAGTAGGTTCTAGACCTCAAATATGTTAAACTGGTCATGGAAGTTGACTTATCACTAAAAAGGCCTAGTGAGGAACATAATGAAAAAATAGGTAAAAGTGGGAATGCGATTAAGGAAGTGTTTCCATGGATTAGGAATGGATCCAATTAATGAGGTTGTTATTAAATAACTATAGTACACATTCCTTTTTTTATATTTTTTTATTATTATTGGATATGTTGAGAAAGTTACTCATAAGATGACCTCTCTTATGTAAATAAGACAATAATTAGGTAAGTTTGTGAGATTGGTATGCAAGACCAATACTTGACACTAGAACTTATGATCTATCTATTATAGAATTTTATATATTTCACATAATAAATATTCATGTGCATGATATTTATTTTAAGTGTCCTTATAGTATCCAAAGTCAACATTCATCAAGACTGTATTTTGTAGCATTCAGGGAATTTTTTATGTGTTAGTAAGATTAATGTTCTTGAGTCATTATGCCTAGTTTGGAAGTGTTTCAATAATATTATGTTTTTATAAAGATATAATTTTATCATTTTTATTATTTAATATTCAATTTAATTTCCATCTCAAGTATTGGTGGTCCAAGTATGCATGATTGGTTTCTAAGGTGTTTTAACAAACTTGAGTAAGCTAAGTGAAGAGTTGTTCCTAAACCATTATATCCTAAGAATAGTTATACAAAGAATGTGGTGATGTTATATAGATTATATATGATATTATACATTCATATGGAGTGTTTTAAAGTTTTTATACTAATGTCTGAGGTCAAATTGCTAATGACTAGGTTCTGAGCAAATTGGTAGTTTTGAGTGAGCTTTTTGATGAGGTATTACTGATTCTTCAAATCTTGGTAGAAGTTTCCTAATGAGTTTTATGATAACCCTAAGGTAATTTAGTTTCCAAAAATATATTTTTTTTCTTATAATGTGTTTCTAGAAGTTGTACAAGCTTCATCTTTGTAGATAGTGTTTTTGAGGTAATTAGGCCTAATTGTGATTTCAAGGTGTGAACAAAGGATTTATGACTTCTTGAGCATGGATTAGGCTATTTTAGGCTTATAGATAATTAATTTAAATTTTTTATTTAATTTTTTTTTACCATCTAGTCCATATAGATTCAAGTTGTTCTGTGGAGAGGATAGACCTAATGCATTAGGTCTCTATTAGGCCTAGAAGAAGAATGAGTTCTAAATGTATTTGGATGACCTAATAGTGATATTATTTTTATTTTTTTACATGTGTAACATATACTAATACACATTTTTTATTGACCCTAATGTATTAACATCTTGGCCAATCAAGAGTGTGGGTGATCTAGTGATTATTATAATAATAAGGCGTAATTGACCTAATTGAGAGTTAAAAATGAGAAGAGACCTTTGAGCTAATAAGAGGGAAGATTTTGAAGGATCATGAGGTCCCATATACCATAAAAATATAGTATAGATAATATTATGAACATATAATATAGTTTTTACATGTGGATGTCAAGTTCAGTTGACTTAATAAGCCCAATAAGAGGCATATTAAGCATGAAAGCCTAGAAGGTTATTTGAGAGATATAAGAGTGTTAAGAGAAAATGAAGGTTATCATCATAAATTTAGTGATAAAAGTGTGTCCAAATGTGATAAAATTTTATATGTGTCTAATTTTGTGCAGATTTACCTAGGGGTTGGTGCCTCCTTACAAGTTGGTGTTTGTTAAAGGCCTAGTTGAGTTGGTGCTTGACTAGTGAAGGGCTAGTTCTCCTTGTGGAGTTGGTTCCTCAATAAATATTAATTAATTAATTATATGACTATATGTTAAGTTTTTTTATAGTGTTTTTTATCCCACATGAGGTTTTCCCACATATATCTTATGCTCATATATTGTATGCATGTTTATGCATTGATTGATGTATGTGTTTGAATGAATGCTTCATGAATAATAAGTTAAATTTTATGATTATTTTAAGGGAATTAATTCACCCTCAAAATATTATTGGGTTTAATTCTAACATCATGGGTTTTGATTTCTTTATAAATATCAAAAACCCTAGGTTTTCATATTCATAATGATGGTGAAAAAATGGGTTAGTGGGATCAAAATGTTGATCTAACTAAAAATGCCCTTATTTCAATGGGTATGGCATATATAGACACTGATAGAATGACGACCTCAAACTCATTTTCTTATCCCCTACATGTGAGCTTATGTGTGCATAAGGATGAAATATATGATAATAAATTACAATAGTGACCTAGTTTGTAATTAGGAAAATAAGACTCATGGCATGTTTCTTCAATACTTTAGACCTATAGATGTGTTATCCATATGATTAATATAAAAATATGATAAAATATTTAAGCTTTGCTACTTGAATTATTGATTGAATGGTTTTGGTATTTTGCATTGTGATTTGTTAGGTATATGTTATATCTATGCTAGGTGAGGAATGAATGAGGATTGGTCATGAATATATAGTGGTCCTTTTGGATAATATATTACATTAAATAACTTAAAATGACCATAGGGATATATTTCATTTGCAAATTAGATGAATTTAAGGCATTGAACACTTGTAATTGAACATAGGATTGATGTCGACGTATGCATCTAATTGGAAATTAAGTGTCTTGGGATCTAGAAAATAGGCACATATCCCAAACTTGTAGAGATAGAATATAGGTAGCTTTATAGTATTATGACAATAATAGAATGCCTCGGTCATTAGAATAACATTGGTTGGACTAAAAGTTAAGTAATTTGGCATAAAGAGATTTTGTATAGAACATTTTTATAGTGGGAAAGTATTAAAATAAGAGGAACAACCAAGGATTTTATTTTCCAAGTGTACAAGACTAAGGTTTCATATTATTTATAAATAGTGTATAAATTTAACCCTTTAATATAGTAATGAAATTTTTAGTTTAAAGGAGAGTAAATATGTATCTAGTTTGTTTAACACACTTTACCTTTATGTGATCCCAAATTGAGTGATTTTTTGGTGACTGATCTAAAACCAAAATCATGTTAAAATATATAATTAGTTTGTATAATCTAAAATTGAAAACATTGAAATGATTAAAATTTAAAGAGAAATGTTTAGGAGTACCCTTGTGTATTGATGAAATTACATTAATTTTTGGTAAATTGATTTGAAAAGATGTATTGTTATGAACCTTTAATGTTGATATTAGGAGAATTTTAAATATGTAAAGTGCATAAATATAAAAATATTTAATTACAAAACATAACCCCAACTTTAGATAAAAGGTGAGTTTCCACCCAACCATTGAGATTAGCTCAACCATGCAACCCAATCATACTTATAACTTGGTAAGGGTGAGTGAACCATGTCAAATCATACTATAGATGTAGTGAGGTTTAATGATGTAATCAAGTCTAACCTATTAGATTTTAAATATTTATTTATTTAATCACTTCAACCATACAAAAAATTGAACTAATTACTATGCCAAATTGATCAATATAGTATGTAATAGTCCAAATTGGTGAGTTAAAGTCCATAGAAGTGTTTGAAATCTAAAAGATAATTTTATTCTAAATTTTAGGTTCCATTTTACATAAAATATGCACCTTATATATATCTCATAATGAAACTTGCGTATGAAAATGGTACCAATGTATATAATTCTACCACAACTACATATCTAAATCATATAACTATGTAAGTGTGGAGAACATGTTTCCAAAACATGCCCACATTACAATTTGAATCTATGAATAATGTGTAAGCATGCCTCTATGGCATGTCCCCACTAATATTCCCCCCTTTTGAGGTGAGGGGAATTATAAAATGGTAGTTATCTTCCCTCAAAAGGATAAGATAACCATGTAAACTATGAATTTATCATCCAATATATAGGATAAACATGTCTAGATAGATATATCATTCAAGTGCATAAAATGTGAACAAATCAAGTCCTAAGATATATATATATATATATATATATATATATATATATATATATATATATATATATATATATCAACAATAAATCAAGCATACACACAAAGGCACTCAAAAGTAATGGTCCAAGGAGACCTCAAACAAAGGGAATGTTCAAATGCCACACAATCAAAGGGACATAACTTAATTAGATTTTCACATAACATACGAAACCAACTTAAACATAACATACTAGCTCATGGATAATATGTGTTAGTAAAAAATGTTATTTACATAGACTATAAAGTAATTTAAGAAATATATAAATGAGGGTAAAGGCATGTGTAAGAACATAATCTGAAATTTGATAATATAAAGTGATCATAAAATGATATAACTTGGGTGTATCATGATAAAATAAGTGGATGCTTCCAATGTCCACATGACATGAATAGATAAAAGGCCCAACATCCAAAAGTACATATCTATGTA
Source organism: Torreya grandis (assembly GCA_037957365.1). Lineage (NCBI taxonomy): Eukaryota > Viridiplantae > Streptophyta > Pinopsida > Cupressales > Taxaceae > Torreya > Torreya grandis. The sequence goes on along the minus strand of JARHVA010000885.1, from coordinate 3,805,919 downwards.
TACTTTTATCACACTAAAAATATAAATTAAACACATGTGTATATACAAATAAATGTATGTTGTCTACCAACATGGAACCAACAACATATATGCCAAGGAGATAATAGAACATGTAAATGTTGCAAATATTTTTGTATTTTTTTATTTGTTTGGTTTTTTTGGAATATTTGACACTAAAAAACCTATCTTATGATTTATATAGTGATTGGATCATTTCACTAGAGACACATAGTGGATTCCATAGAACCTAAATTTACACCTACATATCAACTCAGTTACATATAGGAATAAAACATGTTCTTATTTTTGCTATTCCAAAGAAACCACAAATCACTCAATGATGGATTATATGAACACCCATTCCTTATATTTTTCCTCATGACCATAGAGTCCTATTAAACATGTGTATATCATTACATATCCTATAGTGCCATATATTACATCTATGCATGCCCCTTAGAAGTACCACTAGTTTCTTGTATTAGGTTCTTAATGGAGTGATACTTATGAGACTCCCTTGGATGAGATCATAGGATAGTATTTTATTTTTCAAATATTATAAAAACAACAAAAAAAATTTCAAAGAAATTCTAGAAACACTTTTAGCATTTTACATGTTTTATTAGTTCCATGCCATATATGTTTTTAGTTCCATGTTGGTACCTAACATCTCATGTATTTCTATATACACATGTGTTTCACACATATTTTGAGTGTGATATAGACATGCATAGATACATGATATATAAAATTTTGAATGTTGTACTTTACCTCTACTCATATTACATGGACATTGGGGTCATCCACCTTATTTGACCATGATAAAACCAGGTTATATCATTTTATGGTTATTTTCCATTATCATGTTTGAGTTTATGTACTTACACATGCCTTTATCCATTCATATATATTTCAAAGT